>BLSH010294593.1:23721-52203 GCA_018402905.1 Glandirana rugosa
GTTTTTTTTTTTTTTTTTTTTTTTTAAAATATATGGCACTTTATACTGCTCCAAACCCAATCAGTAAAACATCCTCCACCTAGGGAAAGCTGCAGGTCCTCTTTCCACTCAACTACAGCCTAAATTGTCAATGATTGGATACATTCTTTAATGGAGCATTCATTTGATAATTCCTTCATTAGCATGGAAAAGTGTGTGGTATGCCCACCATTAGAAAATACTGCCCTGCACCCACCCACTTTTAATGATGGACATACATGCAATGTTCTTCTTTTTTTCCTCTTTTTGTTCAGCCCCTGGGCTGAACAAAAAAAAAACCTGACTCATTCCTCCTATGCAAAATCATTCAATGTGGATGAAGAAATCACAAAAAAAGTTAAAAAAATATATGCATAGAGGCGATCAGCCCACTGACTACCCCAGGCCCCAATGTTTGGGCATATACTTTCTTCCCTTTTTTATTTATTTTAACCGCAGATGAGAAATGTTCTCCTACACAAATAGCTGGCAATGAAAAATTGAGCTACAGTTGATGAGCCATTGGTTAAGGACGCGGCAGCATGTTCCTTAACATCCTAGTCGCTGCTAAACGTTGGCACAAAAAGTGGTAAACGCCGGTACAAAAACGCTCAATATGAGCGTTTTTGTTCTGATTTTTTCTGTTTTTTTTTTTTTTTTTTTTGAAGCTCCTAGTGTGTATAGAACCCTTAAACTTCAGCTTCTGAAACAAGCTTAGACCTGCTTTTGCCTCTTAAAGTGGAGTTCCACCCTATTAAAAGTCAACAGCCACAAAAAGTGTAGTTGCTGACTTTTAATAATCGGACACAGGCTCCAACGACGCAGCCGCCCACAGCGTCGTTCTTCTCCCCTTTCCTCCGTACGGCGCCGACAAGTGCATGTGCATGCGTGAGTCGCGCTGTGAATGACAGGCGTATCTTCTGGGACCTGTGACGTGTCCCAAAAGATCGCCGGGTGCGAGGGGTGAACTTCCTTCTCCACGGTGCCAGGAGAGGAAGTGGACCTGGGACTAATGGTTTTATTACAATGATCGGTGACCTGACCTAAATTCAGGTGTACTGACTTTTTTAAAATATCTAAATTCAATATTAAATGCTAGAGTTCAGTTTTCCTTTTTTTTTTTTTTTTTTTTTTTTTCTTGCAGATACACTGAAAGCTACACTTCTCAGCAGGTGGCCTGGTTCTGGCTTAATGCACTGGAAATTTGGCTTGTAAGGCCGAGTGTAAGTATTTTTTGTCTCCATGAATTTTGTTTACCAATTAACATGTGATACAGTTTTGTATTGTGGATTCAACATTATGAAAGTTGTGTGGGTGAGAGATCTCTGACTAAGCCCTTGTGGGAGAAATGTGGCAGCGGGTTCCATCTTAGACGGGACGTACAGAATTTTGGTGTACATGCCAAATTTTTTCATGAAGATGGACCTCCTCAGAATGCAGTCTTTTTGATTGAATCTGTGGCAGTGCATGAAGTGGAGACAGATTGCTTTGGCAGCACCTGGCAGACCCCGAGACTGAGAGAGAATCTCCCATCTACAACTCATACATTCAAGAACATACATTAAAGAGATAAATTAACAATTGTACCCCTTTTAGATAACACTGGAATGGCCTCATCTTAACTATGCATGTTTTGATCACCAAGCCTGAGGATAGACCTTGTTAAATTGGAGTGGTCAATGTGGGGCAGAGCTGGGTTCCGGCGAGTGAGCATCAGCAGGAGAGTGCTCTGGTCCGGGATACGATAGCCTGCAAGCATCCAGTGTGGTAGAGTGTTTAGTCCGCATTCCTAATGAAGGGCTTTTGCAGCTCCTTGCCAAGCATAATTGTGGCCATGGTGAAGATCGGGCCGCCTACGGGGGAAATCCCCGGGAGAACGGCTGGCTAAATTCTCGTGGGGCTCTCAAGATGGCGGCAACGATGGCCTGGGAACCCGGATGAGAAATTGGAACTGCAGTCAGTGTCCCAATCCTCAGCTGAAGAAGAAGATTCGCTGAGGGTAAGCCCTCTGCCTAAGAGGCATTGTTCTCTGGGGAAGGGACATTTTTTTGATTGGCTGCTGGTGCTGGAGGGAAAAGCAAGGAGAAGGGGGAACAGGAGCCTTCACTTAAAGAGATCATGGCAGCCATACACCTCTGCCAATCTACACTCACGGAGCATATAGATTGAATCAGAATGGGTATGCCCTTCATGAAGCAAGGCATGCAGACAGTAAAAGAAAGGGTTGCTAAAGTGGAACACCGAATCAGTGACCTGGATCATGTGGTGCGTCCACTGGAGGATTCTGTACATGCGGCTCAAAAGGAGCTGGCTGCCCACACTGATAAGCTAGATGACATGGTGGACAGACCGAGACAAAATATTTGTTTAGTGGGCTTCCCGGAGGGGGTGGGGAGCAGCAACCTGAGGATTTTATGGAAGGCTGGCTCAAAGGAATTATGGAAGCATCTACTTTTTCACGTCTATTCACCATTGAGCGGGCGTGTAGGATTACCTCCCGGGCTCCATGGCCTGGGGCCCCTCCTAGACCCCTGATTGCTCATATCTTGTACTTCAGAGATCAAAAATGTATTTTGAGAGTGGCTAGAGTGCAGGGTGAGCTTATGTACCATGGCAATCGTATATATCTCTTTATCTAGATTTTTCTGCGGCTAGTCAGAAGCAACTGGCCAGTTTTGTGAAAAAAAGACTAAGGGAATACCAGTTTACAGTATGCTCTATTCTGCCAAGTTGCGAGTTTTAGATTAGGGAAAAGTTTTTTGTCTTCTACCCTACTGAACACAAATTAAATGGGCCAAGGCGTATGCTGCCAATGCTATCCAAATGTAGAATGCATAAGCGGGACTTGATCTGCTGCTGTCCCCACCCAAAGGGGAATCTAGACCTGAGGGTTGGGGGTAACGGAGATATAGTGGCTCCCCTTCCTCTCCCTATGGGACACCTTATTTTGCATTTTTCATGCTTCAATTGGTGCTATTTCTTACAGCCAACAATTTAACTTTCCCCATGTCAACACTTAACAAAGTCTGCCCGCTATGCTTGTTTTCAGCTTTACAGGTGACCGTGTGAGGCACGTAAAAATAGTAGGGGGCGGCATATATACTAAACATAGCCACAATACGAAGGATGGAAATGGACACTGGTCCTCTCTGCTGGATAGCGTGGGTTGATGCGTCAGAGGGCAGCATAAGCATAAATATAGAGTACAAGACTTGCCAGTTTACTAATTGTCATTGTTGACTTACCCTGGTTAAAGTTCTCTCCTTCACAATGTTGATTCCTCCTTTTTACTGGTGCAATGTTTGTGTTATTTACTCAGGCAGGTAGGTGAGTGGGGATCTGCTTGCTTGGCCGGGTCTAACCTCTCTCCTACCTAGGTTGCGGCATTGATATCTGGTGATTTCGCTGGCACGTGCCGTCTACAAACGTTCTTTCTTACCTTATTTTCTACGATAGACTGATCTAAATTTACTTCTCTTTTCTCTTACGTTCATTGACAGACGCAGCCTCTATTCATGACACATGGGTTTATGCACATCCTACTAGGAGTAGACTAGGCAAAAACAAAAAAAAAAGGGGGGCGTCCTCACTCAGCATATAACCCCCCAGCTCTGCATAGCATATCAGTTTTTTTATGCCTAGTGCAAGGAGTTAGACCTGGCTCCCTTATGGGATCTGCGGTTCCCCATTTTTTTTCTTCTTTTTGCTTTTCTCAAGCTATCTGATGAAGACTGCTATCAAGTAGCCGGCTGGGGCATAGATGATAACTCGAATCCTGAAATTTCCCCAGCACGGCCTACGGATGCGAGCTACCCTTAGCTTTTAGCGGGGTTCCGCCGCATTGTACCTGTTCCGTGCGGGGGTGGGCAAGTGAATGAACCCCACTTGCGTCCGAGTGACTGGGCTGCGCTCGCGTCCAGGGGTGTTTCTGGCAGCATCCCTCTCCACCTGAAGGGAGGAAGGTCTGCTACCGGGTGGCTACCCGCTGCGCTCGTCGGGAATGGCGAGTGACACCCCCCCCCCGGGGTGCGTGGGGGGGGCCACTAGTGGTACCGTAATTCCGGTGGAGGGTCCTGGGGTCAAGATTTTCTTTTCCTATTCCCCCCGCGCTAGCGGTACCGCCATGCGGCGTTTCGCCGCCATTTCGTAGGATATCGCCGCCATTTTGCAGTAGCCGTGGCCATTTTAATGGCTTGTTTGGCCTCTTGTGACCGCTCGGCGCCCATTTTGCCGTGGTTGCGCCCGTTTTTACCATGTAATTTTGGCCTCTTGTGGCTGCTCGGCGGCCATTTTTGGTATGTCCCACTGATAGAAAACGTGCGTGTCGGCGCCGTTTTTCTCTTCCTGATCAGCGGTGCACACATAGCGGCAGCAGCTTGGCAGTGGCGGACAGCACACCTACAGTGACTGTGGAGGGCATACAGAACAGCAGGTGTAGCTGACTTCTCCCTGGGGTGTCGGTGGCGGCGGTGCAGGGTCCTCCTGGGCATATATATCCTGGTCGCTCTGTGGGGCAGTTTGGAGGGGCAGCATTGTGGGGGTGTCATGGCCCATAGGCCTTCTAAGTGTTCCAGTGGTTCAATGGCGGCTGAACCTGCGGGTTCTTCTCCGAAGGGGTCCGCAGAAGCGCAAGCTGCGCTGGGACCTCTGGTTTCCCTGCATCAGCTCACATGCATTTTGGGAGAGTTTTTGGCCCGGGGGGTACCGAGCCGTGCCAAGGGGGTGACAAAAAAGTGTCCACCCCCTCCTTCTGAGGAGGAATCTGAACCGGAAGGGGGCTCTGTGGTCACAGGGACCCTCATGGAGCTTTCGGATGGTGAATTGGAGCCCTCAGACGGTGAGGAGCACCAGGGGGCCTCAGTGGCACGCGAAAGGGCGTTAGTGGCCTCCCTGATCACCGACATCCGTGAGTCGTTGCGACTGGACCAGACTGGGGAGTCGCAAGAGCCTACCTGCGTTTGTGGGTCTTTTAAACCGACACAGACCCCTAAGGTGTTTCCTTATGTCCAATTTTTTTGACCAGTTTGTGTACAAGGAATGGCAGCGTCCGCAGAATTCCTTTTCACTGCCCAAACATTTTCTCTGTGCGCTATCCTTCTGAGGACAGCCTTTTGAAGGAGTGGGCATCCTCCACAGTGGACCCTCTGGTGGCTCGTCTGAATAAGGTAATGACCATTCCGTTGGAGGGGTCACCATCCTTTAAGGATCCGGCCGATAGACGGACGGAGGCGGTTTCCAAGGCATTGTTCTTGGTGGCGGGGACGGCCATGAGGCCGGCTCTGGCATCGGCCATGGTGGCGCAGTCGCTCACAGAATGTGCGACGGAGTTGCACAATGATTTGGGCTACAGGTGCTCCCCTGAGGCTTTGCAGCGGGCAGACCACCTGGTGCAGGGTCTCCGTTACCTATGTGACACAGCTTTGGACCTGCTCCCTATGCTGTCAAAGATGTCTGTTTTTGCAGTCGTCATCAGACGGTTATTGTGGTTGTGGCGTTGGTCTGGTGACCACGTGTCCAAAAAGGGCCTCACGGACCTCCCTTTTCAGGGTGGTCGTCTTTTTGGGGCGCAACTGGATGAAATCATTTAGGATTTCACCGGGGTACTTTTCTTCCAGAACCCAAGCGGCAGGATTACCGCCGTAGGCCGGGGCCTTCATCCTCGGGCCAGAAGCGTTTTTTATTTATTTTTTTTTCGTCCGCCCGGTTCAGCAGGCAAGGGCTCAGGGCCCGGCAAGTCTGTCACGGGGTCCGGCAAGCGGCCCTGGCAGCGCAAGCCCAATAAGACAGAGGACAAGTCCTCCGCATGATGGGTTGTCCCCGCCCGACTCTCGGGCGGGGACCGGCTTCTGGGGTTTGCAGACCGGTGGACTGCTCGCATCTCCGATCAGTGGGTGCGGGAAGTGGTGTCTTCCGGGTACAGGATAGAGTTCAGTACTTTACCCCGAGACAGGTTTTTCCCATCAAACTTGAGGCTCCCTTCGGGGCATCGGGAAACTCTGCTGGGGGCTGTTCAGATGCTGTCCGAACAAGGGGTAATTGTGCCGGTCCCTCCGTTGGAAAGGTTCCACTGCTTCTATTCGAACCTCTTTGTGGTGCCCAAAAAAGGTGGGGTCAGGCCAGTTCTGGACCTGAAAGTGCTCAATCACTTTGTGAGAGCACGGAAATTCAGGTTGGAATCGGTCCGCTCGGTCGTGGCCGCCCTTCACCAAGGGGACTTCATGGCGTCTCTGGACATCAGGGACGCTTATCTTCATGTTCCCATTTATCTCCGGCATCAGCGTTTCCTGCACTTTGTGGTAGGGGATCTACATTACCAATTTGTGGCACTTCCCTTCGGTCTGGCCTTGGCTCCTCGGGTTTTCACCAAGCTGTTGGCTCCTGTGCTGGCTCTATTGAGGGAGAGGGGCATTGCTGTGGTAGCATACCTCGACGATCTGCTCCTGCGAGCGGAGTCAGCTTCGGCTCTGGAGGACAATGTTGCGATCACCATGATCTCGATGAGAGACTTCGGCTGGCTGATCAACCTGCAGAAGTCGACATTGACCCCGTCCTGTCGTCTGGAATATCTGGGTCTAATATTGGACACGGAGCAGGCGAAGGTGTTCCTACCTCCGGCCAAGTGGCTGACGCTACAAGCAGCGGTGCAATTCCTGCCGCCACGTCGGTGGTCCTCCTTACGGTTCTGTATGCGGGTGTTGGGGCTCATGGTCTCGGCCTTCGAGACAATACCGTATGCCCGGAGTCACTCGGCTCCTACAGCGAGCAATCCTGTTACGGTGGGACAAGTCTCCGTTGTCCCTGGACCAGCTGATCAAATTGGATCATCAAACCAGGGGGTCATTGACCTGGTGGCTCCGGGCCCCGGCATTTACTTTGGGAAGGTCGTTTCTTCCCCTGAATTGGTCGGGAAGGGGTCCTGGGGCAGTTGTCTGCTCAGGGCCGTTGGTCGATGCAGGAATCACGCCTTCCAATAAATGTGCTGGAGCTGAGGGCAAACAGGCTCTGTCTCTCCCACTGGTCGGCAAGGCTGCCCGGCCTCCCGATTCGGGTTCAGTCGGACAACGCTGCAGCGGTGGCGTACGTAAACCATCAGGGCGGAACAAGGAGCTCGGCAGCAGCTGTGGAGGCGGCCCACATTCTGAGGTGGGCAGAACTTCACGTTCCGGCAATCTCCTCTTCCATTTACATCCCAGGCGTAGAAAACTGGCAAAGGGACTTTCTCAGTCGCCAGACTCTGGATCAGGGAGAATGGTCTCTGCATCCAGAAGTGTTCCTCCAGATTTGCAAACGGTGGGGCACGCCAGACGTGGACCTAATGGCGTTCAGGTTAAATCACAAGGTGCAGACCTTTGTGTGCAGGACAAGGGATCCATTGGCAGCCGCCACGGACGCACTAGTTGCATCTTTGTCCCGGTACAGGCTTCTGTACGTCTTTCCTCCTCTCAAGCTTCTACCGCGGCTCCGGCGCAGGATAGAAGCGGAAGGAATCCCGACAATCCTGGCGGCTCTGCTTTGGCCTCGGCGCCCTTGTTACTCCGACGTGGTGCGGATGGTAACGGACGTTCCCTGGCGGCTCCCGCTTCGCGAACATCTGCTGTCGGGGACCCATGCTGCACCCTGCTTTACCCTCGCTGGCTTTGACGGCTTGGCTATTGAGTCCCAGGTGCTGAGGGATAGGGGCGTTTCTGACTCAGTGTTCCCTGCCATGCTTTAGGCGCGTAAGTGTATGTCACGCAAGATATATCATCGCACCTGGAAGGCTTATATTGCCTGGTGTGAGGCGGGGGGTGGAACCCCCGCTCTTTCTCTATATCCCAGGTGCTGGCCTTCGTGCAGCAAGGCCTGGATAACAATTTGACTTTGAGTACACTCAAGGGTCAGATTTCGGCTTTGGCAATTCTTTTTCAACGTCCTTTAGCTACGCATTCTTTGATACGTACATTTGTACAGGGTGTACGTCATGTAGCTCCTCGGGTACGGTCGCCGTTGGCACCGTGGGTTTTTAAATTTAGTACTTTTTGTACTGCAGAAACCGCCATATGAGAAAATCGGGGATATTCCCTTACAATTGCTGTCACAAAAGGGGGCTTTTTTGGTGGCTACTACATCCGCTAGGCGGGTGTCTGAGTTGGCGGTTTTGTCATGTAGGTCTCCCTACTTGGTCCTTCATAAGGATAAGGTGGTGCTGCGCCCTTCCCCTTCGTTCCTACTGAAGGTGGTTTCCTCTTTTCACATTAATGAGGACATTGTTCTCACTTCATTGTGTCCACACCCGTCTCATTGCACTCTTTGGATGTAGCAAGGGCTCTGCGGGTGTATTCGTCGGCTACAGCTCCTTTTCGGAAGTCTGATGCTTTGTTTGTACTGACGGAAGGACCGTGCAAAGGTTTGGCGGCCTCGTCAGCTACTATATCCCATTGGATCAAACAGACGGTGACCCATGCGTATAATGTTCGGGGCCAAGAACCCCCTTTTCCGGTCACGGCTCATTCCACCTGGGCGATTAGCACTTTCTGGGCTTTTAGACACCAAGCCTCGGTGTCTCAGTGTGCATGGCGGCTACTTGGGCCTCGGTGCACACTTTTGTTAAATTTTACAAAGTTGATGTGTCAGCATGCGCGGATGCTGCTTTTGGCCGCAAAGTGTTGCAGGCAGCAGTGTAGGCACGGCTGGCGCCTCCCGAGATCATTCTGTTGGGTACAGTTGTTGTTGTTTACCCACCCCTCTTTGTTGACATTGCTTTGGGACGTCCCCACGTGTCATGAGTAAGAGGCTGCGTCTGTCAATGAACGTAGGAGAAAATAGGATTTTTTGACTTGACGTAAAATCCTTTTCTCTTTCAGTTCATTGACAGACGCAGCACCCACCTCTCTGCGTTGTGTTTGTACGGCTTGTTACGAACTGCTATGCTATGCAGGGCTGAGGGGTTATATGCTGAGTGAAGATGGCCCCCTGGGAGGGGCCAGCTTTGCTTTTCTGAACTTCGTTCTGCCTAGTCTACTCCTTGCAAAAGGTGCATAAGCCCCACGTGTCATGAATAAGAGGCTGCGTCTGTCAATGAACTCAGAGAAAAGGATTTTACGGTAAGTCAAAAAATCCTATTTTTTTACTCGCAAATTCCTCAACGTTTTGTTGCGTCAGTGACAAGGACTCGGTTATGGGGACATCCGGGGACAGGGGTAACCTGTCCTTTTTGTGGAGTGGGCACTGCCAATAAACTAAGTCCTAAATGATGCAGCGCAACATAAAATGATAAAACATCCATTAAATCATTAAAATGCAGTACAATGATCAAATCACAAATGGCATATTAGATCAAAAGGGCAATGCATAAGTCCATAAGAGTCCTAAAGGATAGAAAACCAGATCTCCTCAAGAAGTCCACTTGGTGCAAACACTCAAATGTAAAGTGCCATCAGTGCTCAGTCCCTCCACTGGTGGTAAAATATATGCTCACCTCGTACAGACCCCAGTTTTACTAGAGGGTCATCAGCACTTTCCCCTACAGGGACAGAGAGACACACCAGAGCTGCACACAGGGAAATGGGAGCCGCCCTCACACCGTCCTGACACCGCTCTCAGCAATGGGATCGTCTCCTCATCACAGCCGGCCAGCATGTGTATATAAACATTCTCACATATACATATAGGACCCAGGTATAAGAGAGAGAGGCGTAGACCAAGTGCTCACTGTAGAACAGGTCAGCTTTAATGACTTGTATTGTACTTGCATGAAGGTGCTTTTTAAATCTCATAGGAATAAAATCTATAACTCCGTGCTTGTGGATGAGAACCAGTGGGTGACGTCACAAGCTGCTCTGCCCTCCCGCATGCGTATTGTCCGATCGAATTCCATAGCGAGGTCGGAGCTACAGACATCACCTTCCAAGCTTAATACTAGCCGTGGTTATGGTAACTCATGGCACACTCACATCTAGTCGTCAGAATCTAGAAATGTGCTTATTGAATACAGACACAATGTATACCATCCAGAGAAGCCATGGAGATATGCATCCCTCTCTGCATACTGACCTCTAATGGTCAGAATTGATACCACATCCTGCAAAGACCTACTAAAAAAAAAAGGGTCTAATCAAAGACCAGGGAAACCATCCCTCAGGCAGAACCCATACTAAACCATAATAAAAAATGTTTTAGAAGCCCTGGTTTATTATGGAAGCCAATTACTAAAAAAAAAAAAAAAACTATTAGAACAATTAACTAATGTGTCATCACCCACTGATTCTCCACGAGCAAGGAACCACAGAAAATGCACATAACATACCCCATAAAACCTTACATAAAATCCATATATACCCTCAAACCATGAATTGGTATACAGGAAATATATATTAAAACACAAATCATTAAGAGACGCGCTAAAAAAAAAAAAAAGGCTATCAGAAATAAAACCGTTAAGATCAAACTCAACATTTAAACCCATAGGTCTCATAACGTCTGTCTGGAAAATCCAGAAGGACTCCCTCTGGCTAAGATGCCTAATGTAGTTGCCACCCTGCCAATGTTTGGGTACTTTCTCGATGCCCCAGAAATGCAACCCTCTTGGGTCCCTGTTATGATGGTCTTGAAAATGTCGAGATGTGAGATTTCTCCCCTTTCTTAATGTTGGTGACGTGTTCCCTTATCATCACATGCAATGCCCTAGAGGTTCTTCCTATGTATTGTAGGCCACAGTCATATTCCAACATGTATACAACCCCTGTGGCAATGAAATCCCTCAAGGTGGGGGCACGTTTGTAAATGAACTTAGACCGACTTAAACTAATTCTAGAGTCCTACAGTATCTTTACGTAGGATATCCCAATGCCTGGCTATAATTATTTCAACTTTTTTGTGTTGGACATTATAGTCCAACACAATAACGAACTCTGTTACTACCCCTTGGTCTGTTAGACCCACTCTTATCTCAGATGCTATCTATATTTCTGACCCTATAGAAGGATGACGTCTTCCTCTTACTAACTATAAATGTAATTTCCTCCTCTTGGCAGATGTTTTTCGAAGGATCCGTGCACCGGACGTGACGTAGCGGTATCGTGGGTGGATGTGCGTGGTGTGCTCTGCCCCGAGCCATGCGTCTCTACTCCTGGATTACAATACCCATGTCTGTTTAATGCATTAGCTACATTTGGCCACCCCAAATTATCTCCATGGAACAACCAGTATGAAAGCTGGGAGTCAGATTTTTGTTGCGGTGGAGCGTACCGGAAGTGACGTAGCCGCGACCAGGGGAGAATGTACAATGATTTTTGACATTCTATCTCACACGGGACGCTACTGGGACATCCAACCAATAATTAGCTTTGTAGGTCATGTCGAGATCGAGGCTTGGAACTCACGCCATGGCTGCCATTGGGAGGAGCCTGAATGCTGGCCCAACAAGGGGTGGTTCTTGTTACTTATATATTTAGCGCAGTGGGAGCAGTTGGCTTAGACCCCCCTGTTGAAGTCTTTTTAGACTAAACGCGTCGGATTATGTGAGCCTGCTCAATACCATTGCGCCATTTTACTTGCTACTGTGGAATTCCATATCGTGTGTTTTTATTTGGAGCATAGAAGTGCGATATTTTTTTTTTTTTTCCCAATTCTTTATGTGTAGAAAACACACGGGAAATAGAGACCTTCAGCAGGGCACGTCTGACAAAATACAATATAATGAAAGTTCCACATCATAACAGACAATGAGACTGCCTGTGCTAAGAGTTGAACTAATACAGTTGGATATGTCGAAATCGGCTCAAGGAAGTTACTGTCTCCCACATGACATTTTGTGCGGCAAAAAAATCAAAATAAAAAGACACCGCTTAACAAAGAAACAAAATTTGTAGTCGGAGAGAGCCAGAAGGCCTCCCCCACAGAAACCCTTACAAAAAAAAAAGGGGGGGGGGGAACAAGGGGAGAGAAAGAGATAAGAGAAGAGAGGAGAAGGGAAAGGGAATGAAGAAGAGCAGGGATTGCTCTCCCCTTCCCCTCTACCTAAGCCAGAGGGCCAGCGTCGTCTACCCCAGTCTGAGAGGGGTTTTTAAGTCAAGGAGTTATCAATTGAGCGTATTCTTGGGAGAAGACAAACTCATGCCAGTAAAACCATTTCTTAGTGAATTTTTCCCTCTGGCCTCTCTCTGTGGCCACCAAGTCCTCCATTGCGCTAATCTCCGTCACCTCCTTCAACCAGACGGCCACCACCAGGGGCTGCGTCTGTTTCCAGAACAGGGGAATACAGCTCTTCGCTGCTGTAAGCAGGTGCGGCAGGATGGACCTCCTGTAAACCTTAGTTGGGATGTCATGATGATGCAGAAGGAAGAGCGCCGGGTCTCTGCAACACCCGGTCAGTGAATTTCTGGATGATACAATGGACTTCCGTCCAGAAAGACTGTAGATGCCGGCACGACCAAAAGATGTGGAGAAGGGAGCCTGTCTCCTCTCCGCACCTCCAACACATCTCTGAGCACTGAGGAAACATTTTGTGGACCTTCACTGGGGTGTGATACCATCTGGTAAGCACCTTAAACCCCGCTTCCTGATGTTTGGCGCAGATCGAGGTCTTAAGGGTAAACAAGAGAATCCTGTCTATCTGTTTTTCTGATAATCCCAGATCAGTTTCCCATCTAGCTGGATAAGCAGGTCTGAAGCCCGGTGTCGGAGCTATTAGGAGCTGATAGGTCTGGGAGACAGCATGCTGCATTGGGGTCTGGTCCAGACACCACTGTTCAAATGGAGTGAGACTTCTCTGAAAGAGTTCCGGTTGGGACAGAGGCTAAAAAATGGGCAAGTTGAATTTTTTGCCAGAAAGATAATCCAACCAGCGCTGGGTCTTCCAGTATTTGCTGTCTGGACATCCAACGACCCCTCAGAATAAAATGACACGCTTGAAAGCGCCCAGCTACCCTTAGTCCCCGGAAGTTGCCATCGTTAAGACCCGGATTGAACGCCGGGTTGTCGACCATTTGGGTGAGCGGAGCCACTGCAAACTCATCAAATGCCTTCACACAAACTCTCCTTGTCTCTCCAATCGTCGGACGTTTTAACATTTGAGCTGGCAAACCCTTCTGACACCATGGCACTGCCTCTAAAGGCACCCCTGCCAGGGCCCGTTCCACTCTTACCCACTGTTTGAGTGTGCCATGACGGATCCAATCTAATCCCGTAATTTTGGGAGCCTGAGAATCGACTGTGCTATTCGCGGGGTCTTCAGGGCCCACAAGAAGGTCAAAAAAGCCCTATTAACGGCCCTGAGAAACGAGCCTGGAATTCTGACCGGGAGGGCTTGAAAGTGATACAGCAAGCGAGGAAGAACATTCATTTTAATTATGCTGCTTCGACCAAACCAGGTAAAAAGTCCCCGCTGCAAGGACTGCAAGTCTTTTCTGATGGTGGACAATAGTGGAGGAAAATTGAGCCCGAATACCACCTCCAGCCTACTAGGTAACAAGATGCCCAGATATTTTATGTGCGACGGGGCCCATTTAAAGGGAAAGTCCACCCGTAAAAGCGACGCCGGAATGGACACATTCAACGCCTCAGACTTCTTGTAGTTAACTTTAAATGAGGAAAGAGCATTGGAAGTCTTCAGTTCCGCCAGCAGGTTAGGAACAGAGATCAAAGGTCTAATCAGAAAAAATAATAAATCGTCTGCATACGCTGCAATTTTAGGAGCAAGGGTATCGGTCAAATGCACGCCAGAAATGTTTGGGTTTTTCCTAATGGTCCGCAAAAAGGGCTCTAGAGTGAGGATAAATATCAGGGGGGAAAGGGGGCACCCCTGACGTGTACCATTAGCAATACCAAAAGGTTGGGATAGATGGCCATTCACTTTGACCTGTGCAGACGGGTGTGAATATATGGCCTGTATCCACTGCATCATCCTCTGTCCCAAGCCCACTGCACGCAGAGTCTCCGTCAAGAACATCCAGTCTACCCTGTCAAACGCTTTTTCAGCATCGGCCGACAGGAGTAGCAAAGGAATCCCGCGGGACCGGGCTGCATGGATCAGGTTAAGTGCCTTTGTGGTATTGTCCCTTGCCTCACGTGCAGGAACGAACCCCACTTGGTCTTTGTGAATTAGTTGCTATAAGTCTCGTGGAAAGTATTTTGGTGAATATCTTCATTCATTCATCTGTCAGATCGACATTCAATAATGATATTGGCTGATAGTTTTGACAGTGCAATGGGTCCTTGCCCTCCTTTGGGAATCACGGTAATATACGCCCGTAACGTGTCTGTCGGAAGAGTGGTTCTGTCACCCGCTGTATTGTACGCTGACAGAAAGTGCGGAGTTAAAAGGTCCCCTAACACCCTATAATACAAAAGGGTGAACCTGTCCGGGCCCGGCGCCTTGCCCAGTTTCATTTGTGCTAAAGCCACCCCAACCTCCTCTCCTGAGAGGGGCTTCTCCAGAGCAGCTACCTCCTCATCTGAAAGACGGGGGAGTCCCGACTGCTGTAGATAAGCCTGGATACCTGCTTTTTTAGAGGCGGTCCCCTCGTCAGACTCAGAGGCGGGGAGTTTATAGAGCGACTCATAGTACCTCCGAAATGCTCCTGCAATCTCCTCCGTGGTGTGAATGTTTGGTTATCCGCCAAGAGTTCCGGCACGAACGAGCAGGCTCTCTGGGTTCTCAGCGTGCGCGCCAGCAATTTGCCACATTTATCGCTGTGCTCGTAAAAAGTTTTCCTACATTTGGCGATCATTGCTTTCGCTCTGACTAGGGCCAGTGGATGTAGCTGGCTCCGAAGAGCAGTAAGATCTGCCAGTGCCTTAGCTGCCAGTGATTGTTTGTTTATGAGTGGCCTCCAAGGCCCTAATCTTCTCAAGCAGATCCGCTACCTGCCTAGATCTAGCTTTTTTGATCCGAGCTCTGATCTTGATCAGTATACCTCTGATGAAGCTCTTGTGAGCTTCCCACACCATCAGCGGTGAGCTATCTGGCTGCACATTCAGTTTAAAGAATTCCCTCAGCTCCCTAGCAATCTCCTCTCTGACCTCCGGCGTTTGGATCAATGAATCATTCATCTTCCATAGCCACTGCGCCGGGCCGGGGAGATCAGATCTATATCCAAAATAACTGGAGCGTGATCTGAAAAGGTGATGGAGCCAATGGTCGCGGATACCACTCTGGAGAGGAGTGACTGGGGCACTAGAAAGAGGTTGATTCTCGTAATGGGTATCGTGAGGATGTGAATAGAACGTATAGTCTCGGTGAGAAGGGCAAAGCGCCCACCAAACATCTATCAGATGAAAGGCATGGAGGTTCTTCTTCAAGCGTTTAAGCGCGGCATAGGATATCTGGGATGTGCCCCTGGAGGAATCTAGAGTCGGATCCATGGTGAAATTCAAGTCACCCCCCACAATCACTGCTCCTCTGCAAATTCGCCCAATTTAGCAAGAACCGGTTCTAAGTATGAAATCTGGTTCGAATTAGGGAGATAGAGATTAACCAGAGTGACCAGCAAGCCCCCCAAATTCCCCTTCACAAAGAGAGCTCTGCCCTCTGCATCACTCCAATGCTCCACAAGCTGCCATGCTACAGAGCTGCGAAACAATATGGCCACCCCTCTGGACTTGGAATCTGGAGAACCGCCATGATATACCGTCGCAAAAATAACGGTTTTGGAGTCTAGGTGGTCTACTGGCATGAAAGTGTGTCTCCTGAAGAAAACCGATCTGGGCTTTCATGTTTCAAATTTGAGAGCACCATAGATCGTTTCTCAGGGGTATTTTTACGTTGATTGAGACCAAGCAGACTGGCGCCATGTCCCCCGCTGTCCTCATAGACACTGTTGGAGGGGGGAGAGGGCAAGAGTGGGATGGAAGGAACGAAGCAAAGGGAAAAGGAAAGGACAAGAGAGAAGGGGATAAAAAAAAAGGGGTTTATAAAAAAAGTATCACTAATACGCCAACGGCGTATGAGACCTAGTCTCCAACACCTAAGCGGCTCCCGTGGATACCGCCAATAGGGTGTGGACCTATTTGGGGGGTAAAAGTTGAACGCAACCGAGATCAGAGAGCTTCCATCCCAACCTCGGCCTAACTAGACCATACTACATTAAATCTAACAATATCAGTTGCTAATTATGCCTGAAAAAAGAGCAAACAGTGGCCAAACCAGGTCCCCCTACGCGTCCCCATGCCGGACACCCCACGGGCGTCCATACAGGGTTTGAACACGAGAGGGATCCCGACCGCGACACCATCCCCATCCGGAGAGTCACTGTCACTTACAATATTTGTACCCGGGCCAAAAAAGAATTAGCAGAGCAGAAGCAAATAAACAAACCCCCCCCCCCCCCCCATCGACTGGCAAGAGCTTAGCAATAAGATACTCCCCCCCCCCCCCAACCACCCCATCATCCCCCCTCAATACGTCCGGAGACACTCGTCTAAGTTTCTCATAGTAAAAGACAGTCTGTTGTCTCCCAGCACAATACAGTTATTATATGCTCCCCCCACCAAGCCTTGAATGAAGAGAGATAGGGGAGATGCTGGAGGGTGGAAATGAGAAGGGGAAATGGAGACACACACAAAAAAAAAAAGGGGGTGGGGGCCGGGAGGGGACGAAGACAGGGTATACATAAGCCCTAGGGGGAGGGGGTCGCCCCGACAGTGCAAGGCGCTACGTAAAAAGGATATTGTGACCAAAGGAGGGGGAAGCATATAAATCGCTAGAGTATTTAACTTGCATGTTGCTCCCAGTCACAAAACTGCAAATCCCCACACATTTGGTATAGATATATTCCACATACTAACTCCCCCTCCTTGCGGTTCTCGATATGTCCAGTCACTTGGCTTGGGGGGGGGGGGAGACACCGCCAGGACAGCGGCTCCATCGGTCTCTCCAGGCAGAGGGGCCGACAGGAGTCCGTCCAATAAAAAAAATACAAGTCCTGGATTGCTGTAAGCCTCCCGTATGCCCAATTACCTGGTGCAACTCCGGACCCCAAGATTCGGGAGGAAGGTGGGGGTAAAGAGATCAACACATACCCATGGGCATCGTGAAATAAGTCACATATTTCAAGCCCTCCCGCCCAGCATTGTGTTTTCCAAAGCTCAGTCAATGGGGAAACACAGACCCGGGCACTCACAGACCTGCAACAGTGGGGATCACATCTCTGGGTCCGACATCCGGACCGGGGCCGTCGCCCTTTCTCCTCCTCTCCTCCTCCGCATCCGACGCGGGAGGCTGGCTCCAGGGAGTCTGGCGGTCTGGCGGGGAACTCCCCCCAGGAGCGGACACAACCAGTCCGGTACCTGTATTGGCTCCACCTCCAGGAAGTCAAACAGGCCCGGTAGATCTGCAAAGCGTCTTAAGGTGAAGGAAGATGCCCCCCTACGTACCAAAAGTTGAAGGGGGAATCCCCAGCGATTATGTGCATTCTGAGCTACGTATCAGCTCCAGTAGAGGTTTCAGCATCGCCCTTCTTTGCAGGGTGGCTTGAGATATGTCCGGGAAGATAGAGATAGACGCTCCGTCAAAGTCAATCGGCCCCTTAGACCAAGCTGCACGCATTATCTGTTCCTTGTGTGCATACCGATGCAGTCGGCAGATCACGTCCCTGGGGTGCTCTGGATCATCCGATTTTAGGCCCCAGCGCCCGGTGGACCCGGTCAAACTCAAACTCCAGGTTGACTGGCGGATCAGATTCAAGCACCCTTTGCAGGATTGCCTTCACCGTCTCCTGAAGCTGCTCCGGAGCAGATGCCTCCGGCAGCCCCCGGAGCCGCAGGTTGTTCCTACGGCTCCGGTTCTCCAGGTCCTCCAGGCGTAGCTGCACTTCCGCCAGGTTCTCCTGCTGTGACTTGCGGTCTTGTTCCAACTGTGCTACCCAACGCTCCAGGGAACCCACCGTCGACTCTCCCTTAGACAGCCGATCGTCTAGCTGGTGCACCTCCGTACGCACCTGCACAAAGTCCCGGCGGTGTTGTTCCTCCACTCTGAGAACCAGGGCTTTAATATCTCACTTCGTAGGGAGGGCGCGTAGCAGGGCCCTGATGTCCAAGTCATCCCGCTGCATCTGTAGCGAAGGCCCTTGGCTGCTTGGGGAACCCAGTGACGGGTCCAGTATGGCAGGTAGTCCAGACAGCGAGCCGGGGCTGAGCGACCGTTCCGCAGCCATAATAGTTGGTAAAGCACTAGGCCTAAGCATGCCACGTGGCTCCTCTGCAGCTAGGCCGGTCGGTTCTCCAAAGAAGCGGCTGATAGCAGCTGTCGGTGGAGCTTTGCATTTCGGGTGGCTCATGGCCAGCTGATTGATGGTGAAGAAAGGCACATTAGCGGGTAAAGGCCGGTTGAGGATCGGGAGCTCAAGCAAAGAGCATCCTCACTCCGCCATGTCCAAGCCACGCCCCCAAGTGCAATTCATTTTAATAAATTCAATTTTAAAGGCTATAATGCTATGTAGCGCTTTTTTTTTTCTTTTTTTCACTTTGATTTGAGGACACCTCCAACTACCTATTTGGGACCACTTTTGAGGTTTATTGATTTTGGTGCCCTATGGAGTAACCCTTATATATATTTAATATATATATGACCAAGGTGTGGAGGCACTATTTTTTATCGTACCTTTTTTCTCATGTGGAAACACTACCAAGGGATCCTGATTGAGGTCTTTGAAGTGTGACCCACTGGGTATCGTATGTGCATATATCCCCCACATCCAATCGCTATCCAAAATTTGCCGCCTCAACCTCCGCAACATCTCCAAGATACGCCCCTTCCTAACCGATGATGCCACAAAGCTACTAATCCACTCCCTGGTCATTTCTCGCCTCGACTACTGCAACTCCCTCAAGCCAAACACGGACAAACGTTGATCAGCAATGCGGCCTTGCACTGGCAGTTACCAATTAAGGATTAAGGCCTGGGGTGGAGACCAGCTGAGGAAGGCCTACTAAAGCACACAGGTGAGGGTGGCCCGGCCTCTAACTGGACACATGCAGCAAAGGTAGGCAACAGATAAGACATGTTTGCTGGTTACATTACACCCCCCCCCCCCCTCTTCTTCTCTTTTTTTTTTTTTTTTTTCTTTAGGTCTTTGTAGCTCTTTCAGCGGGGTGTAGTATCAATTCTGACCATTAGAGGTCAGTATGCCGAGAGGGTTGCATATCTCCATGGCTTCTCTGGATGGTATTGTGTCTGTGTTCAATAATTACATTTCTAGATTCTGACCACTAGATGTGAGTGTGCCATGAGGTACCATGGCCACGGCTAGTGTAAAGCTTGGAGGGCGACGTCCGTAGCTCCGCCTTCGCTGAGGAAGTCGAGTGGACGATAAGCGTGCGGGAGGCCAGAGCAGCTCGTGACTTCACCCACTGGTTCTTATCCACCAGCACGGCGTTATAGATTTTTATTCTTATGCAATTATTTATTTTTTTTTTTTTTATTAAAAAAAGCACCTTGATGTAAGTACAATACAAATCATTACAGCTAACCTGTTATACAGTGAGCACTTAGTCTGCGCCTCTCTTATACCTGGCTCCCATATGTATATGTGAAAATGTTTATATACACATGCTGGCCGGCTGTGATGAGGATCCCTTTGCTGAGAGTGGTGTCAGGACGGTGTGAGGACGGCTCCCATTTCCCTGTGTGCGGCTCTGGTGTGTCTTTCTGTACCTGTAGGGGAAAGTGCTGATGACCCTCTAGTAAAACTGGGGTCTGTACTTTAGGTGAGCTTATATTTTTCCCACCGGTGGAGGGACTGAGCACTGATGGCACTTTACATTTGAGTGTTTGCACCAAGTGGACTTCTTGAGGAGACTGATTTATTTATTTATATCAGGAACTTATATGGCACCGTCAATTTACGCATCGCTTTACATATACATTGTACATTCACAGGGAGAACATGCAAACTCCAGGCAGGTAGTGTCGTGATTGGGATTCGAACCAGTGACCCTTTTGCTGTTATAAATTATAGATGGATATATCTTGTGCCTTATTCTGCCAATAAACTCTGTCCTTCCACGGTTTTAGGAGACTAACATGGTAAATCTGCTCCGGTTTCCTTTTCCAAGGCTGGTAAACTTTGTAGTTTAGTTTACTTCCCCTACTCTTTCCCTAATCTCAAAGGGACCCTGCCACTTTGCCAGGAATTTACTTTCGACCGTGGAGACTAGCACCAGCACCCTGTCCCTAGGGTTTAAAGTTTGGGTTTTGACGAAACCCCGATTGTAAACCTTTCTCTGGGCCTCCTGGGCTTGCTCCATATGCTCTTGTACAAGGAGCAGGACAGATGTGATTCAATCCTGCATCAAGGAGACCTGCTCTATGAAGCTTCTATATGGGATGGCCTCTCCCTCCCACGTCTCCTTTGCGACATCTAGCAGCCCACTGGGATATCTACCATACAAGAGTTGAAAGGGGGAATACCCCGTAGACTCCTGTGGAACCTCTCGTATGGCAAATATGAGGTAGGTCAGCTAAAAATCCCAATTTCGCCCATCTTTATCCACCAACTTTTTTTAGCATACTCTTGAGGGTCTTGTAAACAGAGGTAAGGAGATGGAAGATTTTCACAATTCTTTGGTCACTTTAGACCGGAACGGGGTACCCTGATCTGTCAAGATTTGTTTGTTTTTCTTACAATACCTTTTATCCTTACTTATTCTATCCCCCTCCCGCCACTCTTTCCCTGCACCTGTTTCTCTCCACCTCCTAGCTCTCGCATCCAAAGCTATCTCCCCTTGTCCATCTAATTCCCTTCGTCCACCTCCCATCATTCTCATATACTCTGCCGACTTTTTAAATTTAATCCACTTCCCCCATATTATATGGTACGTTTCTAGCGAGTCTTCTACTGTATGAATTGTTTGTTCCATGGTTCTCATCCAATCTATCCTAACTACCCATTCTTTCATTGATGGAGCCTCTGGGGTTTTCCACAATTTTGGTATCAAGCTTTTCGCTGCATTTAATAGTATGGGGACTTGGGTATTTTTATATTGTCTTTCTGATTTCTCTGTACAATGGAACAAACATTCCGATGGTCCCAGCTTAATCTGCTCTCCTGTGATCATATTGATCCTTTCTACAATCTTCCCAATGGGGACTTTTATTTTTGGGAATCCCCACCACAGGTGCACAAAGATTCCCAGTGTATCGCACCCCCTCCAACAATTTGGGGGTTTCTCTGCCCTGATCCTCTGCCCTTTACGGCGTTATCTAACACCTCGCCACAATAGTTTACAACTCCTCTCCATTGTCCCCACGTCTCTTGCTGATGTACTATTCAGTCTTAAGACCTTTTTTTCTAAATTCTCTTTCTTGAATATTTCCCAGCTCCCCCTCCCATTTCTTCAGATATGGTGGGTTCTTAGGTTCTGTTTCTTTTACCAAGATTTTATATATTTTGGATATATTTTGCCTTAAACATTGCGGTGAGCTAAATAATTTCTCTATTCTCTTTTCCTCTGAGTGGATCGAATGGCCTCTTTTCCCTAAATCCACCTTACTTCGTGTCATTTCAATGTCCACCCATCCCTTCCCTTCCTTATGTATCCACTCCGCTATTCGTGACAATATAGCTGACTGATAATGGCTCCCCTGACCCTTTTCCCTTCACCATCAGTGCATATGCTATCCTCTGATGTTTATGTGCCCAAATATATTTTACAGTAATTGATCTTAATTTCATAACCCCTTCAATACCGAGCTATAGTAATGACATCCGCAAATGGGATCTCCCATCCTGGGTGGGCGTCATATGACATCCTCGGTATTGTGCCGTACTGCGGGCCCCCAGGACTCAGCCCATCCCCGATCGGGATAAAGCGCCAATAAATTTGGCGCTTTAAAATGTGACCCGCTGTGTCCAGTCACAGCCGGTCACTTCCGGGATCCTCGTTCACGCCCCTCGTGTGCGCTGCCGGGGAGTGTGCAGCACATCGACCGGGGTTGAGGCTTGTCCCTCGGACAAAGCCCACCCCCGATCAGGGTAAAGAGCCAATGAAGTTGGCTCTTTACCAAGTGACCAGCTGTGTCAAATCACAGCTGGTCACAAATGTCAGCAAAGCATGGGTAACTTGCTGTTACCGGGTACTTCTCCTCACACACCATTCCAGTGTGAGGAGAAGATCCAGAAACGGTGAGTTACTGTGAATGTTACTGTGCCAGATTGCCCCCTGAATAAAGAGGACCTGTCATCGTCAGCCCATCAGAGTACCTGTCACTGAGCTCATCAGTGTACCCGTCACCCCATCTGGGGTACCCCATCAGAGTACCCATCAGAGTACCTGTCATCAGTCCGCGTGATTGTCACCAGTCCGAGTACCTGTCATCAGTCTTAGTACCTGTCAGCAGTCCCGAGTACCTGTCACCCCCATCAGGAGTACCTGTCCCGTGATCCCGGCAGGAGTACCTGTCCCGTGATCCCGGCAGGAGTACCTGTCCCGTGATCCCGGCAGGAGTACCTGTCCCGTGATCCCGGCAGGAGTACCTATCTGTGCAGCCAATTACTATCTACGTGTAACCCATTAGTCCCTGATGTACAGCCCATCACTACCTCTTGTGCAGCCCATAAGTGTCACCCTTCATACAGCCACCATGTCCAAAAGAGTATAAACCCCAGAAGAGGCATATTAGATACTAAGCCTGACTGATGAGAGCAGCGGGAAGCTCTCAATGCCCAGTTACAGTTCTGATTCTGGTTCGGAATACGAGCCAGTCGAAGGCAGTACATCGGAATCAGATGAGGAAGCAGTCCGTCCTAAAAGAAGATAGTTTAAGACCAAGGAGCTACCAGCAGCACCAGACAACCCACTGGCCAATCGGCAAATGCCAATAGTGTTAGACCTCAGAAGGAAAGGCCCAGTACAAGTGCTGGAATTTCATGCCAAAGTAGTAGGGCCCAAACCCAGCTCCCGGAGGCCTTGGCAAACCCATCGTGGCTGCCTGCTAGCACAGGGTCAGCCACAATCCCCCCCCCCCCCCCCTTTCACAGGACAGCCAGGTGTGTGCAAGTCAACACCGAAGGATTCTCAGAAATCAATTTTTTTAAATTTAATTTTTTCCCTGAAGAGTTGGTTCATAACATAGTGGACCAAACAAATCTTTTTGCCCATCAATTTATTCAATACAACCCCAACTCAAGCTATGCCCGCCCTTTCCAATGGGGACCCCTAACAGTGGCAGAGTTTAAATTGTTCCTAGGCCTTATGCTCAACATGGGGCTTACAAAAAAAATGAAGTACATGCATATTGGTCTACCCACCCCATCCACCACATGGCAATTTTTTCATTGGTTATGTCCAGGTCCCCTTATGACATTATAATGCGCTTCCTGCATTTTAGTAATTAACTGTGTCGCCCCCCCCCCTCCAAAATCATTCCGACTTTGATAAACTATATATAATTCGCCCCCTAATTGATTTTTTTTTTCTCTAAGAGATTTGCCAAAGTTTTATATCCCTGAGCAGAACATCTCCTGGTCCATTTTTGCAGGCCGGCTGGGAATCAAGCAGTATATATCAAGTAAGAGGGCCAGGTATGGTTTAAAGCTCAACAAGCTCTGTGAAAGTTCCACCGGATATGTGCATGCCTTTTGTGTCTACGAAGGTCCAGCCCTCTGAGTGTCCACCATACATGGGAATAAGCTGGAAAATTGTGTGGGAGTTGGCATTCCCACTCCTCCAAAAGGGGTATCATATCTACATGGATAACTATTATTCAAGTCTGCCACCTATACCTGAAACAAATTTTGGCCTGCAGTACATTAAGGAAAAACAGGAAGGGCTTCCCTCAGTCTTGTCACCACAAGGCTGCAAAGGGAGGAATCAAAGCCTGAGAAACGAGGAAGTGTTGGCCATGAAGTGGAGGGATAGGAAAGATGTATACATGATGTCCACCATCCACGATGACACCTCAGTGGGGCAGAAGAAGCGGCCACATTCAAAAGCCTTGCTGTATCCACGAATACAATAAATTCATGGGGGGGGGGGGGTTAAATGATCAAATGTTGCAGCCCTATCTCTCAACACTATAGTCCCTCTTCTGGTACAAAACAGTCGCAATTTGCTTTTCTCCTATCGTTCACTGACAGACACAGCTCTCCATTACGTGTGGGGTTTATGCTGGTCTCACTAGGAGTTAACTAGGCAGGGAAAAGAAACAGCTGGCCCCTCCCACGGGGCCATCCTCTCTTCCCAATAAAACCCCTCCATAGAATAGCTCACCAGTCTAAATGCCTAGTTTGCAAGGAGTTGACCTGGCTTCCCTTTAGGGGAATTGTGGTCCTGTTTGTGACCATTTCTTTTTATTTTATTTTATTGTCTTCTATCAAGATGATCTGCTATCAAGAAGCCGGTCGGGGCATGGAGAGTCCATGGGCTCGGTACTTTCCCCGACCTGGCCGACTGATGCGAGCCAGTCCCGCAGTATGAGGACCCGCCGCATAGTGCCCATTCCGTGCGGGTGGCCAGGGGTGATCCCCACCTACGCCCGGCCCGGATGCGATTCGGAAGGGTGAATTCTGGCCTGCAGCGTGCCATCCAGGCAGGGGCGGAAAGTCTGCCCATGGCGCCCGCGGAGGATGAGTGAGAGTTCCGCCCCCCCCCCCTTTTCAGGGGCGGAAGGGAGACCGCCGAAAAAAACCCCAAAAAAACCTTTTCTTTTTTATGTCTGGTAGCCGCCGGCAGGGGCGCGTGGAGCTTCTGCCCCCCCTTCACACCCCCCCTACCCCCGCACTGCACCCCGTCTATCTGTGCCGTCATTTTCATTTTCGCCGCCATGCGGCGATCGGCCGCCATTTTGTGGTGGACCGCCGCCATTTTGCCGTAGCTGCAGACATATCTGGCCTTTGGGGCTTTCCCTCTAGCACTCAGAGCGGCCGTTTGCAGTACTGCAAGTCTCTGTACAGGGGGTTTCGGCCTCTAGTGTCTAACGGCGGCCATTTTGACCACATGTCTCTGCAAAAAACGTGTGTACAGCGTTTTCCCTTCTCTGTGGAGCGGTGCTGATCGGATGGCGCGGCTCTTCTGACGGTCATCTGGGGTTACTAGCAGCACAAAAACAGCAAGTAAACAGCTGGGCTCCCCTGTGGGTGCTGGTGGCGGCGGGTGCAGTCCTCCTGGGTTCCCTGGTGCACTGTGGGGTGGTGGTGTGCGGCAGTGTGGGGGGGCCTTTTCCTTTTTAGTACCACGGTGTGTCACTGAGAGGGGTCTGGGGGCAAAGGCTATGGCAGATTACACTGCTGAACCTGCTGAGGAGGCATCAGCGGCAGCGCAATCTGCGCAAGGGGCTTTTTTGGACCAGCTACGGGCGGTCTTTAGTGAATTTCTTCCCCGGGCAGAGGTCGCCCAACAGGCCTCCAAGAAGCGCCCCCTTTCCCCCCCCCTTTTTCATCGGGGGAGGATTTGGACCCGGAATTGGCCTCTGGGGTCTCAGGGACCCCTGTGGACCTATCTGATGGGGAACTGGGCCCATCGGACGGTGAAGAGGATTAAGGGGCGGCGGCTGCGCGCGAAACAGGTAAGGGAACCCGTCCCGGTAAGGTCGCTGCAGGGGCCTGTAAGCGGCAGTGCAAAACCGAAAAGGCGGAATACAAGCCCTCCTCAGCCTGATGGGTTGCCCCCACCCGGGCTTCGGGTGCGGGGACGTCTTCTGGGGTTCGCAGACCGGTGGCTGGCTCACATTCCCGATCATTGGGTCCGGGAAGTGGTGTCCGCCGGGTACAGGATAGAGTTAAACACTCTACCCCCAGACAGGTTCCTCCCATCAAACTTGGGGCTCCCGCAGGATCACCGGGAGGCCCTTTTCGGGGCTGTTCAAGCTCTTTCAGACCAGGGAGTGATTGTGCCAGTGCCTCCAGAAGAGAGGTTTTCAGGTTTCTACTCAAATCCGTTTGTGGTCCCCAAAAAAGGGGGGGTTCGGCCAGTACTGGACCTAAAGGCCCTGAACCCGTATATCAGGGCGCGGAAGTTCCGGATGGAATCTATCCGCTTGGTCGTGGCAGCCCTCCATCAGGGGGAGTTTCTGGCGTCCCTGGACATCAGGGATGCGTACCTCCATGTACCCATTTGTCCACGGCATCAGCGCTTCCTGCACTTTGCAGTGGGAAACCTCCATTTTCAATTTGTGGCACTCCCCTTCGGTCTGGCTTCAGCACCCCGAGTTTTCACAAAACTGCTAGCCCCGGTGTTGGCGTTGCTGCGACAGAGAGGCATTGCGGTAGTGGCCTACCTAGACGACCTGCTCCTGTGAGCGGAGTCCGCCCTGGCTCTGGAGGAGAATGTGAGGATCACAATGACCTCGCTGCAGGATTTCGGCTGGTTGCTCAACCTGCAGAAATCGTCGGTGTCGCCAACCAGTCGCCTGGAGTACCTGGGTCCGATATTGGACACAGTGCAGGCGAAGGTGTTCCTTCCTCCAGCCAAGTTGCTGTCTCTGCAGTCGGCAGTGCGAACCCTTCTGTCGCACCGTCGGTCTTCGTTACGATTCTGTATGTGGGTGCTGGGGCTCATGGTCTCGTCTTTCGAGGCGATGCCATTTGCCCAGAGTCACACTAGTCTCCTTCAGCGAGCAATTCTGACTCGGTGGGACAGGTCACCTCGGTCCTTGGACCTTCTGATTGTCTGAACTCACAGACCAGGGCGTCTCTGACCTGGTGGCTTCGGGACTTGGCCCTGAATCAGGGGAAGTCGTTCCTGCCCCTCCAGTGGGTGATCATCACCACGCATGCCAGTCTTTTCAGGCTGGGGAGGGATCCTGAGACAGCTGTCTGCCCAGGGCCGTTGGTCGGCACAGGAGGCTCGCCTCCCCATCAATGTACTGGAACTGAGAGCAATCAGTGTGCCTATCTCACTGAATAGTGAGATTGCAGGACCGTCCGGTCCGAATTCAGTCGGACAATGCCACAGCAGTGGCGTATGTGAACCATCAGGGCGGCACAAGAAGTCCAGCAGCTGCGGCGGAGGCAGCTCTGGTACTGCGTTGGGTGGAACGTCACGTTCCAGCAATCTCCGTCATTTACATTCCAGGTGTGGAGGACTGGCAGGCGGACTTTCTCAGTCGCCAGACGCTGGACCAGGGAGAGTGGTCCCTCCATCCGGAGGTGTTCAACCAGATTTGCCACAGATGGGGGACGCCGGACGTGGATCTTATGGCGTCTCGGTTCAATCACAAGGTGAAGACCTTTTGTGTCCAGAATGAAGGATCCGTTTGCAGTGGCCACGGACGCTCTGGTGGCCCCCTGGGGCCGTTACCGACTTCTGTATGCCTTCCCTCCGATAAAACGGTTATCGCGCCTGATCCGCAGGATAGTGGCGGAGGGAATACCAATAATCCTGGTGCCTCCGGATTGGCCTCGGCGCACTTGGTACGCCGATGTGGTGAAAATGGTGGCAGACGCCCCCTGGCGGCTCCCGCTGAGAGACGATCTTCTTTATTTTTTTTTATTTTTTTTTTTGTAATTCCTTTGTTTTCCAAAGAAAAAATTTGAAGGATACATGCAGCTGGAAAGCCATCATCAAATACAGAATCATGGAGACAAGGTATATATCAGAATAGAGCAACATTATACATAGTAATAGAGGGTACAGTATTCTTATTCTTGTATCTTGAAAAACCTAGAACATGTAAGTGCACTCCATGGTCTGTAACCGTAGCCCGCCGCAAAGGCGAGCAGGGTTGAGCACCCAGGTGCCTAGCTGAAAGCTGCACATCCAACTGGTCCTCCCACTCCGACCGCCCCATCAACCGTTCTGAACCGAAAAAACCCCCCCAAAAACCTTATTATGAAATGACCCCAGGGTTGATTAACATCCAGGGGGAGGCAGAGACACCTGGCCCCAGCGGCCGAGGGACCCGGAGGAAGACCGCCAGATACCCCCCCTCCCCCATCGCAGCCAGGACCCCACCCACCTCCAGGACCAGCCGCCGCGGAGCGGGAGGGTGAAATAAGGCAAGGTTATTACCAGGAAACTCAACTTTTTGAATTATGAATCTACAGAACAGAGTGAAAGTATAATATAGCAGATAGACAAAAAGTAAAAAGGATATAGTGGGAATTGCGTGTCGCCCACCTAGGACCCCTCGGTGTCACGCCGATCCAGTGGTTCAGCGTGGCATTCCGCCAGATAGGCGTCTGTATAGACAAAGTACTGCCAAGGCCGCCAGGTCTCCCGAAAGGCCTCCTCCCTGTCGTTCAGGGTGGCAGTCAGGTCTTCCATATTTCTCAGGTCATTAACCTTCGAGAACCAAAGTGCCAGAGAGGGAGGGAGCTCCGACTTCCAACAGAGAGGGATACATGCCTTAGCCCCATTCAGCAGCTGCATTAAGGAAGTTTTGTACTTCTTGATGGGACGGTCTGTCAAGTGTAATAAACACGCCAGTGGCTTGTCTTCTACATCAACGCCAATCAGGTTTTTTATGGTCACCCCCTTCCAAAAGGGACGCAGTTTTGGACAGTCCCAAAAGATGTGGAGCATTGTGCCCCCCCCCCCCCCGTTAAGGTC
>BLSH010294593.1:55496-74541 GCA_018402905.1 Glandirana rugosa
CCTTACATCAGTGCTCCCCTTTACATGAGAGTGCACAGATTTTTCCCCAAATCAAAGTCCCCAGAAGTCCCCTCTTACAAAAGAGTTTGCAATTAAACAAAATATCTTACGTAAGCAAACAAACATTCATCATAAATGTACCACATTAAAGTGCTATACTGTGATAGATATTGAGAATAATTAATATATGTACATTCCAAAGTGCTAGTACAATAAATAATAAGCATAAAACATACATTTCACTAAACAAAATCCAATAAAACACTGCTGTGATAAACCTGTGCAGATCCACTGCAAGCTGTTTACACCAACTTCAGTGTACCATCACCAAGACAAAGCACCTACCGTCTGCTTACCAGGAAATGTAACGCCTTAAACTTATGAGGTCACATGTGCTTGTCATCTGCTGAATATTTACAACCACTTCACTCAGAAAGCAACACTGCATGTATAGTAGCCTGGTCTGGTACCAACCACAGGGGACCCTGTAAATGCAAAGAATAAAGCATGCTATAGTGCAATACCAGGACAAGAAAATTATTTGTTTCTTTATTGCAGTAAAGTTTGCTATAAGTATATTAATTTTCTTAAAGCAGTGCAGTATGTCCTGGTAATGCATATTGTATGCTTTATTCTTATTCGGGGTTGCTGTGGTTGGTAGCTGACTAGGCAGAGTGGTGAAAAGCCACTCTTGGGAAAAAGCTACTATAAATGTGTTGTCACTTGAGTAAAGTAGTTGTAAGTGGGGGGCGTGGCCAAGATGGCGGACTCAGCGGACGCACTGAAACGAGCTCCGCAGCCTTCGGACCATTTATCCGTTCTAAAGGGACTTTTCTGGGATCACTGGCACCCCGATCCTCGCTGTATGCGTAAAGGCAGCTCCGGGCCCCGGCGCAGGAGAAATCAGGCCGGGAGGTCTCTGCCGCAGCGTTCGGTGCAGCAGACCCCACAAACCCGCTCTAGCATGGCGTCGCAGTCGGCCCCGGACACCCCTGATAACAGGGAGGAGGATTGCTTTGCGGCCCTAATGCAGGCTATTACTGGATGCCAGGCCACCATCACCACATGTCAG
Source organism: Glandirana rugosa (assembly GCA_018402905.1). Taxonomy (NCBI): domain Eukaryota; kingdom Metazoa; phylum Chordata; class Amphibia; order Anura; family Ranidae; genus Glandirana; species Glandirana rugosa. The sequence continues at coordinate 56,569 of BLSH010294593.1, forward strand.
ACCACGCTGACCGAAAAAATAGACCATCTGCAGGCGGATGTGGGGCTTCTGCGGCGGGATATGGACAAGGTCCGGGACCGCATGCAAGAGGCCGAGCGCCGGGTCGGAGACGCCGAAGACTCTCTCCGGGAGCATGACACCGCTATACGGACACTTCAGGTCAAGGTGAGGGCCCTGGAGTCCAGAGCTGAGGACGGCGAAAATCGCAGCCGCAGAAACAATCTGCGAGTGGTGGGGCTGCCGGAGGGAGCGGAGGGGCAGGATCCCACCACCTTTACTGAACGCATGCTGCGTACCCTGCTGCCTCAGGCGCCATTTTCAGCGCACTTTGTAGTGGAGAGAGCTCACAGGGTCCCCTCTGCTCGCGGCCCGCAGGGGAGCCCTCCACATACTTTTATATTTCGCCTGTTGAACTTTCGGGACTGGGACCTGGCACTCAGAGGCGAGGAAGATTGAGGAGCTCCGGTTTGAGAATGCCAAACTGATGCTTTTCCCTGACTATTCGGTCGAGACGCAGCACCTCCGCAGAACCTTTGACCAAGTATAGCATGTTGTTCCCTGCCCGTTTAGGAGTGGTGGACGGGGGGGTCTGCTCGGTTCTTCACGTCTACGGAGGATGCATCCCACTGGCTGGATACACTGCCTAACAGATGAGTATGGGAGCCCATCCCTCCCCTCTTACCCCTTTTCTTTTGTCTAACTGCTTTCCTGAACTTGGATTCCTTGGTGGGGTGCTGCGTCCCCTGCTTCCTCCTAGGATGGCCAGATGAGTCCGTCCCCCCCCCCCCCTCCCCCCCGCCCATTTGGTCCGGCTGGACCCTGGTGGGGACCAGGCCTGTTGAGATACAGGGCTTTCTTCTTCTACCTCCAGAGCCTCTGCGGGGACATTGGAGCTCCATTGGCCCCAATACTGTCATGATGCCCTGAACTGAACGGCACGTCCTGGGAGGTGTTCCTGGGGCATTGATGCCAAGCCACATGGAGGTATTATGCCCATCCTAAACTGATTCTGGAGGACCCCACGGGACTGAATCCTACGGTGTTTTTTATTTTTATTTTTGTTGCCGTGCTCTCTTGGGGGCACTATATATCCCCAGTCGCCCTCCTTAAGTTCCTTTTTGGGCTGCCCTGATTGTTTTCCCGAACTGGCTTAAGGCCTTCTATCATGTTCATGTTCAAATTTGCTCTTTTTATTTCTATTGAACTATAAATATATAAGGATGTGCCCCTAGCTTGCTAGGGGATTCCTTAAGTTACTATAACATTGCGATTTTGTCCAATGTCCCTGGTCTGTATCGCGTTGCCCTGGTCCGCGGCTGCGGATGGCTCCGGCAATGTGATACAGAGGTCTGTTCGTCTGCTAGCCTTCCCCACTGGCCCCATAGGCATAAGGCCTATTTTATGTAAATATGTACTGGTTACTTAGTTCATGGGTTAAGCACTCCAAAGTTTTTCGGGTGGACGTATTTGGTCGGTTAGGGTGGGGAATGTAGGTTTGGTTTGTTTATGTTTGTTACTGATTTTTTTTTTTTTTTTTTTTTTCCAATGCAGTGGACTATCTAGCGGTTGGTACAGTTGTGTCACCGGGGCACGTGGGGGCGGTGGCCCTCCCCCTCTGGGTCAGCAACATTTGCACCCCTGGGAGATGTATATCGGTATTCGGTCACAATGGCTCCCCTGAATATCATCTCCTGGAATGTCAGGGGACTTAATGACAAGACCAAACGTTCATTAATTTTTGCATAAATTTAGACCCCAGCTGTGTATCCTCCAGGAGAACCATCTGGTGGGCGGCAAAATTTTGAGTCTAAAGAAGCCCTGGGTGAGACACCATTATCACGCCACCTACTCCAATTATGCCAGGGGGGTCAGTGTGTTCGTTCACAAGTCTCTGACCTTCGAGTTGCTGCGGGTGAAGACTGACCCAGGGGGGAGGTACGTTGTACTACATGTAATCATTGATATGATAGAAATGCTCATAGTTTGTGTCTACTTTCCTCCACCTGCTTCGAAAGCTGATCTGAACCTTTTGACTAACAACCTTTCTGATTTTCCCACAGATAATATACTTATTATGGGGGATTTTAATATGCTTCCGAGCCCTGCTCTAGATAGGCTGCCTCCGGGGGCCCCTGCGGAATTGGCTCTGTCACGGTGGGCCCTTCTTTATGGGCTGACTGATGTGTGGAGATGGAAACACCCGGTTACGAGGGCCTACTCCTGTCACTCAGCCTCTTGCACCACAATGTCGCGCATAGACCTGGTATATGCTAGTGCAGGCCTTCCCTCGGGTGCAGGAGATCTCTATGCTCCCACGCTGTATCTGTGACCATGCTCCCCTGCTGTGCAGTGTCCGGACTGAGACGCCCCCCTCGGACAGACTTTGGTGGCTGTCCCGGTACTGGATAACTGACCCCACAATTGAGTTTGAAATGACTGGGCAAATCTCGAGGTACTGGACCGCTAACTCTGGCTTGGCGAGGGTTGTCGCGGTCTTGGACGCCTTTAAGGCGACCATGAGGGGATGCTATCAATCCACTATCTCTCGTGCCCGAAGGGATGCGGCAATCACTATAGAGGAGGCAGAGGCCAGGGCATTTGATCTCGAGGAGCGATATATACTTACCAATAACCCCATTACCCTTATTGATATGCAGGCAGCATACCATGAGGTGGCGCTGCTTCGGGTGAATAAGGCCAAAAAACACCACTTGTCCCAGACGCAACGCATTTTCGAGCAGGGGGAGAAGAACGGGAGGTTTCTGGCATGGCTGGCCAGGGAGCAGCAACCCCTGGCTACCATAGCTCTGATTAGAGCCGCAGACGGTACTCCAAGGACCTGGTGGGTATTCATGATCATTTCGCCGAGTATTATAAGACCCTATATTCTTCCAGGGCGGCATATACGGCTGACGAGCTCAGCTCATATTTGTCCCAGATTACTCTCCCTACTCTTACGCTGGCTATGCGTAGGAGTCTTGACAGCCCTATTATGCAGGAGGAGGTTCAGAGGGCTTTATATTCCATGCAGGCTGGGAAGACCCCGGGGGTAGACAGCTTTCCATCTGAATTCTATAAGCAGTACGGGGGGAGCCCCTTGTCCCCCGCCTACATGATACCCTTCTCCGGTCTCTGGAGGCTGGTTCACTCCCAGACTCGATGGCGGAGGCCATCATAGTGGTGATTCCTAAACCTGGGAAAGACCCAGAGGAATGTGGCTCATACAGGCTCATATCGCTGCTTAATGTTGATGCAAAGATTTTGGCCAGGTTCCTGGCAGTTAGAATCAATGAGGTTATACATACCTTAATCGAAGGTGACCAAACGGGTTTTATGCCTGGGAAGGGCACAGACCTAAATCTCCGGCGGCTCTTCACGGTTCTGGCATCGGATGGTTCACTACAGGACCTCGACGCAGTGGCCTCCCTGGACGCCGAAAAGGCGTTTGACTCGGTAGAGTGGCAATATCTCTGGGAGGTCCTGTGTCACTTCGGTTTTGGCCCCAGATTTATCTCTTGGGTGCAGGCCCTGGTATGGATCACCGGGGGCCAGGGTCTGTACCGGCTCGATCATATCCCCGCGCTTCTTGCTACACCGAGGCACTAGGCAAGGGTATCCCCTATCGCCAACCCTTTTTGCTCTGGCGATCGAGCCGATGGCGGTGGCCCTGCGGGAGTCCCCGGGGGTGACTGGCATCCGTATCGGCCAGGTTCATGAAAAAATATCTCTCTACGCGGATGATACCCTGCTATACCTGAGGAACGCTCCTGCGTCCCTCCCAGCAGCTTTATCACTTATAAAGGAATTCGGGAAGTACTCGGGTATACGTATAAACTGGGATAAATCAGTCCTTTTCCCACTCCGCTCGGAACAAGCATTAGACCCCCTGGCCACGCCACTGCGGAAAGTCGCACAATTCAAATACTTGGGAGTACAGATTCATAGAGAGATAGCGCAGTTTATCCCCCTAAACTTAACCCTGGTGGTCTCCCTCCTGACTTGGAAGTGCGCCGTCTGGAAACTGTTGCCGCTCACTCCGATTGGACGAGTGAATCTCATTAAAATGTCGGTGCTTCCCAAGTTCACCTATCTCTTCAGGCAGACTCCTGTCCCCATAACAACCTCTTTCTTTAAAAAACTGGACAGCAATCTCATTACGTTTATCTACGCTACAGCTACCAGTTACCATGGGGGGCCTTACCCTTCTGAATTTTATTAAGTATTATTGGGCAGCCGCCCTTGACAGTCAAATGGTGGCTCTCTGCGACCCCGGCCAACCCAGCCTTGACGCTTGAGGTGTCGAGGTTGTGGTCTTATGCGGAGCTGCGGAACCTGGTACATAGGGGACCGCGCTCTAACCCCCAAATCACAGTTCCCATGAAAACCACTCTTCGGGTGTGGGACACGGTCCGTTCCAAGCTGAATGGTGGGAATAGCTGGTCTCCATCTACGCCACTGTGGGGTAACCCCAGACTTCCTCATTTTCGTTCCATCCCCGACCCAGTGGCCTGGGCACGCTTTGGCATTACCTCGCTGAGCGATGTGATCAGGGGTGGTGCTCTGCGTGCCTTTGACAACCTTAAACATGACTACCACCTACCTAACCACATGTATTTTAGATACCTCCAGCTACGCCACGCATATAGGGGATAGTTCACAACAGCTCCGCTTTTGGAGACCGGTGTGGTTGAGGATCTTTTAAGGGATCCTGAAGGAGTAAAGACCCTTTCTACCCTCTATGCTACCCTGGCGGGTTTGGACGCCTCTTGGATCTCACGACTCTACGACAGGTGGCAGGCTGACATACCCACATTAGCGGAAGACAAATGGGAGGACAGGGTCCAACAGTTTCTACCGTTGATGATTTCAGCGCGGGATAGGTTTGTCCAAATTAAGTTCTTACATAGAATCTACTATACCCTCCAACGACTTGCTCGGGTATGTCCCGGTCTGAGCCCGCTTTGCCACAGGTGTGGCCCGGAGGTGGGCACCTTTTTTCACGTGGTCTGGTCCTGCTCGGAAATTCGGACGTTTTGGAGTGAGGTTCTTCATGACCTTAATAAGATAGGTGAACGTCAGGTCCCCCTCGACCCTCGGTGTTTGCTCCTGGGCATATGTGAGGAGATTGACGCCCCAAAGGCCAAGAAACTCTTTGTATTCTACACGGCCTTCTATGCGAGGAAAGCGATCCTCCTGCAGTGGAACAAGGCCCCCCTCCAACAGTGGGACAATGGAGAAATCTAATTAACTCGGCCCTGCCCCTATACAAATTGACCTATGCGGGTCGTAACTGCCCAAAAAAATTTGAGAAGCTGTGGGCGGCCTGGGTCCGAGAGGAGCGGCTGGCACTGGAGTAGGGCTCGGATGGTAGCTTGTACTGATGGCTAAATATAAATTTATGGGTAACACAATCTAGGCTTGAGGATGCAGTAAGTCTACGTATCCTTTATCTCCCTTCTGAGTCGCAACCCTGATGTAATGGCTCCTGTAATCTGTGTATAACCGTATATTGACACTGACTAGACATTGTGACTCACCTGTACCTGTTGTGATTGTACCACTGCCTTTGTTTGTATTCTGCTAAAAGTTGAATAAACTTTATGTTAAAAAAAAAAAAAAAGTAGTTGTAAGTGCCGGTTCACACAGGGGCGACTTGTCAGGCGACCAGTCACCCTCCATGCAGTGCAATGGAACCGTTCTAATAGGAGCGACTCAAGTCCCTCCGACTTAGAAAATGGTTCCTCTACTACTTTGGGGCGACTTGCATTGACTTTTATACAGAAGTCATTTGCAAGCTGCACTGAAGTCATGCTGTGTGGGGAGGCTTTGAAGTTGGATGAGAATTGGGTGACTTTGGAGCTGCCCCTGTGTGAACTGGCACTAAATATCCTGCAGATGACAAGTGCATGTAACTTTATAGGTTTAAGGAGTCAAATTATTTGGTAAGCAGACGGTAGGTGCTTTGTCTTGGTGATGGTACACTGGAGTCGGTGCAAACCGCTTCGGACTCTCCATTCTCCTCTATGGAGCAGCAGCTGTAAATGGACTTGTGTCCTTTTATACCTGCCTATGTCCAATCCAATCCTCCAAAAACGAACCGATTGTTGCCCTCTGGGCTGATCAGGATGGGTGCCAGTCGGGTGTAAATGGATAGGATTATATCACACTGCCCATAGAGGAAAGTGGGCTGTGTCTGCTTGGCAGAGTGGGCGTGGACATGTTATCCTCCTGCTTGGCTCAGTGGGGGATCAGCAGATAGGTGCCCTGCTGAGCATAGCAGAGTCTGTGCCAAGTGATGAGGATCTTATTGGTGTCTTGTTTTGTCCCCATATAATCTGCTCTGTCTGTCCCCATGTATTCTCTAACTGTCCCCATCTCTCTTTGCTCTGTCTTTATGTCCCCATCTATTCTATCTCTAGATGGCCCCCATGATGTGCATACAGCAGGCTCTGTGATGGGTACAGTCAGACATAGTACTTTGTGCATAGTGCATTGCCTTCCACTAAGGATCTGTGCCATCCCTGCACTTTCCCTGCTGGCGTCTCTCCCTGGTCTCACTCGGCTGCTCCCCCCTCCACTCTCTCCCCTCCAGTTCACAGACGAGTCGGCAGGGCTGAGAGGGGTTCCACCCACGTGGGAGGAGATTCTATGGAGAGCAGCAAAAGAGCAAGTGACCAATGTGCAGAAATGAGAGGCCATCGTCTGCCTTTCATCTAAGAGAGAGGAAGAGGAGGGGCTGTGAGAGCTGGTGAGTGTGAAGGCCGCACCTGAAGCTCACAGACAGCGACCAGGTGTGATGTCTGCTGTGCCGAGCTGAGCAGTGTGAGCAGGGTGGCGCCTGCATAAGCACTGGGATCCTCGGAATCAGCGCCCCTCCCTCTCCTGCCACCGTAAGGCGGCCGCCTTACTTGCCTTATGCTAGCGCCGGCCCTGCCTTGGACTGATCTTTCACCCTGCTACACAGGAGTGTTCTAATTTTGCGAAAACCAGTTATTGGTTTTCTCTTAGTTTTTGTAATTCCCAGAACAGGGTCTGGTGTCTGGAGGCTTCAAAGCAATTTGGGTGGGAGAAGCCTCTACCCCCGTCCCCATTCTTTCCTGACCGAGGCCCTAAGCTTGATGGTCCTGCCTGCTGCCTGGACAAATACTTTGGCTGTACTGACAATATCTTGACCTGCACTGACCCAGGACTTTTCATGGACCATGTGCCTCTCTGTGTGCATCTCTGCCCCCTAACTGTACTATACTATGGACAGTATTCCTGCCTGCTGCATGGACGATCCTTTTGCTGCTGCTGACCACATCCCTGCCTGCTACCTGGACCAATGATTTGGCTGTGCTGACTATCTCTGCCTGTACTGACTATGGACAGTATTCCTGCCTGCTGCCTGTTTTGCTGTTGCTCTCCACATTCCTGCCTGCTGCCTGGACCGATGCTCTGCTCTGTGGACCACTGCACTACTAAAACCGTAGGTAATCTTTTCTTTACCCTTTGCTCAGCAGAATGTATTTTGGTTTGTAATTGGTATGTACAGTACATGCTATGTGTTAGAAATATGAAGGACTTAAAACAATGTGATAGGTTGGCAGGAATTTGAGTGTAATTTATGTCACTAGAACACCTGGAGGTGCTATTTGGATGTTTGGGTGTAATTTTTGCTATGTACATGCTATGCATTGGAAATATCTTATAAATGGACAACTGTGTAAAAAAAAAAAAAAAAAAAAAAAAAAAAAAAAACGGTTTCATTTTTATTCAACATTTTCCAAAAACTTCTGAAAAAAAAAATGAACTGTCCAAAAGACTCATGCCTCATAGATTATACGTTGGGGTGTTGGCTTTCCAAATGGGGGTCATTTTGTGGGCGTTTCCATTGTCCTGGTGCTCCGGGGCCTTAATAATTGTAATAGGTTGTCAGGAAATTATATGTGTAATTTGTGCTCCTAGAACGCCTGACGGTGCTATTTGGATGTTGGGCCTCTATATGTGGCCAGACTTTGGAAAAGTCTTACACATGTGGTATGGTCATACTCAGGAGGAGTAGCAGAATGTATTTTGGAGTGTCATTGAAAGTATGCATATGCTGTGTGTGGGAAATAACTTATGACAATTTTGTGTTTAAAAAAAAAAAAAAAAATAATAATTCTTAATTTTCCCAAGAATTGTGGAAGAAAATGACGACAACTTCTTCAAAAAGCTCACCATGTCTCTTACTAAATACCTTGGAATGCCTAGTTTGCAAAAAGGGGTCATTTGTGGGGTATTTGTACTTTCCTGACTTGTTAGGGTCTCAAGAAATAGGTGGTCAGTACATCAGGTGTGATCAATTTTAAATGATTTGCACCATAGCTTGAAGTAGAGCTGCACGATTAATTGCAATAAAATTGAGTTTTTGTTCCCCCCCCCCCCCCCCTTGCAATCTCCATCACGCGATTATCAGTGCAGTTAGTGGAGACCGAGACGATTCAGGGACACTTGGCGATCCGACTTGTGGGGCGACTCAGCACGACTTGACTAATAGAAGTCAATGTAAGTCGCCTGAAGTGTCCCCAGGAACCTTTTTCTAAGTCGGAGGGACTTGAGTCTCTCCTATCTGGTCTGACTGCCAAGTCTGAGATCATTGTTGATAAAAGAAGCAAAAAGATGCAATGTTTCTAGTTATCAAATGAATGAGCTCCCATGTGCAGTAGAGTTCAGTTTAACCATTTAAAGACTAAATCTTTTCTGACATTTGTTGCTTACAAGTAAAAATCCAGTATTTTCTGCTAGAAAATTACTTAGAACCCCCAAACATTGTATATTTTTTAGCAGAGACCCTAGAGAACAAAATTGCGGTTGTTGCAATATTTTATGTCAGTGTTTGTGCAGCAGTAAGATGTTTCTCCGCGAGAATCGTAAGAAAATTGTGATCTTTATTCTAAGCAAACAAATCATGATTCTCATTTTGGCCAGAAATCGTGCAGCTCTAGCTTGAATACTCTAACTTTTGCAGAGCCCAAGTAATATACTCTGATTTGGGTTATTTTTACCAAATATATGTAGCAATATACATTTTGGCCTAAATTTATGAATAAAAATTACTTTTTTGCAAAATTTTACAATAGAAACTAAAAAAAAAATGTTTGTTTATTTTTTTTCAAAATTTTTGCTTTTCATTGCTTCTATTGCAAAAAAATAAAAAACCCAGCAGTGATTAAATGCCACTAAAAGAAAGCTCTAATTGAGAAAATCGTTTTTCCAGGTGTAATGGCTCATACACTAGTTGGAAGCTCTGGAGTGCCTGCTGCAGCTCGCCCTGCATGAATCCACCAATAGAAGAAAGAAGCGGCACATCCAGATGATTTCCAGGCTTTATTCAGGTTAAGGGCACCACAAATACCAGCAAGCAGTCCGTAGAAAAAAATGTTGTTTTGGGTACAGTGTAGCATGACTAATTGTCATTCAAAGTGTGAGAGTGCTGAAAGCTGAAAATTGGTCTGGGCAGGAAGGGAGTATAATTGTTCTGTATTGAAGTGGTTAATGAATTCTTGTGGGACTGTTATCAGGATCATCTGAAATAAGTGTGTTAATTTTGGCAAGATATCATTTTTAGCGCATTCATTCTCCCTAACCAGGAGAGGGTTTTTTTGTCTCAGCTGCTTCAATTGTTCCTTTGTTATTCAACATAGGTATGTAGTAAATCTTCCATCAATTTACTCAGTTTAATGCCCAAGTACCCCATTTCTTCTCTACACCATATGAAGGGGAATATTAATTGTATATCTTGTTCTTTCTGAGATATAGATATATTCAAAATGAAATTAAAATTTGATACCTTAGCGTATTGATTTAATTCCTTTACTTTGTTGGATATTGCTACCCTGGTGTTGGCAATGTACAACAAGAAGTCATCAGCATAAGCCGCTATCTTTTGCCCTCTCTCGCCGATTCTCACCCCGCGTATATTCGCGTTCTTGCGTATTGCTACCAAGAGTGGATCAAGTGCTAAAAAAAAAAAAAAAAAATTGGCGAGAGAGTTTAATAAACAACGCAACAAAGATGAAAAAGTTCCTTTCACCCTAATTTAAGCCATGGGATGGTAATGTGATGAGATCCACCTCATCATCCTATCTCCAATTACCAGGGACTTAAATATTTCCATCATGACCCTGTCAAATGCCTTCTCGGCGTCTATTGACATAAGGGCAACTGGGGCCCCGTTCTTTCTACGTAATGCATCACCATCTGTGATTTAAGACCATGGTCTTTCCCCTCTCTTCCTTTTACAAACGCAGTCTGATCTTCCTGTAGCCATCTTGGTAATAGTGGCTTTAATCTCCCGGCTATTATTTTTGAGTAAATCTTCATGTCAATGTTCACTAATGATATTGGCCAATACATTTCCAAGAAGTCCGGGTCTTTACCTTCCTTCTATTAGGGTTATGTAAGCCATTAATGTTTCTTCCCTTTGTTTCTCTTCTTCTGCCAGCTTGTTAAAATATTTCCATAATTTGGGGACCAATATTCCTTGAAACTTTTTATAACCTCCCAGGTCCCATGGCTCCTCCCGGGGGCCATACTTTTGATTGCACCGATCACTTCCTCTTGTGATATTGGATCATCCAAATAATCCCAGCTCCTCTTTAGGCAACCTTGGGAGCTCTAGCCCCTTAAGGTACTCATAAATTTCCTGATATTCAGCACTTTTTTCTCCTCTTTTTATTCCTAACATTTATAAAGCTTACCGTAATACTGATGAAAGACTTTGGCTATTTCTGGGGATGTATGAACTATCTCTTCTGTCATTTTTTAATCCTAGGGATAAACGTCATTCATTTATTTATTTATTTTTTTTTCCCTTACTGCCCTAGCCAGCCATTTCCCTGGGTTATTCCCCCATTGATACTTCTCCTTCATCACTAAGTGGAAAGCCTGTTTTCTACCCATCTCCATCAGATCTGCCAATTCTTCTTTTTTCACTAGCAAATCTTGTTTTTCTACGATACCTTTGAGTCTAGCAGGGTGAATAAAAATTTGATTTTTTTGATTTAAATCGATTTTTATTTTTTATTTTTATTGAATTTGTTTTAATAAAATGCTTTTGAAGTAAACCTCTATCTAAAGATAGTTTTCTATTTAAGATACATTAATAAGTTTAGTTTATTCAGCATGAAATGGAGCTTAGTTATGTAGCATGAGGCTGTATATTCTGCAATATTTACATTTTGGTAAACTCATTCAATAAAGCCAAGCTCTGCAAGCTGAGATAACCTGCACTGCATTGATGCATTCACACAATTTCACAGTAACCTTGAGATAAAACAAAGTTCAGGAATATTCCATTATCCCATTATTTTGCAAATCTATGTACACTACAAACTGTATGATTGAATCGGTTCTGATATCGCTGTATTACTAACCTGACAGCTCATTATTCTAAATGGGAAACCTTCATTTTGTTTGCCAATATTAAAGATTCTAACTAAGAATAATTCCTTTAAAGAGCACCTGTCATTTCAGATCCATCATGGCAGCGCCTGTTAGCGGGCATCCACTCACCTGCTGCCGCCACATCCCTCACCTTGTTGTGTCACTGCCGCATCACTAGCTGTCCCATTAAAGTCAATGGGACTGTCGGTGAGTCAACAGCGGGTCAGAGGAGGCGCTGCGGAACAGAGACGACAGTTGCCCTTTAAAAATTATTTAAATCAAGCCTTTTTACTAGTGATTTAAATCGTGATTTAAATAGACTTGATTTAAATCAAATCCACCCTGGAGTCTAGTCTGTAATTCTAGTTCCTGAATTTCTCTAAGTAAGGTGCTTTTTTTCTCTGTTCTTTCCTCCTTCTATTTCGAGCCTATACCAATAAGGATACCTCTCATATACACTTTATGGGTTTCCCATAAGCGAGAACATGCAATTTCTGGTGAATCATTAATAGAAAAAAAGTTTTCCAACTCCTCTATTTTCTTCACTATGTTAGGGTCTTGGATAAGGGAATCATTTAACTTCCAAGTTGGCCCACTCCATTCCCCTGTCCCCACCTCCAACTGGACCCATACTGGTGCATGATCAGATAATAATGGCTTTGATCTCTACTTTCATTAACTTAGGTAGCATCTGATGTTCAATTAAGACATAGTCTATTCTTGAATAAGACTTATGGACACCGGAGTAATGCGTGAAGTCCTGCGTTTTTTCCTGATTTTTTTTTTTTTTTTTTTTTCCAGGTAGCCACCAACTGATAATTTAACAATTGGTTCTTCACTTCCTTGTAACTACGTGATGACAAATATAGAGAGGCCCTTGACGAATCTACCCGTGGCTCCATGTGCATATTGAAATCTCCCAATATCATCAGGCTCCCCTCTCTAAATGTCATCAGTTTTTTTCATTATTCTCCAAAATCTTTCAAAATTGCCTGGATCTTTGTTCGGAGAATAAATATTTGCAATTGTGCATGTCATGTTCATTAGTCTACCTTTTTATAAACAAGAATCTCCCCTCATGGTCTGCCTATTGCTCTTTTTCAGAAAATATTATGTTTTTACTAAAGCCATTGCAACTACACTTGCCCGACTCAATTCTTCTAGCCTGGGTTGTATGCAGACGTCAAAGAATACTGTGAATCATGCCCAGACTGTCAAATGACAGCCCTGTCACCCCATTTTCACAGTCGTCTTGTCCCACTTCCCATAATTGAAGTGCCATTTGAGTGAATTGGCATGGATCTCGTGGGACCAGTAGTAAAATCTGCCCGGCGACACCAGCACATCCTGGTGTTTCTGGACTATGTGACCCGTTATCCTAAGGCCATACCCTTGCGGAACACCTCCGTTATCAGTATCGCCAAGGAGCTGGTCCAGGTGTTTAGTTGGGTGGGGATCCCTAAAGGGATCTTGCTGTCAAGCAGGAAATCCCCACCAATAAATTATGTTGGCATTTTGCATTTGTTCTGTTAGATGCTTGAGGAGCCTTTGTCTCATCAGTGTCTCTGTTGAGAGGTCAGAATAAATCTGTATATTTTCCACCTTATAGGAAATCCCGGGTATCTTTCGCATTTTATCTGTAATGCATGTTTTTTTCCTCCACATAATGAAATCTCATGATGATATATCTGGGACCCTGTATACCCCTGTCTGGGACCCTGTATACTGCTATATGGTGACTCTGTATACTCCTATCTGGTGATGCTGGGCTGTATATTCCTGACACAAGGGGTGGAAACTATAAGGGGTGGGGCTTATGTGAAGTTGGAGGAGTCAAAAAGGAAGGGCGGGGTCTAGCGCTCCCCCATCCTAAAATTTCACCAGCCACCACTGGGGGCCTCCCCTCCTTTTTTAGCTGAGGCCGTGTAATCCTGTGTACCCTGTCTATTCTTACATCTTCTGAGTCCACTTTTTCCAATATTGGATAAAAAAGGTCATGCATCCCCCTCACCAGTTCGTCATCCTTATATTTCTCTGATAAGCCTCTAATGCACAAATTATTATTATTATTATACAGGATTTATATAGCGCTAACCGTTTGCGCAGCGCTTTACAAGATAAAGAGACATTACAGCAACAGTACAGTTTAAAACAAGAGGGTTAGAGGGCCCTGCTCCTGTGAGCTTACAATCTAAGAGGGGGGGGGGGCTGGTGAAACAAAAGGTAGGGACAGTGGGGGATGAACTGATGAGGGGAGTTGGAGATTCCGTTGTTGGAGGCAAGATAGGCCTCCTTGAAGAGATGAGTTTTCAGGGATTGCCTAAAAGTGGACAGAGTAGGGGATAGGCGGACAGATTGGGGTAGAGAGTTCCAGAGGATGGGAGCAGCTCTGGAGAAGTCCTGGAGATGAGCATGTGAGGAGGAGACAAGGGAGCTAGAGAGCAGAAGGTCTTGGGAGGAGCGAAGAGGACGGTTTGGGCGATATTTGGAGATAAGATTGGTGATGTAGCTTGGGGCAGAATTGTAAATGGCTTTGTATACCATGGTTAGGGTTTTGAATTTGATTCTTTGGAAAATTCTTTAGATTGCGATTCTCCTGGTCTTCCAACTTGTATGCATTATCTCTATTGGCCTTTTTGGAGTACCCTTCATCTGCTCATTTAGCTCCTCAAGCCTCTGATATATGTCCAGTCTTTCTTCCATTTCTTCCACTTGGTGGAGGACCTGGCTGATGTCTGTTGTAATTGTTGCAATTTCTGCTTTTAAAGAGACTTCAATCTTGGTCAGCATTTCCATTAAGGCCTCCTTAATTTAGGGGATACTCATCTGTATTTCTCCTGTCACTGGTCAGCTGGCTAGTACTATCCTTTTTCTTTTGATCTCCATATTGCGTTTTTTGTGTCTTCCTCCCGGGGGGGTGCCACCAGCAATTTGTGATTTGGTAGTTGTCCCCTTGCTAGGCCCACCCCCTTTTGCTCCACGGTTGGGACTTCCGCCTTCAGACATACTTGCATCCGCAGCCATATATCTCTGTATCCCACCTGGGCTTGGGGCGGTCTGGTTGGTTTTGCCTGTCTCACTTTTGTTTGCTTTACCCTTCATTATTTTCACTGTATATAAATAGAAGGTCCCTGGGTCACGTTTTAAGCTTGTTTCTTTTAACCGCCTCCCGACCGCGTTGCGTACTTTTACTGCTGCAGAGTGGCAGTGTCCCACGAATTGCCATCTATAAACCGCGGCTCGAGCGTGCGCTGTAGCGGGCACATTCTGCAGGAGTGTGGCCGCGGCTCCGCCGGTGAGCCGTGATGACCTGGCAGAGAATAACGGGGAACCGCTGATGTAAACACAGCGGTTTCCCATTCTGTCAGGCGGCATGTAAGTGATCTACTAATCCCTGTCAGTGGGATCAGTTGTATCTCTTATGCCTTTGGTAGCCCAGCCCCCTCAGTTAGAACATGCCTAGGGAACAGTTAACCCCTAGATCACCCCCTGCAGGTTAACCCCTTCACTGCCAATGACATTTATACAGTAATCCGTGGCTATTTAAATTTCTGATTGCTGTATAAATGTCATTGGTCCCAAAAAAGTGTCAAAAATGTCCGACATGTCTGCCCCAATATCACAGTCCTGATAAAAATCGCAGATCGCTGCCATTACTAGTAAAAAAAAAAAAAAAAATCGTAAAAACGACAGGAATGAAGTCTCATGGTTTGTAAATGTGGCAACTTTTGCCCAAACCAATAAACGCCGATTTACAATTTTTTTTTTTTTTTTAACCAAAAATATGAGGAAGAATATAAATCGGCCAAAATTGTCGCTCTTTTTTTGTTTATAGCGGTGATCTGAAATGACGCAGAGGTGATCAAATACCACCAAAAGAAAGCTCTATTTGTGGGGAAAAAAGGAAGCAAATTTAGTTTGGGTAGAACGTTGCATGACCGCGCAATTGTCAGTTAAATCTACACACTGCTGAATCACAAAAAGTGCTCTGGTCCTAACGTGGGAAATCCTTCCAGGGCTGAAGTGGTTAAGATTGGAGAAAAAAAGTGTTTTTTTATTTTTCAGGGTACGTTGCCATTAATCACCAGTCTTAGCCTTGACTATCAGGTACCCCTTTATATTATTGCTCTGCACCTTTACTGACAAAGAACTCCTCAATGGGGTCACAAGGCACCTTTATGACAGGAAACTCCTTGGAGTCACAGAGCACCTTTACTGACAAGAAAACTCCTCAGCAGGGTCACAGAGCACATCTACTGACAGGAAACTCCTCCGTGAGGTCACAGGGCGCATTTATGACAGAAAACTCCTCAGTGGGGTCACAAGGCACAACTATTACAGGAAACTCCTCAGAGGGGTCACAGAGCACCTCCCCTGACAGGAAGCTCCTCGGCAAAATTACGGAGCGGACCCCCTCACTTTCAGCCACTTATTACAGCAGCAGTGGTCAATTCTTTTCTAAAAAGTCTCCGGCTCCAGTAAATCACCAGCCTAATAGCCAAGCGGCCCCCTCAGTAGCATAGCAAAATCAACTATCAGTGTTAGTGCACATTTCCATATTCTCAGCATATTTCAGTAAACACACAGTTCAAAGCATTTGAGGAATGTTGTATCTACCACTCCCTGAGCTTGTGTGTCCGTGCTTCTCCTGTTTACACCTCCATGCTTGCACTATTTCAGCATGGTGTGCTTGATAGCTGTATTGATGTGAGACATGGGACCGCGGCTCCTCCTCCAGCTCATATTGCTGCCAGCTCCCAGCAAAGCTCCGTGTCTCCACTCCCAACTCCATTGGCACAGTAGGGCTGCTGGTTTCAGAGCCCACTTCAGGGCCACCAATTTTCTGCTGAGGTGGAGTGAGTGGGAAGCTACCGCTCCAGCTAACTCTTACCCCAAGGCTGGGGATCCGGGACTACAGCCACGTTGTTCTCACTGGCGTCTCTGCTTCAAGTCCCCATCAGCGTGTGTGTGTGTGTGTGTGTGTGTGTGTGTGTGTGAGTGTGTGTGTGTGTGAGAGATATATATATATATATATATATATATATATATATATATATATATATATATATATATATATATATAGTGAAAAGCAATGTAATATGTTATAGTAGCAAACCAATCCATACAGCAATAGTAGAATACAGACCAATAGGACCACTGAGTATGTAGGAAATGAGCATGTGTGAAAAACAATGTAATATGATCACAAACCAATGTATGCAGCACTCAGTGACTGAGAAAAAGCATGTGTACATATACACACACCAAGACATGGCATGTAGGGACACAAGGGCAGCCACAAACATTGAGAGGTGTAGTACCCACTATGGCCGCAGACTTTATGTGGCAAGGGGAGTATCAGAAATGTCTGCTAGAAAGAAAGAACAGACTGGTTCATACAGCGGATACCTATACCAAAAAAAGCCAAAAACAGGGGTGACAACTTATACATAAACAGGGGCTCTTTGTGACAGGGAGGGTTTTATAGGAGGGTATGTACCTCAATATCCTCGTTCAACCCCCCTCCCCCCCCCCCCTCCGGTGCCAAAGGAGCATAGGAATAAATCCAAAAGGATTCATGTTGGCATAGGCGTTTAAGTGTTCAGCCGCAGGAAGCGACTTGGGGATGGACTTGATCACCCACACCCTGAGACCAACTGTAGATTTATGATGGGGTTCTAAAAAATGTTTGGGGACACTGTGTTGGTCACAGCCCTTCTCAATAAAGCACCTGTGCTCACCAAAGCGTGCCCTAAGGGCCCTAATGGTTCTCCGTATGTAAAACTGCCCACAAGAACACGTTGGGCAGTAGTTACAACAAGTTAGACATAGTCACAACAGTTGAAGAGTGGAACAGTTGAAGAAATCTTTGAGGGTATATAGGTCTTCCCTTTAACCACTTCCTTACAGGACACTTACACCCCCTTCCTTACCAGACCAATTTTCAGCTTTCAGCACTCTCACACTTTAAATGACAATTACTCATGGTACACTGTACCCAAACAAAATTTTTATCATTTTTTTTCTCACAAATAGAGCTTTCTTTTGGTGGTATATAATCACTGCTGGGTTTTTTATTTTTTTTCAATATAAGTGAAAAAGTAGCGAAATTTTTGAAAAAAAACCACTTTTTTTTCGTTTGTATTGAAAAATTTTGCAAAAAAGTAATTTTTCTTCGTAAATTTGGGCGATAATTTATACTGCTACATATCTTTGGTAAAAATAACCCAAATTAGTGGATATTATTTATTCTCTGTGAAAGTTAGAGTCTACAAGTTATGGTGCAAATCATTGAAAATTGATCACACCTGATGTACTGACCACCTATCTCATTTCTTGAGACCCTAACAAGCCAGAAAAGTACAAATACCCCCCAAATGACCCCTTTTAATATATGGTGGTTTTCTTTCGAGATAAACACTCTTTTTTTTACTATTTTTAAAACAAACCCATGTCACATGGTACTCATTAACAGTAAATTTCACACTCTCACGACTTTCGACTTTTAACCAGACCATTCCTTCCCCCACATTCACAGGACATTCCTTCACCAATTTCCCTTCT
>BLSH010294593.1:82545-101947 GCA_018402905.1 Glandirana rugosa
CTTTTCTTCGACATCGTCGGTTCATGTGGGCATTCCGGGAGTGATGCAGGTTCCGTACGTTGAGCTTAAGGAAGCCGAAGGAATTCGAGTTGCATGCCTTGGACGTAGTGAGGGCCTTACGGGTGTACTTGGCTGCTACAGCTTCTTTTCGAAAAGCTGACTCCCTGTTTGTTTTGCCAGAGGGCCCGCGTAAAGGTTTAGCGGCCTCTTCGGCAACAATTTCTCAGTGGATTAGAAAAACAGTGACCCATGCGTATTCTGTTCGGGGCAAGGTTCCCCCTTTTCCGGTCACGGCTCATTCTACCCGGGCGGTTAGTACTTCCTGGGCCTTCAGACACCAGGCTTCGGTGTCACAGGTGTGCAAGGCGGCCACTTGGGCCTCGGTTCACACTTTTACTAAGTTCTACAAAGTTGATGTGTTTGCATCTTCAGATGCTGCTTTTGGCCGCAAAGTTCTGCAGGCGGCAGTGTAGGCGCGACTGGCGCCTCCTCAGAGGTTCACTTGGGTACAGTTGTTTTTGCTCTTTGGCTCTTTACCCCCATCACGGAAGGCCGGGGTCCCGAGGGACACGGCCGGTCCCCGATCGCCGAGATGCGGGCCCCTGGGGGCCCGCAAAGCGGCGAAAACAAGAGGACGTCATATGACGTCCACCTAGGATGGGAGTGTTCCTTGCCGACGTATATTTACTATACGCCGGTAAGGAAGTGGTTAACAGAAAAGGTATTTTTTGACCATGTTGGACAAACTGGCATGTCAAACAGAGCGGTTTCCTGCACTGGTGTATATAATACCTACTAGTTGAACGAGGACTAAAGGAGCCGAGGTAGGTTGGGTGGGTTTAATCCTGCTGGGAGCAAGCTTGCTTTTGATTATTATGGACTTTTCTATACGCCACTTTTGGTCTATTAGCCAAAGACGTCTTAAGGTGGGGGTCTTCAAGCATTACTGGCCAATGGGTCGATGGGATTTTTTCCATTTTTGTATAATTGCCATGGAATTGGGTAATCGTGTAGGTGGTCTAGTGTCGGAGGACTCATTAATACGAGGGCCATTGGTTGGCTGCTGGTAGTTTTCAAAGACTTCCTTGACTGGCTGTCGTAATCCCTGTCCCTAGTGAAGTTTTTATGGAGGCAGCAAAACTGGCTGCGTGGTATGTTCCTGACCCACCTTGGATGGTGACAACTATCAAAATGAACAAAGGAATTGCCAGCCATGGGTTTGACAAACATTTTTTGCATAAATGGCTCCGTTGTAATGGCATAAATCAAGATCTAAAAAGGCTAGGGAATTTTTGTCCATGACATGAGTGAATGATAGGCCTAATGCATTCTGGTTGCAAAATTGAACGAAGGCCTGTATGTCCTGGGGTGTACCATCCCATATGATCACTATGTCCTCTATATATCGTCCATAGTAGATCACATGGGCTGCAAACGGATGGTCAGAGGATGAATACAGGTATTCCCAATAGCCCATGAATAGGTTGGCATAGCTGGGGGGCAAAATTCGCACCCATAGCTGTGCCATTGATCTGAAGGTAGTGGGTTCCATTAGATGCAAAATAGTAGTTTTTCAAACAGAACAATAAAGCTTCCAAGATAAAGTGGGCCTGTCGGATTGGTGTTAAGGGTCCTCAGCTAAAAAATGTTCCACTGCCTGAACCCCTGCATCATGGGGGATGGAGGTGTATAAAGATGATACGTCCAGAGAGAGCCACCAATAGGTAGACTCCCAAGTATATGGTATAAGTATATCTAATAGATGGGGACCATCATGGATATAAGGGTAAATTTCTTTCTCTGACATCACGGAACACAGAGCAGACTATATATTCATATACATACTGGGTTATGTGCTACCTATAGGTGAATGGACACTGGTAATAAAATAAAAAAACAAACAGGAAGTTCCCCCTCCTATAGAACCCCTCCCACACTGGGAGCAATACAGTTTTTTCGACAGTGTCTTGAAGGTGGCTGGTCACTTCTACAGCTCTGTGGAGCTCCTATGCTGGTTCCCACACAGGTTCTTTTAGAATCAGGGACAGCCTTCATACCGGATCCATTTCAAAGGCATTAAGCTAAAATAAATGATACCCGGGCCTCGCTAAGAAGACCAAAGAAACTGCAAGGTTTTGCCTGTAAGCAACCATATATGGTGTTGGATCACACTGAACCAAGGTATGCCTGCAGGGTGCTATACAGGTCCAAGGGAGTGGATCCTCAGAATGGGTACCCGGTCCTTTTGGGCAAAGCCTGGGTGAAGGTTGGGCCTGCAGTCTTCTCCAGGACCTGCGGCAGGAATGGGGAGTAATCCCCAATGGGGATAATGTTACTGAACCCAGCTGGCTTCCTGCAAACATAGGAAAAAGTTTATTTAAAATTTCCCTCCTTTTGCCTGCACTTTTTTTTTTCTCACCACCAGAGGGCTTGGCCAGAAAGACAGTCATGCTTGGTCTTGCCTGCAATTCCTGTAAAGCTGCCACCAGGGGGAGCCTACACCAGTACTAATCTGTCTTTTCACTATGTAAGTGAATGGGCGATCGCAGGAGAGTCGCCTGAAGCAGTCAGGACAGGGCTGGAGAGCAGGCTAAAGACCCTCCTGGATGTTTGCCTAAATGAATGTTTGCTGGAGCATGTGTTGCTTAACCACTTACCAACCGGAAGGTTTTGCAGCTTTAGGACCAGAGCACTTTTTGCGATTCGGTGCTGCGTCGCTTTAACTGACAATTGCGCGGTCGTGTGACGTTGTACCCAAACAAAATTTGCGTCCTTTTTTTCCCACAAATAGAGCTTTCTTTTGGTGGTATTTGATCGCCTCTGCGTCATTTCTTATCGCCGCTATAAACAAAAGAGCGACCATTTTGCAAAAAAACCCAAATTTCTTACTTTTTGCTAAAATTCAAATAAAAAAAAATATAAAAACATTTTTTTTCACCGTTTTTGGCCGATTTTATATAATTCCTCATATTTGTGATAAAAAAAATCGCCATCGGCGTTTATTGATTGGTTTGCGCAAAAGTGGCCACGTTTACGGATGGTGAGAATTCATTTCTGGGGTTTTTATTTTTTTTTTTATTTTTTACTAGTAGTGGCGGCGATCTGCGATTTTTAGCGGTAATACGATATTGGGGCGGACATGTCGGGTATTTTTGACACCTTTTTGGGACCAATGACATTTATTCAGCGATCAGAAATTTAAATGTCCACTGATTACTGTATAAATGTCATTGGCAGTGAAGGGGTTAACCTGGGGGGGGGAGATCTAGGGGTTAACTGTGTTCCCTGGGTGTGTTCTTACTGTGGGGGGGGGGTTGGGCTAACATGGGCATGAGAGATCTAACTGATCCCAGTGACAGGGATCAGTAGATCACCCATGCCCCCACTAAAAGAGCGGGGAACCGCCGTGTTTACATCGGCGGTTCCCCGTTCTCTCCCTGTAGCCGCTCATCGCGGCTCGCCGGCGGACATCGGGTCCGCCCGAGCCGCGGGCACACTCCTCAGGAGTGCGGAGGGTGCCCCCTGGTGGCTGAATGCAGATCGCCGCTTATTTACGGCGATTCGCCCTCAGCGTCCCGACTGCCGCCGTGAAAACACGGCGCGCGGTCGGGAACCTGTTAAACACTTGTTTGCTTAAAACATGTTTGTTAAAATATGTTTGTTAACCACTTCAGATCCGCGCTATTGCCAAAGTACGGCTCCAGCGCGGATCTGAAATGCCCGGAGGACGTCCATGGACGTCCTCCACTGCGCATGCTCCTGCGCGCCCCCTGGCTCGATGTCCGCCCGAGACCCGCCGATCACTTTTAGGAGCCTCAGAACGGGGAACCGCCGTTTTAAACACGGCGGTTCCCCGTTCTGTGACAGGGGACATAGCAGATCTACTGATCCCTGTCACTGGGATCAGTTAAATCTGTTATGTCCCGGCCAGCCCTGCCCCCCCACAGTTAGAACACAGCCAGGGAACATATTTAACCCCTTCACTGCCCCCTGCTGGTTAACCCCTTCAATGCTGACATTTATACAGTAATCAGTGGACATTTAAATTTCTGATCGCTGTATAAATGTCATTGGTCCCAAAAATGTGTAAAAAATGTCCGACATTTCCGCCCCAATATCGCAATCCCGATAAAAATCGCAGATCGCCGCCATTACTAGTAAAAAAAAAAAAATAATAAAAACGCCATAAATCAATTCCCAGTTTGTAGACGCGATAACTTTTGCGCAAACCAATCAATATACGCCGATTTGCGATTTTTTTTTTTTTTACCAAAAATATGCAGAAGAATATATATCGGCCAAAACTGATGAATAATTTTTTAAATGGATTTGTACTTTAGCAAAAAGTAAAAAATATTGTTCTTTTTTGCAAAATTGTCGCTCATTTTTTATTTATAGCGGCGATCAGAAATGACGCAGAGGGGATCAAATACCACCAAAAGAAAGCTCCATTTGTGGGGAAAAAAGGACGCAAATTTTATTTGGGTACAACGTCGCACGACCGCGCAATTGTCATTCAAAATGCGACAGCGCTGAAAGCCAAATTGGTCTGGGCAGGAGGGGGGTTTAAGTGCCCGGTAAGGAAGGGGTTAAACATGGTTGCTAAAACACAGGGTCGCAAGCAACACGTCGCATAGACTCTGGTCGCAAACTTGCTCGTGTTGCATAGAGACTTGTCGCATGGGCCTGGGATGCATGGAGACGCGTGTCGCATGGAGACCTGTGTTGCATGGGCCTGTGTCGCATTGAGAGCACACATGATGTAGAGACACCAGATGCCTGCTTGCTTACATAGGTACATTTTGCATAAACGCATGCTTGCTTACTACTCAAACCTATTACAGTCCCGAAGCAAAACGTGGAGGTAAGGCCTATTTGATCTCAAGGTACTAAACCAATTTCTTGCGGATTGAGTCAATCCGCTCAATGATTGCCTTGCTACAGGATGAAAATTTTTTTGGCAGCAACAGACCTCAAGGATGCATATTTGCCTGTGCCAATTTTGTTACCACAACAGTTTTTTTGCGTTTTGCGATAGAACAACGCTACCAGTTCTGGCTCTGCCATTCAGGATCGAAATGGCTCCCTGAATCTTCATAAAGATTCTGGCTCCAGTGCTGGGCCTTCTAGGGTCACGAGGGGTCCTAATAATGGGATGCCTGGACAACCTCTTGCTCAGAGATCAGACTCGAGCAGAATGTGACCCTAACAATCCTGGAAAGCAGGGGTTGGGTCATGTATGTAAGGTATTCCTTACTAGACCCAGTTCAGTCTCTGAAATATCTAGGTCTATAGCTAGATACAGTCCAAGCAAGGATACTTTCACCGCTGAGAGGATCAGTGACCTCAAGGCTCTGGTAAGCCCAGTGAGGGCGATGAGACACTCTTCAATTCACCTCTGTGTGAGGCTGCTAGGGAAGATGGTAGCCTCTTTCAAGGCAGTTCCCTATGCACAGTGTTACTCCAGGGCACTTCAGCTCAACATCCTGGCAGAGTGGAACAGGCAATTGCAGACTTCGGATTCCTTCATATCCTCATCTCCCAGGACTCAATGGAATCTTGCCTGGTAAACCAGAATCTCTCAGGGCAGATCTTTACTTCCAGTGTCTTGGAAGATTGTTACCACAGATGCCAGTCTTGTAGGCTGGGGAATGGTCATGGGGGAGTCCACGGTCCAGGGGAGATGGTCCTTGGTGGAGCAGAGATTGCCCATAAAACTCCTAGAGCTACGAGCTATTTGGCTAGCTCTGAGGGATTGGACATCCAGGTTGCAGGGCTACCTGGTAAGGCTACAGGCTGACAAGACCACGGCAGTGGCAAGTTTGCAAGACTTTCTGCAGTTCACATCCCAGGCATGGGAAAATTGGTAGGTGGACTTTCTCAGGCGCCAACAGATACACCCAGGAGAGTGGTCACAACAAAGTCCAGCAGTTTGTGACCCAAGCAGGACATCCTTTGGCTATAGGAGTAGGGGATCTGGTGATTCCATGAGCCTAGTTCTTGATTTATGCTTTTCCCCCCAACATCTCTACCGCATCCCTTTGTGCAAAATTTGGGAGGAGGCGGCAACAGTCATTCTGGTGGCGCCAGATTGGGCCAGGAGGCCTTGCTACCCAGAGATAATGAGGTTAACAGCGGACGTTCCTTGGCCGCTTCCAATCCGTTCTACTCTCTCAGGGTCCCATATTCCACCGGAATTTATGTGCGCTAAGCTGACGGCATGGCAATTGAAGCCACGGTATTGAGAGATCCTGGGTTTTTTTGGGCCTGTGTTCCATCTACAATGGTAAAAGCTAAAAAGCCAGCCACCAGGAAGATATATCACAGGGTCTGGAAGGCTCACATTGCATGGTGTGAGGCCAGGAAATGGCATACCCGCAAGTATGTGATTGATAAAATGCTAGCCTTTCTTCAAGCAGGAGGAGACTTGAAGCTGGTTTTGACTACAATTAAAGGATAGGTTTCTGCCTTGTCCATATGTTTTCAGAAGCCTTTGACTTCTTGCTCCTTGATAAGGACCTTTCTTCATTTCCTCCCTGTCCATGGGATTCAATCTGGTTTTGTCAAAGGACAAGTTTCTACCTTGTCCATATATCTTCAGAGGCATTGGCTTCTCACTCCGTGATCAGGACTTGTCTACAAGGGGTGACTTGGCTGTTACCTCCAGTTAGATTGCCTCCCTGTCCAGGGGATTTGAATTTGGTTTTGTCAGTGCTGCTGAAGCAGCCTTTTTAACCTATTAGGGAGATTCCCTTGGTTCTTTTGACTAGGAAACTAGTGTTTCTTTTAGCCATCAGCCCTGCCAGAGGGGTTTCGGAGTTGGTAGCGCTTTCTTGTAAAGAGCCAGACTTGAGATTGCACCAGGATAAGGTGGTATTGTGGCCTCTTCCATTCTTCCTACTGAAAGTAGTGTCGGCCTTTCATCTCAATGAAGATATGTTACCTGTTTTTTATTCTCAGCCCTCCTCACCGGGGGAGAGACCATTGCACTCTCCTACATGTGGTGCGTGCTGTTAAGATCTATCTGAAGAGATCTGCAGACATCAGTAGGAGTGATGCCTTTTTTGTTGCCTGAAGGCCCTAGGAAGGGTCAGACGGCATCCAAGGCAGTTTTTACTGTGGATTAGCCAGCTGATTACTCAAATTTTTGGTTAAAAGGGGAGAGCTCCCCCATTCAGGGTGAGGACTCTTTCCACCAGGAGATAGGCACCTCCTGGGCTTCTGCCACCATATGTCAGTGGCACAGATTGTGTGGCTGCTATATGGTCCTCTGTATATACATTCACTAGATTCTATCAGGCGGATGTTAGAACAGTGGAGGATTACGCTTTTTGGCCACAGCATATTAAGGGCTGTGGTTTAATTGGAATTGTCTCCCTCCCCTCAAACATTGCTCTGGGACGCCCTAGTATGGTGTATGAATATATAGCCTGCTCTGTGTCCCGTGATGTCCGGGAAAGGAAAATTGGACTTTTTTTTTTTTTTTATACATACTTGCGTGTAAAATACATTTCTTTCGAAGGACATCACGGGAAACACAGGTCCCGCCCCTCTGTCTTTGTGGAGTTCATTGCTTGCTACAAAACTGAAGTGCTCCCAGTGTGGGAAGGGTTATATAGGAGGGGTACCGTATTTATTCGAGTATAACGCGCACACGTGTATAACGCGCACCCCTAATTTTCGATTAAAAATCGGTATAAAATTTTGTTTTAGTTTTTCTCGGCTCAGACCAAGCATTGTAAGTGACAAACACTGTTGAACACATGTGGCCATGATAAAAATCATTTTATCAACAACTTTGAGCTTGAATGAAGCATCATATGCAGAACGTTTTCTCTTGATACCATGTTGCCATCGAACGGGTACCAGTATATCAATAAAAATATGAAGAACACTGAATTGTGCAAAACAGCAATGCCTACCGTAACGTGTGGGCGAGGCGAGGAAAGGAAATGAAGAGGCGACCATACGTAACAGCGGATAATAAGAATTCTCACCCCAGTTCGGGCCGCCCACTGTACGCGACGAGGGGACGTCGCGGAAAAGGCGCAGTGCGAACTCACAATTTGCCTGCGTCCTCATGTGACTTGCCGCCACTGCGTCACCCCACCCCAGCCCTCGTTTATAACGCGCACCCAAACTTTGATTTCTTTTTTTGGTAGAAAATTTTGCGCGTTATACTCGAATAAATACGGTAACTTCCGGTTTATTTTATTGCCAGTGTCATTCACCTATAGGTGGCGCATAACTCAGTATGTATATGAATATATAGCCTGCTCTGTGTCTCGTGATGTCCTTAGAAATTTATTTTACTTGTAAATATGTATAAAAAATCAATTTTTTGGGCCAATGTCTGCAGAAATTGGTCTTCGTAAAATGAGAAGCCGCTAGTGACACTATCCATGGCTGCAACTATCGTGCAACCGTGGAGATTAGTGAGATCTTTGTGGATTTTAAGCAGATGGTAGAAGTATGGTGTTTTATTGAAGATTTTCTTAAAGCGGAGTTCCACTCGTTTTTTGGTTTATTAAAAATCCTGCTGCTGACTTTTAATAGTAACTTACCTGTCTCATGGTCCATCGATGGCTGCGCCCAAAGCCTCGTTCGTCTCCCCCTCCTCCCCGTGGTGCTGTCATTGCAAGTGTGGGCACCGGCTGTGGCTTCACGGCCGGGCACGCACTGCACATGCGCGTGCCTAGTGGCCAGGCAATTTTTTCTGGGACCTGTGACCCAGAAGATTGCCAGGAGAGAGGGGCCGCCTAGGGGGAGAGGAGCAGTTGCCTAGGCGGCCCAGAAAACGGAAGGTGAAAGAGGGACAGGAAGTCCCTCCGAAAACCGGGTACACACCCCCGCCAAAAAAAAATACATGCCAAATGTGGCATGTAAGGGGGTGAGGAGTGCTTAAAGTGGAAGTTTAATTTTTGGGTGGAACTCGGCTTTAATGAAAGAGCCTCAGATTTGGAGATGATGCCCTCTTCAAGGCCCCTATGGATAAGTTGCCCAGCTTCTAGGGAGTACAGAGAGGTGGGGTCTTGGGAGAGGGTTTTGTATGTGG
This sequence comes from Glandirana rugosa, assembly GCA_018402905.1. Taxonomy (NCBI): domain Eukaryota; kingdom Metazoa; phylum Chordata; class Amphibia; order Anura; family Ranidae; genus Glandirana; species Glandirana rugosa. The sequence continues at coordinate 91,601 of BLSH010294593.1, forward strand.
TGGCATCTGACAACAACCTAAGTGATTCTTGTAGATAGAGTTGGTCCTGTCTTGGACCATTATACTATGATGTCGGCATAGTGTATGCGAGTGTACTCGCATTGCCGACATCATTCGGCACATGCGTAGTGAAGAAACGGCCCACTGTGCCGTTCACTTCGTTTGTGCCATGATTGGCGGCTCCCTCTTACTTCCTCTTTAAATAAAGAGTACAAAGAAAAGAATGAAGACAACCTTATCTGCAGTAAAATTGGCAAATTTAGAAGGCATCTTGATTATAAATTTAATAGTGTTCTGCTGGAGAAAACCCAGATGCCCTACTTCGGCTGACCATCAGATCCTGTTCCACTCATGTTTTGCCGCCCATATGGAAAACATGCAGTAGCGAATACTAGACCTGGTCCCCCACATACCTTTGTCACCCTGCAGACCAGAAACCTTACTCCCCAAGCCTCAGCGTCCCAAGAAAATCCCCTAAAAAAACTCATTGTGGTCCTACTACTAGCCCCTGAGTAATGTAGCTTTAAATGCCCCCTTAGTACCACTGGTTCCGGACCAAGATCATCCAAGTAATTTGAATTCTGAAGCCCATGGGCCTCTAGGGCTCACTAGTACTTCCCATAACTCTTTTCAACCCCTAATGGATCTACAGTCTTCCACCGATCCACAGCAATCCAATCCTTCTCCTTCATACCATATCTATCTAATAGTCCATCCATGCCTCCTAATGATGATTTTTGTTTTTTTTTTTTTTTTTTTTTAGTCGTAGGCCGTCGACCAAGCCGCACCAAAAGAAAATATGGAGAAGAGGATTAGGAGGGTGGGGGCAGAGATAGGAAGAAAAGGGAAAATGCGAAAACTGAATTTATAACCTTTTTTGTATGGTGCTGTCTACAAATTCATTAGGGAACTTACGACCCAGAGGTTCTATAACATTCAAGCTTCCAAAAACCAAATATCCACAGATATACTTAGCTCGGATTGCCCTTCCCCTGAGATCACTCCATTAGATAAGGATCTCCTGATACTACTCCACTTGGAAGAATTATATGCAGACAGCTGGTATGAGAACTTAGACTGGCTAACCCAACATTGCCCATTCTCCACCCATTATGCATAATACCTTGCGTCCCAAATCTGTTTTTAACCCTACCCACAGTAAGGGTCCATACCTCCAGACCTTTTACTAGGTAGTTTATTCAGAACGCCTACGTACAGTTGTGCTCATAAGTTTACATACCCTGGCAGAATTTGATTTCTTGGCCATTTTTCAGAAAATATGAATGATGACAAAAAAACTTTTTCACTCATGGTTAGAGTTTGGCTGAAACCATTTATCAATCAACTGTGTTTACTCTTTTTTAAATCATAATGACAACAGTAACTACCCAAATGTCCCTGATCAAAAGTTTACATACCCTGTTGATTTTGGCCTGATAACATGCACACAAGTTGACACAAAGGGGTTTGAATGGCTATTAAAGGTAACCATCCTCACCTGTTATCAGTTTGCTTGTAATTTAGTATGTGTATAAAAGGTCGATGAGTTTCTGGACTCCTGACAGACCCTTGCATCTTTCAGCCAGTGCTGCACTTAGGTTTCTGGATTCTGAGTCATGGGGCAAGCAAAAGAGTTGTCTAAGAATCTGCGGGAAAAGCTAGTTGAACTGTATAAAACAGGAAAGGGATATAAAAAGATATCCAAGGAATTGAGAATGCCAATCAGCAGTGTTAAAACTCTAATCAAGAAGTGGAAAATGAGGGGTTCTGTTGAAACCAAACCACGGTCAGGTAGACCAACTAATAATTAGCCACAGCTGCCAGGAAATTGTTTGGGATGCAAAGAAAAACCCACAAATAACTTCAGGTGCCATACAGGACTCTGAAAACATGTGTGGCTTTTTCAAGATGCACAATAACGAGGCACTTGAAGAAAGATGGGCTACATGGTCGAGTCGCCAGAAGAAAGCCATTACTATGCAAATGCCACAAAGTATCCCACTTATAATACGCCAAACAGCACAGAGACCAGCCTCAAACCTTCTGGCACAAAGTCATTTGGAGTGATGAGACCAACGTTTTCTTAATACCATATATTGCCCCCTTTAACATCAATGACAGCTTGAGTTTTCTGTGGTATTTATGGATGAGGCTCTTTATCTTCTCAGATGGTAAAGCTGCCCATTCCTCCTGACAAAAAGCCCAGTTTTGGCTGAAATCTTAGTTGGTCTACCTGGCCGCGGTTTGGTTTCAACAGAACCCCTCATTTTCCACTTCTTGATTAGTTTTAACACTGCACTGCATTCTTTTTATATTCCTTTCCTGTTTTATACAGTTCAACTACCTTTTCCCACAGATCCTTTGACAATTCTTTTGCTTTCCCCATGACTCCAGAAACGTCAGTGGAGCATTGGATGAAAGATCCAAGGGTCTGTCAGGAGTCCAGAAACTCATTGACCTTTTATACACACACTAATTACAAGCAAACAGATCACAGGTGAGGATGGTTACCTTTAACCCCTTCCACACCATATTTATACGGTATATTTACTGCGGCAGTGTGGACGTGTCCCGCGAATTGCCGTAAATAAATGGCCATTTGCGGAGTGGCCGCTAGGGGGCGCGCGCGCCCGCCGCATTCCGGAGGAGTGTGCCCACGGCTCGGGCGCACCCGATGTCCCTAAGCAAGCCGCGATGAGCGGCCACAGCAAAAGAATGGGGAACCGCCGATGTAAACATGGCGGTTCCCCTCTGTCAGTGGGGGCATAAGAGATCTACTGGTCTCTGTCACTGGGATCAGTTAGATCTCTTATGCCCATAACAGCCTAGCCCCGTCAGTTTGAACATGCCTAGGGAACACAGTTAACCCCTTCACTACCCCCCTGCAGGTCAACCCATTCACTGCCAATGACCTTTATACAGTAATCGGTGGTCCCAAAAAATATATATAATATAATTTTTTTTTTTTTTAAATTTGTATTTTAGCAAAAAGTAAGAAATTGTGTTTGTTGCAAAATTGGCATTCTTTTTTTGTTTATAGCGGCGATCAGAAATGACGCAGAGGTGATCAAATACCACCAAAAAAAATTTGTGGGGGGAAAAAAGGATGCAAATTTTGTTTGGGTACAACGTCGCACAACTGCGCAATTGTCAGTTAAAGCGATGTGGTGTCAAATCGCGAAAAGTGCTCTGGTCCTAAAGGGGGAAATCCTTCCGGGGCTGAAGTGGTTAATAGCCATTTAAACCCCTTTTGTGCCAACTTGTGTGCATGATATCAGGCCAAAATCACCAGGGTATGTACATTTTTGATCAGGGTCATTTGGTTAGTTTCTGTTGTCATGATTTAAAAAAAGCAAATGTAGTTGGTTGATAATAAATGGCTTCAGCCAAACACTAACCATGAGTGAAAAATGTTTGTGTTATTCATATTCTCTGAAAATTGGCCAAGAAGTCATAAATTCTGCCAGGGTATGTAAACTTATGAGCACAACTGTATGTGCAAATCAGGCCCACTGCAGACCCACTCTAAATCTAACATCAGTCCATTGAAACATCAGGCACTGGAGCAACTCATGAGAAATGATTCCATCATCCTCAAACCAGCTGACAAGGGGGGTAGTATAGTAGTCCAAGACAGGACCGACTATCTACAGGAATCACTCAGGTTGTTGTCGGATGCCACCACATACAAAACCCTCTCCCAAGACCCCACCTCTCTGTAGTCCCTAGAAGCTGGTCAACTCATAGGGCTCTTGAGCAGGGCATTTTCTCCAAATCTGAGGCTTCTTTCATTAAGAAAAACTTCTATAAAATACCATACTTCTACCATCTGCCTAAAAATCCACAAAGATCTCACTAATTCTTAGTCCCCCCCCCCCAGTCGCCAGATAGTGGCAGCCATGGATAGCGTCACTGTAGTGATATCATGTACTAGACACAGGAAAAGCTGTAGCTATTGGCCATCTTGTTCAGAAATCAGACGTCAGCCATGATAGTTACACATAGAAGTAACCTTACTCCCTCCTTCCCTCCTTCCTTCAGTCAGAGTTCATAAGCTCACTTCAAAAGAACTGTTCTCTCAGCTCAGATACATCAGAAACCACCACTGGGGCCGTGCAGGTCTGTAAACAGCTAATTAAGTCATAGCCAGATGTCTGTTTTTGCTCTCCAGGCCTATCGTAAAACTATAACCAGATCCATTAAGAATGCAGAGCATGCCATCAAAGGCTGCTCAGAATTGAGGGCATTCAGAGCAGAAGTGACCTTTCAGAGACCTCTACCCAATTCAAAACTTAAGAAATCCACCCATGATTCATAAATTCAGACAGGAACATGACGCCTTAATAAAAAGTATATATTTGAATGCGGAATTTCATACTGAACGACTGAAGTCCAGGCATGCCCATGTTCGGACATACCAACGGGAATATAGCTGTCAGATGCCTCCTAGGTGACAAGTTTTATTTGAGCTACCGTAGAAACATACAAACATAGAAAAGTGACGGCAGAAAAAGACAGAGTAGTCCATTTGAGTCTGCCTTTTTTTTTTTGTTTTCCCATTAACCTCATTTTCAGACTATAGATTTGTTTATCCCAAGCACGTTCGAAGTCATTTACTGTTGACTGCCTCACAGCCTCTGTTGGTAGTTTATTCCATTTATCAACCACCCTTGATCAGTAGAGGAATCACCAGCAGGAGGAAGAAGGTTCTGATTCCTCTATATAGATCTTAAGTGAGACCTCCCTTAGAATACTGTGTCCAGTTCTGGAAACCTCACTTACAAAATTATATTGATAAGAGAGAACGAGTTCAGAGGTGGGTAACATAAATGGTGAAAGGTCTGGGGGATAAAACAGATCAAGAGCGACTTCAGGAGCTTAATATTGTATATATTAAGTTCCTGAAGTCGCTCCTGATATGTTTTATCCCCTAGACCTTTCACCATTTTTGTTACCCGCCTCTGAACTCATTCTATCTTATCAAGAAGAGGGAAAAGAAGGCAAAGGGGAGACATGATTGAAACCTTTAAATGCATCAAGCAGGTGAATAAGGTTCAGAAGGGCAGTCTTTTCAATATCAAACCATAATCAAGAACACAGGGACATGTGTCTGGTATCGCTGGACACGAAATTCCACGCTGAACCATTTTAGGAGATCTGAATAATGGTATAAAAACTGTGTTCAAGGGAGGGCCATTATACTAACATCCACCCCAGACAGCCCACGGGCCCTCCTGTCTGTTTCTAGCGGTCAGGGGCATATGGCCCCACCCCTTTGATCACAGAGAAAAAGGGAAATGCCAAGACTGTTGTCAGTTCTCCTTTTACCATAAAACCAGGAACATCTGCAAGTTGAGAACCATTTTGACTCATCGATCAAACTGTTCAACCCAAGGACATTGATCGCAAGTATCTTCCTTAAATTCTTCCTTCTTTGTTGCTGTATTATGTCTTGATTGTTTTGAAATGCCTTTTTTCTGTAAACATTTTATTTGCACCAATTTTGACCTTTTCATTATTAAACCTTGTTTTGAAATGTTGACCTTGTCCCTAAAAGCTCTTAATGCAAGCTATAAATGAACCTGGCTTGACGAGTGCTACTGTTTGGTATACATCATCTGAATATACCTGTTAGTGGTGACAGTATGTGTTACAGGTGATTATTATTCTAAAATCATAATTGGTATTGCTAAACTTACGAGTCCCTCCTGCTTGGTCCAAGGAGGTGGTGGCAGTGGAAAGATTAATTGCTTAAATTAGCCCGGTAACAATCATTCTCAGGCTGCTGGCACCTGGATTGTGGTCCTGCAAGCTGGAAAATCTTTGTGCTGGATGCAGCTGAGAGTGGCATTGTTACGTTAATGACAGTGCAGTGTGAGATTGGCTGGTCTTCTGTCACGAGTTAGGGAGGAGAGCAGGGACCTGATTACCCGCATTCGTCAGTCACTAGTGGATTTACATTGACCAATTTCTGCAGCTATTGGCCCAAAATGTACCCTCATTTATCCGTGATGGTCCCCCTCTACTAGATATGCTTATACCATATACTTGGGAGTCTACCTATTGGTGGCTCTCTCTGGAGGTATCATCTTTATACACCTCCATCCCCCATGATGTGGGGGTTCAGGCGGTCAAACATTTTTTAGCCGAGGACCCTCACACCAATCCCGACAAGCCCACTTTATCTTGGAAGCTTTATTGTTCTGCTTGAAACACAACTATTTTGAATATAATGGAACCCACTACCTTCAGATCAATGGTACAGTTATGGGGGCAAATATGATCTACTATGGACGATCTATAGATGACATAGTGATCATATGGGATGGTACACCCCAGGATGTACAGGCCTTCGTTCAATATTGCAATCAGAATGCATTAGGCCTATCATTCACTCATGTCATGGACAAAAATTCCGTAGCCTTTTTAGATCATGTATTATGCCATGACAACGGAGCCATTTATGCAAAAATTTCTTGTCAAACCCACGGCGGGCAATTTCTTTATCCATTTTGATAGTTGTCACCATCCAAGGTGGGTCAGGAACATACCATGCAGCCAGTTTTGCCGCCTCTGTAAAAACTGCACAAGGGACAGTGATTACGACAGCCATGGTTTACTCCTTACCCATAAATTTCTGGATAAAGTCTACCCCGCTTCCCTAGTCGAGGAATCCTTAGAAAACTACCTGCACCTGGCCACTCGCCCTCGTATTAATGAGTCCTCCGACACTAGACCTCCTACACAATTTACTATCCAATTCCGTGCCGATTATATAAAAAAAAAAAAAAAGGAAAAAAATCTTATCGACCCATTGGTCAATACTGCTTGAAGACCCCCTACATAAAGACCTCTTTTGGCTATTAGACCAAAAGTGGCATATAGAAAAGCCTGTAATATCAAGAGCAAGCTTGCTCCCAGCAGGATTAAACCCACCCAACCTACCTCAGCTCCTTTAGTCCTCGTTCCACTAGTAGGTATGTACCAGTGCAGGAAACCGCTCTGTTTGACATGCCAGTTTGTCCAACACGGTCAAAAAACCCTTTCTGTTAAAGGGAAGACCTATACCCTCAAGGATTTCTTCAACTGTTCCACCGACTGCCTAACTTGTCCTTGTGGACAGTTTTATGTAGGGAGAACCATTAGGGCCCTTAGGGCACGCTTTGGTGAGCACAGGCATTTATTGAGAAAGGGTGTGACCAACACTGTGCCCCCAAACATTTTTTTAGAATACCATCATAGATCTACAGTTGGTCTCGGTGTGGGTGAACGAGTCCATCCCAAAGTCCCTTCCTGCGGCTGAACGTTTTAAACGCCTATGCCAACAGGAATCCTTTTGCTACATACTCAGTGGTCCTATTGGTCTGTATTTTAATATTGATGTATTTTATTATTGATGCTTTTACTTATTCATTTTATGCCATTTCATTCTCATATGACCTTATTTTTATTCCAGTGGGATGTAGTGTTCTTACTTCCACTATTTATTTATATATATATATATATATATATATATATATTATAAATTTCCTGGACCTCCCTATGTCCGCCTACTACGGGTCAGCTCAGCCCTCTCTGACCCCTCCAGGACCATTTCTTTTCTAGCCCCAGATCACTGTTCTTTTTTCCTCCTCGCTCCGGACACCACCTCTTCTTCAATAACAGTATAAATGACTGTGTACGGCAACGTCAGAGAAAACTGTATAAATTACTGTGTACTTGATCGCCAAATAGAACAGTATAAATTTACTGTCTACTCTGTTATCGGATAAAACCGTATAAACTACTGTCTACCTTGTCTTCAGATAAAACTGTATAAATTACTGTGTACTTGGATCCTCTATAATACAGTATAGGGGGGGAAAACAGTATAAATTACTGTGTGCTTATACCGGCAAAAGGAAACTGTTGTCATTAATGTATGCTCTCTAGCAGTGTAAATTGCTGTGTACGCATATGAAATTCTTGGAGCGATTTTAAACGGTATAATTTACGCTGTACAGCTATCAATGGAACTCTGCAGTTAATGTACTCACTGCACTTATGTCTGCACAATCAGCGGCTTACACAGGGGAGGTTACTCTGTATGGCTCTGCTATAGGGGACAGCCCTCCTAGTTGTGCTTAATCAGCACTAACAATTGCACAGTATGTACCTGTGGCCATGGCGGGTAGCGGCTCCACGCTGATCCCTGTAGTCCCTCGGCGGTCTCTTGCTGGAGCGGGGAGTGACGGCACGCTCAAGTGCCTCGGGCCGTTGCTAGGCAACGGCCGGGACGCTCGCTCCTCATTGGCGGCGGTCCTCTTCTACAGGCCGCCCCGCTAGAAGGAGTGCTCTCTGTATGGCAGCCCACTGGATGCTAGCTCCAAGAGGGATACTGCTACTCTACCAGGTAAGCCAGGTCCGGACCTGCCTAGCAGATTCCTGGCTGACCACGTCTCATGTTCCCCTGTCTCCCCTGCCTTGCAGGTGTTTTTGTCCGGACTGACTGCTGCCTGCCTCTGATCCTCCAACTAGATCCTATGGAGAGGTATTCTACTAGGAAAGAGGGAGACTTTTTTTTTTTTTTTTTTTTCTCTTCTTGCTTTTCCTTTGTGTTTTATCTCTCTCTTGAATGTTCAGAGAAAGGTCCCCAAGGTGGGATAAATGCCCACGAAAAGGGAAGAAGTCAGTGTCCACAAAGAAAACGGAGAAGAGCTCCCACGCCTATCGGCAGTGGGAGCACCCCAGGTCTCCTTCTCCGCGGCCGCACTGCAGTCGGGCCCCAAGGAAGAAAAAACGTCACAGATCCTCAGGGAGACCTCGCTCACATCGCAGAGATAGAGATCTTTGGTCCTTCTCATCCTCCAGAGATACTTTTCCGGCTTCAGATCGGGATAATTCCTGTTGGGCCTGTTCTGTGCAAGCCTTGCCGGGCAAGCTGGTGTGTGCATGATGTTTCAAGGAGGCTGCTCGGAATGACACATCTGAAGCTCGCCGGGTGAAATCGTACATAAAAGACACAGTGAAGGAGGGCTTAAAAGGCGTCTCCAAGCGGTCTTCTCGCCCTTTGTCATCTTCATCAGGGGATTCGGAATCATCGGTGCAGTGGGGTTCGGCTCAGCAGAGTAGTGCGGATTCTTCCGAATCGGAGTGCGAACCTCATGTGTTTGATTTTGCGTTGGTTCCTCCCTTGGTGGAGGCGGTGATGGAGGCAATGAAATGGCAGGAAGATGATTCTCCACCAAAGAGGCAACGCAAGTACTATCCAGAGTTGAAGAAGTCACTGCCTTCCTTCCCGTTTATTGAGGAAATTCGAGCAGTCATGAAGGATGAATGGGATAGACCCGAGAAGAGGTGGAATGTCCATAATAGTCTCGAAACTTTACCCCTTTAGTTCAAGGGATACGGACTGTTGGGACATGGCACCTAGGGTTGATGCTTCCCTGCAGAGGCTTTCCCGCCACATTACGCGCCCCCTGGAGGATTTTGTCTCCTTCAGGGACCCCATGGATTGGAGGGTAGATACGGATCTGAAGAGATTATATACAGTGGCCGGAGCAGCCTGCAGGCCAGCCGTGGTGCTTACTTCGGTGGCAGCAGCCCTCAAGGCCTGGGTGTCTGAGTTGATGGAGCGAGAAGGTGCAAGCAGTGCTCCGTGGCAATTTCTGAAGACTGCTGTGGAGATTGTGGCGGAAGCAGCAGTGGACCAGGCTAAAATGGCAGCTAAGATGATGGCTCACTCTGTCTTTGCCCGCAGAGTCTTGTGGTTGAAACATTGGGCAGCAGACAGCTTGTCAAAGCACAGTTTGTGTTCGGTTCCATTTGACGGTAAATTACTCTTCGGAAGTCCTTTAGAATCCGCAATTCTGAGGGTCTCAGGCGGAAAATCCGGACTTATCCCCCAGGAAAGGAAGAAGCAGCGCCAGCCCTTTCGTCCTTAAAGAAAATCGAGGGGCGCTTACAGGGATGAGACGGCATACAGGCCAGGGAGGCCATTCTTCAGACAATGGAAGGGGACCGGAACAAATTTTCGAAAGCCAGCGAAAAACCGGTCCAACGACGCACCGTAGGGTGCTGGCAAGGCCTTCTGAAGGTCTCTCTGCTCGATCCCCTCAGGTCGGAGCAAGACTGGCCCGATTTGCGGTGGTTTGGGTGGAGGAGATTCAGGACGCCTGGATTTTAAACCTAGTCCGGTCGGGCTATCGGCTCGATTTCAGAGCAAGACCTCCCCGGGCTTCCTTTGTGGAGACGCGGCTGCCTTCAGATTTAGAGAAGAGGAAGTGTTTGCAGACATCTATAGAATTGCTGACAGCAGAGGCCATACAGCCAGTTCCAAAACAAGAATGGGGTCTAGGGGTGTATTCC
>BLSH010294593.1:126676-142164 GCA_018402905.1 Glandirana rugosa
ACGTGCTATCCCGTCGGTTAAGGCTGTGAGCAGACCGTCTTCACTACCGTTGGTTTTTCCGGTGGAAGACGCTGTCTTCAACATTCCCCTAGAGGGACTAGGAAAGTATTCCACCAAAAACTTCTTGTCTTTTTGTGGTCTAAGTCTTGGGTACCCCGGTAGCCCCTAGAGTGGGATCCGCGGTGTACAGCGTGTGGAACATGTTTCTATACTTAGTCTCACGCTTCGGTTTCCAGAGACTTTTTCATACCGATTCCGGCTCTAGACCGGGAATTCTCATGAGTTTCGGTTGACGAATTAGTCTGGGACGACTTCTTTTCAGTCGTGGGACCTCTGATGTTTGCGCGCTCCCAACATGAGTGGCCGACTCCGTGATCCCCACCTTGTTGAAAGCTCGTAAGTGCACCTCTCGCAAGATTTATCACCGTACCTGGAAGGCTTATATTGCCTGGTGCGAGGCGGAGGGCTACAACCCTCGCGCGTTTGTAGTCTCCAGGGTGCTGACTTTTCTTCAGCAGGGTCTGATTAAGCAGTTGGCTTTGAGTACTCTTAAGGGCCAGATCTCGGCCTTAGCCATACTTTTTCAGAGACCTTTGGCTTCGCACTCTGATTCATATCTTTGTACAAGGTGTGCGACATGTGGCGCCTAGGGTGAGATCCCCGATGGCCCCATGGGTTCTGAATCTGGTGTTTTTCTGTTCTTCAAAAACCACCTTATGAAAGGATCAGGGAGATCCCCTTACAACTTCTGTCGCAGAAGGTGGCCTTTTTGGTTGCCATCACTTCTGCCAGACGAGTGTCGGAATTGGCTGCCCTATCGTGCAGTTTCCTTAATTGGTGATACATAAGGTTAAGGCAGTCTTGCGACCCCTTCCTTCTTTTCTTCCAAAGGTAGTCTCTTCTTTTCATATCAATGAAGATATTGTTCTACCTCATTGTGCCCTCGTCCATCTCACCCGAAGGAATTCGAGTTGCATGCCTTGGACGTAGTTAGGGCCTTACGGGTGTACCTGGCTGCTACAGCTTCTTTTCCAAAAGCTGACGCCTTGTTTGTTCTGCCAGAGGGCCCGCGCAAAGGTTTGACGGCCTCTTCGGCTACGAATTCTCAGTGCATTCGAAATACGGTGACCCATGCGTATTCTGTTCGGGGCAAGGTTCCCCCTTTTCCGGTCACGGCTCATTCTACCCGGGCGGTTAGTACTTCCTGGGCCTTCAGACACTAGGCCTCGGTGTCGCAGGTGTGCAAGGCGGCCACTTGGGCCTCGGTTCACACTTTTCTCTAAGTTTTACAAAGTTGATGTGTTTGCATCTTTGGATGCTGCTTTTGGCCGCAAAGTTCTGCAGGCGGCAGTGTAGGCGCATTTGGCGCCTCCTCAGAGGTTCAGTTGGGTACAGTTGTTTGCATTTACCCACCCCTCTTTTTTGACACAGCTTGGGGACGTCCCCACAAAGTCATGAAGAGCTGCGTCTGTCAGTGAACGTAGGAGAAAAAGGGATTTTATTAAAACTTACCGTAAAATCCTTTTCTCCGAGTTCACTGACAGACGCAGCACCCACCCCTCTGGGCTCTGTTTTGGTACGGCTTGTGTAAAAACTGGAGAGCTCCTCTGCGAGGGGGGGTTTTAATGTAGGAAAAGAGGACGGCCCCCAGGGGAGGGGCCAGCTGATTCTTTTCCCTGCCTAGTTAACTCCTGGTAGGACGAACATAAAACCCCACAAAGTCATGAAGAGCTGCGTCTGTCAGTGAACTCGGAGAAAAGGATTTTACGGTAAGTTTTAATAAAATCCCTTTTTTCTGTAGTTCTGGTGAAAAATCTGGATATATAGATATCTTAGTGTTAAGAAATATTTCTCCTTTTTCTCTGGCCTTTTGTAATATTTTTATTTTATCTCTATAATTGGCCAATTTTACTAGCAACGGTCTGGCAAATGTTCCTGATGGTGGGGGTTTAGATGGTACTCTGTGCGCCCGCTCCACACAAAAAGACGGTGATAATGAGGTCACTGGACCAAATTCATCTTTGAGCCACTTCTCTATGAACTCCACAGGGTCTGCTCCCTCACTGCGTTCCGGGAGACCTATGATCCTGATGTTGTCTCTTCTCAGCCTATTTTCCATGTCATCTATCTTGTAAGCTTGAGCCTCTACCTTTCCATATAATGCTTTAAGTTCTTTTTTTAATATATTAAGTTCGTCTTCCATCAAACTCAGTCTATCCTCCACCGCTACCGTTCTTTCTTGGATAGCCTGTAGGTCCTGCCTCACCAATGATACTACTTCTCTGACCCCTCGCATTTGTACGAACAACTCTGCCAGTGTTGCCCTGCAGATGTTGACCACCTGGAAGACTTCTTTTAATAAAGGTTCCTTCTCCATCTTGGTTTCTTTACCTAGGATTATTCCTGATGAAGTATCTGGTGTCTGCATAGGGGGTGTTGGGAGCGAAATCTCCACCCCTGCTCCCTCCACTAGTTGTGTGAGCTTTTCTGGGCTTGGTAATGCTGGTCCTTGACTCTTCCTCTGCTGAGTATTTTTTTACCGCAGACTGCTGATTTCACTTAGTGGGGGTCTTGGATGGAGAATGAGCATATTTTTCTAATTTTGCTGCGGCTGTTAAGTTCTCCTTTGTTTTAGCTTTATGGGTAGATGGCTTTTCTTGGGGGACCTGATCCTCCCCCTTCTTTTTAGTCATATTGTTGCTGAGACTGTCCGTTATTCCTAATATATACTTATTAAACTTCCCTTTCTTGTTTCTCGTTCGTGTAGGGAGCCCACTTGTCGGGACTCCCCAGCCGACCACCCAGTATCTTCCTCTCTCACAGGAAGACTCCCAGGTGTACGGCTCTAGATCTCTTTGACAATATCAATATATAGAGGGAAAAAAAAGAGAGGAAAGAACAAAGAGGAAACCAAAAATGATCATATGCAGGGTTCAGCGGCTCGAGTAGGGCGATTTCACATTTGCTGCCAGGCTCTCTTCAAAAATAAGATACCATATCTTTTGATTTGACCAGTTCTATTTAGTATATTTCAGTGGTGGATAATGCGGACCCCTAGGCAGGCAATCACTGTTCTGCGGTAAGTATTCTCACCTTTAATCATCCATTGAAATACAGCTCGGCTTTAAGTTTCAGCAATCATGAAGAGAGAGGAAAAAAAAAATAAAGGCGATTACTTACAGAATATTTATCTCCCGGATCCGTCTGAGAAGAGCAGCTTCACGCTTTGAGGGGCCGGATCTTGAGATGTACTTACCACGGCCCACCTCTAGCTACAAACCTCCACCTCCATGCTCATCTCTCCAGATCCCCGTGTTCATTTGCGATGCTGTCCTCTATCTGTTGCTCCTCGTCATCTGGTCAGGACATAGGGCATAGGGAGACTCCTGTGTGTACTCTGAGCCTCCACGCTGTAAGTTGGCGTGTTCGCCTCTGTGTCCCCGCAGGCTTTGATGTTCCAGCTGGTCCAGGTGGAGTCCGTCGGGTCTTCTAATCCTCCACTCCTGTCCCCGCCAACTTCCAAGGGGAGACTCGCCTTCACGCCTGCTCCAGGGGGACGAGAGCGTGCCGACCCGGTCTTCAACTCAGCCACGGGGAAGACAGAAGAGACGCTGACCGAGTCATCGAGAGCAGGGAGGGAGAGCAGGGCGGGAGCTCCGACACACAGCCGCGCTCAACCTTCCATGCGGTCACGCCCCTTCCTCTGCCATTTCGATCCAGTATTAAAGTTGATGAATTCCCCCAATGCCTCCATTACTTCCCCAGGACCTTCCATTATCTCCAACCAAACTGGATTTACTTTCCAGTTACCCACACTACTAATCCCCTCCAATCGCAGCGACACCAACAAAGGTGAATGATCCGAGAGTCCCCTGGGCAAATACTCAGCTCTTTCCACCAATTCCAGGGCCTCCCTATTGCCCAAAGCCATGTCTATCCTGGAGAGTGTGGAATGCGTACTGGAAAAACAGTAATACTGTCTTCCCTCCGAATTCCACACTCTCCAGAGGTCCACCAACCCCGCCTCTCCAAGGAGCAAGGAGAATCCTAGCTTCCATCAAACTGTCTCTCCTCTTCCCTGGTGGAAACCTAGCCTGACATCCGTCCAGCACCATGTTAAAATCCCCCACCACAATCCCCGGGACCCCAGGTTTATCCAAGACAAACTCCATCAACTTGTACAACGTCTCTGTGGTGAACGGAGGGGGGGATATACATGTTTGCTAAGACCAACGCTCTATCTTCTGTGATAGTATGCAGGAAAATATAGCGTCCTGCATCATCAATCACCGATTGCCTGATGGAAAAGGGAGTTCCTTTTTTAATGAATATGCTGACACCCCTTGAGTAGCTTGTATGTACTGAGTGATATTGTTTTTGGAACTGCCTGTTTTCCATTTGGAGGACTACATCTCTCGATAAGTGGGTCTCCTGTAGACAAAATATTTCCACCTTGCATCTCTCCATTTTTGAGAAAATTGCCGCCCTTTTTGGCGGGGCTTCCCATACCTCTCACATTCCAGGACCCCACTTTCAACCTTTTAGCTTGCATTATAGAGTGAACTTAAAAGGAAATGTAAAAGGAGGAAAGAGATAAAGAAAAATAACAAGAAAACAAAACCACAAAACGAATCCCTTTTCCTTAGATACCCTGTGCTATATACGCAGTAATAGGGGGAAAGAAAACCCCCTTCTCTTATTTATATTGTTAGTCCTAATTTTATATATATCCATGCCTTTTGTGTAGATGCCACACATAACGGATACCTTTATTATGCAAATCTAAGTTCCTTTGTGCTGTAAAAAAAGTGCTAATGCACTTCATACCTCATTCCCTTGTGCCACACGCATTCCTGCTCCATTGTAGACATACCTTCCCTTCCCATCCCTCCCCCTCCCCCCGCCTTGTTGTGTAATATTTCATATATTGTGTATGTGTGTGTGTATGTGTGTATGTATGTGTGGATTGTATGATCTCTTGATGGACTTTATTCTGTCTGAAGGAAATAAAGTCCATCAAGAGATAATACAATCCAACATAGGTGTACATACATTGATGACAGGAATAGTGTATCATTGAGACCACTTCAGAGGAACCCAGTTTTCCTGTCATGTTTTACTTAACACAGGCTCCCCTCTTATACAGCTTTCTCCCCCCTTCCATGGGTGACTAAGAGTAAGCAATTTAATTAGGCCTTTTGACTTGAAAGAGCGACAGATAATGACCCTAAGCTGTAAACAGCTGTAAACTCCTAGGTGGTCTTTTATTAACATTAACATATAATGGAGGCATTATCTGTCAAAACTCCCTTTTGAAATGCCTAATTGGATAACCAGTCCCGAATATTACAGGGCCGTTCTCTGTCCCTTTTACATGTAAAGAACAACGGGTTTGGGTAATCAAAAACCCCTTTGAAATGCCTAAATAGATAACCAGTCCCGAATATCACTGCGGCTTTGCACAACCATTAACATTCTTTTGATGAATGCAGTTGACAAATAGATTTGTCAACTGTCTGTTCCAATACATACCCAATATATGTATACATATATAATATATACATGTGCATGCACATACATATATGTACAATATATGAAATATTACACAACACGCCTCACCAGGCCTACCCTGCAAATGCCACATAAACCTCTTTTCGTCCTTTTCACTGCAAATTGTGCCCTTTATGTTAGGCATCACCAACCAATCCCATCCCACACTTCCTCCCCCCTCCCTCACACACTTTGCTTCAACCTTCACCATTACTTTTCTATCCCTCCCACCCCTCCATAGGCCACTCTCATGATTTTACATACTACTCCCGCTCCCAAAGTGAGAGAAAAAAAAAAAAGCCACGTCCTCTCCCTTCCTTTCCCCTCACCCTATACCCTATGATGCGTCTAATTTATGCTTGTTATCCTCTAGCCATCTTGTAACCCCATCAGGATTATCAAAAAAGTATGTCCCGCCCAGAGCTGTAACCCTGAGTCGGGCTGGGTACAATAAAGCATATGTCACATTGGACTGATGCAGCCTGCGTTTGATACCCAGGAATTTGGCCCTTCTTTTCTGTAGATCCGGGGAAAAGTCAGGATGAATGGAAATTCTAGCGCCATTGAAAAACAGGTTTCCCTTCTCCCTGGCCTTCTGCAATATCTTAACTTTTGTCCCTGTAATTAGACACTTTTGCAAGCAGTGGCCTGGGAAACCCCCAGCCGATAGGGGCCTAAAGGGTACTCTATGAGCTCTTTCAACATAGAAAGAGGAGGAGGAAGTTTCTGATCCCATCACATCTTTGAGCCATTTTTCTAGAAACTCCTCTGTTAGCCCCCTTGCTATGCTCCGGGAGACCCACCACTCTTATATTGTCCCTCCATAGCCGATTTTCCATGTCGTCCATTTTGGCAGTGTTCGCCTCCATTTTATCCTGTAAAATCTTCAATTCCTTTTTGAGGGGGTTCAGTTCATCCTCTACCATCCCCAGCCTCTCCTCCATAGCTGTGGTCTTTTCCTGTATATTCTGTAGATCGTGTCTTACTAGGGAAACCTCTTCTCCAATCCCCTTTATTTGCTCAAACAGTTCTGTTAATGTAGATCTGCAGATATTAACCACCATTAAGACCTCTTTCAGTGAGGGTTCAGGGTCTGGGATGGACTTACCCTCCCATACCTTGGTGGGTGATTTGGATAGATCCAACTTCTCTCCTTTTAATGGTGCTTGTATTTGCTGATGCCGCTTCCTGTCCAGTTGCATCTTTTCCCTGGCTTTTCCTGTCCCCTTTACTTCCCTGCTGGGTTTTAATGTGCCCTTGCTGGCTTCCCTTGGTGGGGGTCTGGCCCGAAGTATGGCTCGGAGTGTGCGCAAATTTCTCCAACTTGGCTGCAACTGACTGACCTTCTTAGGTCTTGTCCTTTGACTTCTGAGAATTAGAGCTTTTTTGGGGGGCCTGCTCCTCCCCTTTCTTTTTCGTCATTTTCATTTAGTTTGGTTTCAATAGCTCCACTCCTTTTTCAGGACAACTGTCTTGACTTAGTATGGTATAAATCCCTAATGCAAGAGGGTCAGAGAGATAATAAAAAAAAAACAAAAAAAAAAACCCTACGGACGGATTCTGTATGTCCACTGTCCTATGCAGTTACCAAATAAATTTAATAGTTTTTATGAAGCAAAAAGTATTGCCAACTTCTATAGCACTATTTGAAGAGGTAAACAGGCTAGCAATCCTCTAGCAGAGGGAGACAGAAGCATAGACTCTACAATTCCAACTTTTAGTTCAGGATTAAAGTCATTTTTACAGTTTCTGCTGATTCAAGACCCAGCTGTGCATTAAGCCTTCAGGTCAGGGATAGTTCAGTCTCCATCCTTTCCCCTCTCACAGGGGTTGCTTGGTGGGCTCCGACCATGAGGACCGCTGGTCTTCCTCCCCTTTCTCACAGGGGATACCCGGCGGGCACCGTTCGGAGCTCCTTCCTCCGGATCCCCCACCTGAAGCGCAGGCTAATTACACCAGTCACCAGCTGGGAGAACTACCGCATGGAGCTGGTGCCCGCTGTCTCCCTCCACCGATCCCTTCGAGCTCTGGGACAGCCACGGGGCCAGCCGCCCCCCCCCCCCCACTTAGCTCACAGGGGGATAATCCTGCACTGGCCACCACTTGAGGACCGGACACCGCTCTCGCCGTGCCCGTCTCCCGAGACTCCTTCCCCTCTCACAGGGACCCGCTGACTCCAGCCGCTGATCCCGCGCCGCTTCACCACACGCCGCAGTTGCTGGCGCTAGTGCCGGCAGCGATAGGGTCTGGCTCCAGTGCTCTGGACGTCTCCTGTTTCACCTCCCCCCTCTCTCACAGGGGAGCCCAAGGAAGGCGCTGGCCGCTCGCCCCTGCTTATCCGCCCCGTCACGCCCAGATGCCGTCCAGGGTTTTAATGACGCTGGGAGCGGGAGCTACCCTGCGCACGTCCTCTCACTCAGGCATCCACTCCCGGAAGACTGAGGTTCTTACTGGAACTATGGTTGTATGGTCCCTTATTTCCAATATCTGATAATGCAGATCAAAAAAAGGATTTTTATCAAAAGCGGAGTTCCACCCAATTAAAAGTCAGCTACAAAGTGTAGCTGCTGACTTTTAATAAACAGACACTTACCTGTCCCTCGGTCCAGCTGTGTGGCCGCCTGATGCCTCGCTCCTCTCCCTCTCCCCCCTTCCCAGCACCCTCCAGCCTTGGGGATGGACGCTCTTCTAAATCCTTGGAAATTCTGGAAGTGTTATGCCTTCCCCCAGTGCATGTGATTCCCTGAGTTCTAACCAAGTTCCTGTGGGAACAGACCACATTAAATTTGATTTCTACCTTCTTGAACAAAGAGGGCTTGGTTTTCGCAGCTGCTCTCCCTTTCAGCAGACCAACCATGGCCTCTTCCTCTCAGAGAAGATCTGATGCGGCAGGGGCCTTTGTCTGGGCTTAAACCGGGAAATTTCAACTGGACAGCCTAATTTCTGACAAAGACATTCTGAAGTCAAAGGGGCTCTTAGACAGAGTTGTAGCAATAGAAGTAAAAATATCTCTGTGCTAGTCTGGTATGGTACTGCTGCAACTCAAATCTTGGAAGGCATAAAGTAATAGGGCTTTTGGTGCTCTGTTCCTTTAAATATTGAACTGATGTGATGATGAAAAATAAGGTGAATAAACTAGCTATCTGCCAAAGTGTTCAAGCATAAACTGTATGTATGTGTGAACAATATGATCGCAGCTTAGTGATGCAAATAACAGATATCATAACAAATGCATTATTTAAAATGTCAATGTGTAAAAAAAAAATCCAAAAAAATTCCAGTGTGTAAAAAAAAAATTAGGTTAAATGCAAGTCCATAAATAATCCATACACTTAATAAAGGGTGTGAGAATGGTATTCAACTCCGTGGCTACCAGTGTTCAAGAAAAACGGCAAAGTGTTGCATGCACAAGTGGCCTCTTGCCAGATCCGATGGATCCCTATTACAGAGATCAATGAAGCTTATGTTGGGATGATCAGATATTGAGATTTCAAACAGCGTGTCTTGATACACTTGCAGGGATGAGCTCCATGTGTGCAGAGATCATATGAAAAGGGAGAAGCCTCATAGTATAAATTGGCCAATTTTTTTTTTTTTTTTTTTTAAATATAGATGAGCTTACATAAAGGTTAAAGAATTCCAGCATGAATGATCTCTAGTGGAGGTGTCAGTCTGCGAACCAGTTGAATCATTTCCAGGTTCTGCAGGGTGGTGGGTAAAAACAAACCGCTTAAATCTTGGAATCAGTAGTGCTCAAGTCCCCATTTGAGCCACTGCAGAAGGCCTCTCTGTGCCTGTTAACTTTAAAGACAATCTTCCTGCTGGCCATCACTATGGCCCGCAGAATAGGAGAAATGCAGGCCTTCAGTCAGAGAGCCTTTCCTAAAGATATTAGATAACAGGATAATTATACCAAAGGTGGCACTGATTTTTCCACAAGTCTCAGAATATGGTGTTGCCATCTTTCTGCAGCTCACCTTCCAGTAGTAAGGGCCTCCTGGACATTAGGAGGTGAGAAATCTGGAGGTCACAAGACAATTTAGGTCTTCAGATGTCCTGTTTATTCTACAGTGGATATAAAAAGTCTACACATCCCTTGTTAAAATGTCAGGTTTCTGTGATGTAAAAAAATGAGACAAAGATAAATCATTTAAGAACTTTATCCACCTTTTGTGACCTATAAACTGTACAACTCAATTGGAACACAAACTGAAATCTTTTAGGGGAGAGAAGTAAAAATAAACTAAAATAGTGCAGTTGCATAAGTGTGCACACCCTGTTATACTTGGGGATGTGGCTGTGTTCAGAATTAAGCCATCACATTCAAACTCATGTTAAATAGGTGTCAGTACACACCTGCCATCATTTAAAGTGCCTCTCATTAACCTCTAAATAAAGGTCAGCTGTTCTAGTAGGTATTTCCTGACATTTTCTTAGTCTCTTACTACAGGAAAAGCCATGGTCCGCAGAGAACTTCCAAAGCATCAGAAGGATCTCATTAAGTTATCAGTCAGGAGAAGGGTACAGAAGAATTTCCAAGGCATTTGATATCCCATGAAACAGTGTAGACAGTCCTCATCAAGTGTAAAAAAATATGGCAAAACAGTGACCTTACCAAGAACTGGACGACCTTCAAAAGATAATGAAAAGACGAGACGAAAACTGGTCAGGGAGGCTGCCAAGAGGCATACAGCAACATTAGAGCTGCAGGAATATCTGGCAAGTACTGGCTATGTGGTACATGTGACAACAATCTCCCATAATCTTCATATGTATGAGATAGAGTAGCAAGACTGAAGCCTTTTCTTACAAAGAAAAACATCCAAGCCTGGCTAAATTTTGCAAAAACACATCTAAAGTCTGCCAAAAGCATGTGGGAAAATGTGTTCTTGTTTGATGAAACCAAGGTTGAACTTTTTGGCCATAATGATATGTTTGGTGCAAAAACAACACTGCACATCACCAAAAGAACACCGTACCCACAGTGAAGCATGGTGGGGGCAGCATCATGCTTTGGGGCTGTTTTTCTTCAGCTAGAACTGGGACCTTGGTCAAGGTAGAGGGAATTATGAACAGTTCCAAATACCTGTCAATATTGGCACAAAACCTTCAGGCTTCTGCTAGAAAGCTGAATATGAAGAGGCACTTCATCTTTCAGCATGACAACAACCCAAAGCATACATCCAAATTAACAAAGGAACGGCTCACCAGCAGAAGATTAAAATTTTGGAATGGCCCAACCAGAGCCCAGACCTGAATCCGATTTGAAAATCTGTGGTGGAATCTGAAGAAGGCTGTGCACAGTAGATGCCCTCGCAATCTGACAGATTTGGAGTGTTTTTGCAAAGACGAGTGGGCAAGTATTGCCAAGTCGAGATGTGCCACGCTGATAGACTTCGGTCCAAAAAGACTGAGAGCTGTTATAAAATCAAAAGGCGCTTCAACAAAGTATCAGTATAAGGGTGTGCACACTTATGCAACCATGTTATTTTAGTTCTTTATTTTTATTTCCTTCCACCTAAAAGGTTTCAGTTTGTTGTTCAACTGAATTGTACAGTTTATAGGTCATGTTTATAGGTGGAAAACATTCTGAAATGATTTAGCTTTGTCTCGTGTGTGTGTGTGTGTGTTGTTTTGTTTTTTTTTTTGTTTTTTTACATCACAGAAGCCTGACATTTTAACAGGGGTGTCTAGACTTTTTATATCCACTGTATATGTAGGTAAACGGAAAGGAAAACCCGCATCCAAAAACACCATGGCCAGGTGGATTAAGTCAGCTATTCTGGGATGCTAAAAGGTCATGCAGTTTTCTCCACTGCAAGATCTTAGTGCACACTGTACGAGGCCTTCAGCGGCTAAGTGGGCGGAAAAGGCTGGCACTACACCAGGGCAAATCTGACATTATCATCTGTACCTAATCTCCAGCCAGGACCAGGGTTTTGATAGGAAAGTCCTCCAGGCAGTTGCCGCACCCCACCGCCCCCCCCCCCCCATCCCAGTTTGTGAGTGCATGGTTCTCCTTTTCAAAGGCTGGCCTGGAAGACAACTGAGGGAAAACCAGAGTTAGACTTGCCGGTATCTCTGTTTCCCGTAGTTTTCCAGGATAGCCCTTGGGAAATGGAGCTCCTCCCACCAGTCTGGAAACACATTGTATCTTTAATTACTTAAGCGCTCCCTCTGGCCCATGGTCAGTTACACATGAGAACCAAAGGACGGATCTGAAAAACTTCTAGAACACCACCCAACAACAGATTAAACTTGAGGGTGGGAACATTCTTTCCTGGAAGACTACTGGTAACAGAGTTACTGGCAAGTCTAACTCTGGTTTTCCCCCAGTCATCTGGGGGGGAAAACCAGAGTTTTTAAACTGTTGGGTGGTGGTCTGTATGTTTTTCAGATCCGTGCTTCGATGGTTGTGGGTAGCTGACAATGGGCCTGACGGGACCGCCTTAAGTAGATTAAAGCTGCAATGTGTTTCCTGATTGGTGGCAGGAGCTCCATCTCTCAAGGGCTGTCCTGGAAGACTACTGGAAACTGGGAGTTACCGATATGTTTAAGGTTATCTCTTACGATATTATGATGCTGTATGTTTTTGGGAAGAAATAAAATAAAATGGTGTGTATGGTGCGCTCAATTAAAACTTCATACACTACTTTTCAAAAGCACCAAATGCATATTTGTGTAGATGCATGAAACCATCTATTCACAAGAATTAGAGGAAAGCAGTCAACAAAATCAAATACTGCATATGAGAATAGTTCTGCTTGAAAAAGTGCTGCTAATGTTTGAGGGAAAGGAGATTTATTTATGTGTAAATGTATGTTCTGTAAAACACTGTTTTCCTTTTCATTCTAGAAGCAGCTGTTATTTAATTTTGAAGATGAAACTGCATTTCTTCTGCTTCTGCAAGATCTTCTAAATCAAGTTTCCCAACAAACCATGAAGGTAAGATTTAAGAAAATAGTTTTAAATGTTTTAGTTCCAAGAATTTATTGTATGAAAATGGGTAAACTTGCACTAATATGTGACTATAGAGTGATCATCCCAGGTGCTCGGGTAACACCACAGTTAATATCTTACATACACAAATTTCTACCACCATGTGATAGCAAGACTGTCCATTGGGAAAAGCTTGCAATGACAGCGGTTTTGCAGACATGAATATTTTCAGAGATTTACACTAACACTCTTAAAGCGGTAGTATACCTGTGAGAAGAGGGGGGCAAATAGCCTGCAAGACAATAGCATAATGTGTTAGTATGCATTGCATACTAACACGTTATGAAGTACTTACCTTAGAACGAGGCCCCCGATGCCTGAGTTGGTCAGCGCTGAGGACGCTGACATGATGGTCCTCTTCTTTCTTCAGGGTACGCGGCTCCGGCGCTGTGAGTGGCCGGAGCCGCGTGACGTTACTCCCACGTGTGTGCGCGGGAGCTCTTCGTTCCAGCAGCCAGCTCTGATTTTCCGGCAACCTCCGCCGGATCATCAGAGCGCAGGCGCCGCTGACATCGGCTGCATGCAGGGTGAATATCTCCTAAACCGTGCAGGTTTAGGAGATATTCATTTTACCTACAGGTAAGCCTTATTATAAGCTTACCTGTAGGTAAAAAAAAAAAGCTTTGGGGGTTTACTACCGCTTTAAAAGAGATGGAATTTCTTTAAGTTCTGGTTTAGTGCATTAGAGATCAGCTTAAGGCTGGGTGAGTCCGCGGTGTCTCCATTCACCGAATTTTGGGCTGAATTTGTACCTGAAACAGACCAGAAGACTCAGGACTCCTTTGCAATTCACACCAGAGACGCTGCAGAGATGTGTCAACCGGCTCTTTAGCAAGCCGGTCTCAATCTCCTGCTGCTATGCGCATTGGATGCAGGAAAATCTGCATCCAATTCTCATAGGTGTGAACCCAGCCTAAAAAATATCTGTGGTCAACAATGTAAATTCCTCATACCTTATTCACACAGGCTTAAAATTCATAGGGGTTGATATACTAAAGGCAAATGGACTGTGCACTTTGCAAAGCGCAGTTGGTCCAAAACGTATTAAATGAGGTAAGGCTTCACTGTGCAAAGAGTACCCAATTATGTGCAAGGTAAATAGAAAAAAAAACAGCATTTTTCCTTGCACACGGTTGGATGATGGAAGTTAGCAGAGCTTCTGCTCATTTACTAAGCTCTGGAGCAGCTGCACTTGCAGAGTGCAACTAAAATGTGAAAAGTGCAGTTTGTTTTTCCTTTTAGTAAATCAACCCCATAGACTCTGGTTTATAGGCTGGTACCTTCAGGTGATTGGACACTGGCAAAGCCAGTATGCTACCTCACTCTGCGAGTCCTCAGTTTTGTTGCTAGCATCCCAAGGGTATGGACCTTTGCCTTACAAAGAAACAACTTTTCAATCATATTCTCACTGTATTCCAGTAAAACCATAGTCCTGTCAAGGTTTTTCCAAGGTTGCGCACTGCATCTGAATTGCACAAGGTAAATATTATGAGCACATGTAACTTATGGCTTGAAACCCTTATTAGGTGAACAATGTACGGTCAAAAAGTCCAATATTAAATCCGGTATATCCAAAGGGCAGCTCCGTGCCAAAGAGAACACTTCTGTGAGACAGGAAACGCAAATTGAACAAGCGCCTCTATGTATAAACCGTGCATAAAATATTTATTTAAAAACTGAAATAAAAACTACTCACAAACAGGGAGTGATAAGGCACATTGCAGTGTAAGGCACTGCAGGCTGTAAACAGCTGACAAGTCTGCTATCCGTGGAGTCCTGGATGGTTGTTCACTGTACCGCAGAGTGGGCAAACGCCGGTGGCTCCCAGCGCTTCCTGAGTCTGGATCAGTGTAATGGATGGACGTCACTTCCAGTGGCAGCGTGATGAAGAAACGGCAAAGCATTCTCCTTCTTCAGGCCAGGATATCGCCATGTTGCAACAGGGAACCTTTATGGGCAAACATTCGGGGACGTGTAATAGGAATACACGCCTCCTGCATGGTGGTATAATTAAAGGACAATATTAAATCTGTTTAGTGGTGTCCTGTTAAGCTAAACTGGAATAACTTGGGAGATGATAGCGAAACTGGGAGCTTAACCACTTCACTTCAGCTCCGGAAGGATTTCCCACTTTAGGACCAGAGCACTTTTTGCGATTCGGCACTGTGTCGCTTTAACTGACAATTGCGCGGTCACCCAAAACTAAATTTGCATCTTTTTTTTCCCCCACAAATAGAGCTTTCTTTTGGTGGTATTTGATCACCTCTGCGTCATTTCTGATCACCGCTATAAACAAAAGAAGAGCGGCAATTTTGCAAAACAACCCAAATTTCTTACTTTTTGCTAAAATACAAATCCAAAAAAATAAACATTTTTTTCCATCGGTTTTGCCCGATTTATATTCTTCCTCATATTTTTGGTAAAAAAAATCGCAATCAGCGTTCATTGATTGGTTTACGCAAAAGTTGCTGCGTTTATGGATGATGATTAATTTCTGGGGTTTTTATTTATTTAGTTTTTTTACTAGTAATGGCGGCTATCTGTGATTTTTAGCAGTACTGCGATATTGCGACGGACATGTCGGACCAATTTGACACTTTTTTAGGTCCATTGGCACTTATACAGCGATCAGTGCTATAAAAATGCCCTGATTACTGTGTAAATTCCATTGGCAGTGAAGGGGTTAATCCAGAGGGGGCGCACTAAGGGTTAACTGTGTTCCCTGGGTGTGTTCTAACTGTGTGGGCTGGCCTGGCTGGGGGAAGGAAGTGATCATGGCTTCCATATACAGGAAGCCTGTGATCACAGCCCTTCCCCCTCTATCAGAATGGACATCCGTGTTTACTTACACGGACCTCCATTCTTTCACTGCGGGCAGCCCATCGCGGGTAGACGGCGGCGACCAAGTCCGCCCTAATTGCTCCCTGGGGGGGGGGGGG
>BLSH010294593.1:142174-164447 GCA_018402905.1 Glandirana rugosa
TCCGCCCTAATTGCTCCCTAGCCCCCCCCCCCCCCCGAACACATTGAGCGCGCGCGGTTTGCGATTTCGAGCCACTTTGTCGCCATCAGACTGCGGTCGGCAAGTGGTTAAAATAGGGAAGTAGGGAGCTTAGATAGGGTACTTTAGAAATATGCATATGGGAGTGGAATACAAAAAATGTTTTCCTTTTTAGGTTTAGTGGCTAATCTATTAACCTATCATAGTCCCTTATCCCCATCATTGACTCCTGTTCACTAGAAAGGAGCAAATGATATCCTAATGCATCAATATCATACTATTCGTCCTTGAAAATAATAATTATTTGTAATCACCAAGCCCCCCCCAGCGTACGTTTCGATATCATTTCCCAAGTATAGATGGCACATCATTCATGCTCCCTCATGGGTTGATGGCATGTTTGAATGGATCTCTAGATAGGATACCTTAGAAAAATGTACATGTGTGTGGATTACATAGAATGTTCCCCTTCAGGTATAGTGGCCATCCTATAAGTCCATCACCTATCATAGTCTCTTACCACCACCCGTGTTCACAAGAAAGGAGTTTGATCTCCTAGTGCACTACAATTATACTACTTGTGCTTAACATACTTAGAAATAGCTTAAGAATTGCAAATAATTTTAACTATCTATTCAGCAGTTTCGCTCTCATCCAGTTATTCCAGTTTTGCTGGACACCACTAAACAGTTTTAACCACTTACCAACCGGGGCCCTTTTTTACATTTGTTGGTTAAAAGTTAAAAATTTTTTTTTTTTCTTACGTTCATTGACAGACGCAGCCTCTTATTCATGACACGTGGGGTTTATGCACCTTTTACCAGGAGTAGACTAGGCAGAACGAAGTTCAGAAAAGCAAGGCTGGCCCCTCCCAGGGGGCCGTCCTCACACAAGTCTTTTCTGCCTAGTGCAAGGAGTTAGACCTGGTTCCCTGCTGGGATCTGCGGTCCCCAATTTTTTCTTTTTTCTTTTGCTCAAGTTATCTATTGAAGAATACAATCAAGTAGTCGGCTGGGTGATATGCTGGATATCACGAATCCTGGAAATCTACCCAGCACGGCCGACGGATGCGAGCCACCCTTAGCTGTACGCGGGGTCCGCCGCATCGTACCCCGTTCCGTGCGGGGGACCGGTGGGTTAAATGCCCCACTTGCGTACCCAGTGACCAGGCTGCAGCTCGCATCCAGGGGTCGCATGGCTGGCGGCATCCCTCCCCATCTGGGGGGAGGAAGGTCTGCAACAGGTGGCTACCCGCTAAGCCCGTCTGGAAGGGTGAGTCCTCTGGATAGGAAAAACGTGTGCTTTTTGGCGCCGTTTTCTCTCTCCCTGATCGGCGGTGCACGAGTCAGCACCAGCCTCTTTGACAGCAGCAGCAGCAGCAGCAGCAGGAGGGCTGAAACGGGTCACAGCAAGTATAGCTGGCTTCTCCCTGGGGTGCTGGTGGCAGCGGTGTGGGTCCTCCTGGGTATTCCCGGTTGCTCTGTGGGGCAGATTGTGGGGGTGTACTGTGGGGGTGTTATGGGCTGTAGGCCTCAAGTGTCCTGGAGGTGGCGCAATGGCAACTGAACTGGCAGGTTTTTCGCCGGAGGGGTCCGCTGAAGCTCAAGCTGCGCTGGGACCGATGGTTCCCCTAGACAAATTGACTGCCATCCTGGAAGAGTTTTTTTGCCCGGGGAGAACCGAGCCGTGGTCAGGGGGGGGGGGTGCCGAGAAAGCGTCCACCCCCTTTCCATCTTCGGGGGGAGGAATCGGAGTCGGAAGGGGGCTCTGTGGTTACAGGGACCCCTGTGGAGCTCTCGGACAGGGAACTGGAGCTCTCGGATGGTGAAGAGGACCAGGGAACCTCAGTGGCGCACGAAAAGGTGCTGGTGAGCTCCCTGGTCGCAACTGTCCGTGATTCGCTGCGGCTGGGCCAGGCTGGGGAGCCACAAGAGACGACTTACGTCTTTGGGTCCCGTAAGCCAGCCCGGGCTCCTAAGGTGTTCCCTTATGTCCAGTATTTCGACCAGTTTGAATCTAAGGAATGGCAGCGTCCGCAAAATTCCTTTACCCTGCCAAAACGTTTTTCTGCATGCTATCCCTTTGAGGACAGCCTGATACAGAAATGGGCATCCCCCGCGGCGGCACTCCCCTTCGGTCTGGCCTCTGCCCCATGGGTCTTCACCAAGCTGTTGGCTCCGGTGCTGGCTCTGCTGAGACAGAGAGGCATTGCTGTGGTGGCATACCTAGACGATCTGCTCCTGCGAGCGGAGTCTGCTCCGGCTCTGGAGGACAATGTTGCTATCACCCTGACCTCCCTGCGGGACTTCGGCTGGTTGATCAAACTACAGAAGTCGACACTGACCCTGTCCTGTCGCCTAGAATATCTGGGCCTGATATTGGACACGGAGCAGGCGAAGGTATTCCTACCTCCGGCCAAGTTGCTGACGCTGCAAGCAGCGGTGCGAACCCTGCTGTCACGACGGTGGTCCTCCTTACGTTTCTGCATGCGGGTGTTGGGGCTCATGGTCTCGGCCTTCGAGGTGATTCCGTACGCCCAGAGTCACACCGGGCTCCTGAAGCGGGCGATCCTGCTGCAGTGGGACAAGTCTCCCTTGTCCCAGGATCAGCTGATCAGGTTGGATCATCAGACCAGGGGGTCGTAGGCCTGGTGGCTTCGGGCCCCGGCACTAACCTTGGGGAAGTCGTTTCTTCCTCTGGAATGGTCGATGGTCACGACGGACGCCAGCCTATCGGGCTGGGGAGGAGTCCTGGGGTAATTATCTGCTCAGGGCCGATGGTCGGTGCAGTAATCTCGCCTTCCGACGTGGACTTGTGTCCCGATTCAATCACAAGGTACAGACCTTTGTGTGCAGGACAAGGGATCCGTTGGCGGTAGCCACAGATGCCCTGGTGGCCCCATGGTCTCGGTACCGGCTTCTGTATGCCTTTCCTCCTCTCAAACTTCTACCGTGGCTGCTGCGCAGGATAGAAGTGGAGGGAATCCCGACAATCCTGGTGGCTCCGGATTGGCGTCTGCGTCCTTGGTACGCCGACGTGGTGCTGATGGTAACAGATGTTCCCTGGCCGCTCCCACTTTGCGAAGATCTGCTGTCGCAGGGACCCATCCTGCACCCTGCTTTACCCTCGCTGGTTTTGACGGCCTGGCTATTGAGTCCCAGGTACTGAGGGATAGGGGTGTGTCTGAGTCAGTGATCCCCACCATGCTTAAGTACAAGTGCACTTCGTGCAAGATTTATCATCGCACCTGGAAAGCTTATATTGCCTTGTGCGAGGCGGGGGGTTGGAACCCCCGTTCTTTTTCGGTGACTCGGGCGCTGGCCTTTCTTCAGCAAGGCTGGATCACAAGTTAGCATTGAGTACACTCAAAGGACAGATTTCTGCTCTGGCAATTCTGTTTCAGCGTCTGCTAGCGACGCATTCTTTGATTCGTACATTTGTACAGGGTGTACGTCATGTGGCTCCTCAGGTACGGTCGCCCTTGGCGCCGTGGGATTTGAACTTAGTACTTTCTGTACTGCAGAAACCGCCATATGAGAAGATCAGGGATATTCCCTTACAACTGCTGTCACGGAAGGTGGCCTTTTTGGTGGCCATTGCATCCACTAGGCGGGTGTCTGAATTGGTGGCTTTTTCGTGTAGGTCTCCCTACTTGGTCCTACATAAGGATAAGGCGGTGCTGCGCCCTACCCCTTTGTTTCTACCGAAGGTGGTTTCCTCTTTTCATATTGAGGACATTGTCCTCCCTTCTTTGTGCCCGCGCCCATCACCTCCTAAAGAGATTGCCTTGCACTCCCTGGAGGTAGTGAGGGCCCGTAGTGAGGGCCCTTTTTCGGCGGTCGGATGCGCTTTTTGTGCTGATGGAAGGACCGCGGAAAGGTTTGGCGGCCTTGTCGGCTACTGTATCCCGCTGGATCAGACAGACTGTGACCCTTGCGTATGCTTTTCGGAAGCACGAACCCCCTTTCCCAGTCACGGCTCATTCCACCAGGGCGATTAGTACTTCCTGGGCTTTTCTACACCAAGCGTCGGTGTCTCAGGTGTGCAAGGGGGCTACTGTGTCCGCATCTGCGGATGCTGCTTTTGGCCGCAAAGTCTTGCGGCGGTGTAAGCGCGGCTGGCGCCTCCCGGAAAATTCTGTGGGGTACAGTTGTTGTTTACCCACCCCTCTTTGATTGACACTGCTTTGGGATGTCCCCACGTGTCAAGAATAAGAGGCTGCGTCTGTCAATGAACGTAAGAGAAAGTAGGATTTTTTGACTTACCGTAAAGTCCCTTTCTCTGAGTTCATTGACAGACGCAGCACCCACTCCTCTGTGGGTGCTGCGTCTGTCAATGAACTCAGAGAAAGGGATGTGGGTGAGTTTTTACTGCTTGTCACAGACTGGTGTGCTTTGCAGGGCGGAGGGGTTATACACTAGTGAGGACGGCCCCCTGGGAGGGGCCAGCCTTGCTTTTCTGAACTTCGTTCTGCCTAGTCTACACCTGGTAAAAGGTGCATAAACCCCACGTGTCATGAATAAGAAGCTGCTTCTGTCAATTAACTCAGAGAAAAGGATTTTATGGTAAGTCAAAAAAATACTATTTTTTGCTAGAAAATTACTTAGAACCCCCAAATATATATATGTGTGTGTGTGTGTATGTATGTGTGTGTGTGTATATATATATATATATATGTATATATATATATATATATATATGTATGTATGTATGTGTGTGTATATATATATGTGTGTGTGTGTGTGTGTGTGTGTGTGTGTGTGTGTGTATATATATATATTTATTTATTATATAATTTTTTTTTTTTTTTTCAAACACCCTAGAGAATAAAATGGCGATCCTTGCAATACTTTTTGTCACATGGTATTTGCGCAGCGGTCTTTCAAGCGCATTTTTTGGAAAAATGTCACACTTTTGAGTTAAAAAATAAGATCAAAGTAAAGTTAGCCCAATTTTTTTGTATATTGTGAAAGAGGATGTTGCGCTGAGTAAATAGATACCATACATGTTACGGTTGAACATTTGTGGAATGGCGACGATGTCCGGTACTTAAAAATCTCCATAGATGACACTTTAAAATTTTTTAACGGTAACCAAGTTAGAGGTGCAGAGGAGGTCTTTTGCTAGAATTATTTCTCACACTCCGGCGATCGCAGCGATACCTCACGTGTAGTTTGATATGTAGTATTCATATGCGGGCACATCTTTGGTATTGCTGTAGAAATTTAGGATGTGTTAATTATGTATTGTCAGTGTCGGTTTACCGGTATAAGCTGTGTATAGTGAATATGGCTTTAACCGATATTGAGGACAGGCCACTTGCAATGGGAATCTTCCATTATTTGGTAACCATACGCTACCCGCCCGATCATCCCAGCCGGCGGGTGCTCTGAGCGGTTAAACTCTGGAGCGAACGCCGGTCCGGATCTTTGAGGTGCGATGCACGTTCCGTGGCGCGGGTATATTGCCATCAATCGGGGGGCCCCTGTATTATGTACAGATTGATTCGCTTGGCGGGGATGTACTTGTGGTGTGGAGTCAGTATTGCCTTTTATGTAAGGATAATGATCTGTAAGCTTTCTGTCACATCTGATCCATGTGACAGAGGGCCACAGCTATATTCCTTTGAGAGCTGACAGCAACAGATTCCAAATGCAAATGGCACACTTGAAATGAACTCTGGACCTTTTATCTGCTCCTTGTAAATGGGATAATGAGGAAATAACACACACCTGGCCATGGAACAGCTGAGCAGCCAATTGTCCCATTAGTCCCTTAAAAAGTGTGAGGCACATATACAAACTGTTGTAATTCCTACACCGTTCACCTGATTTGGATGTAAATACGCTCAAATTAAATCTGAAAGTCTGCAGTTAAAGCACATATTGTTTGTTTCATTTCAAGTCCATTGTGGTGGTGTATAGAGCCAAAAAGATTAGAATTGTCGCTGTCACAATATTTATGGACCTGACTGTACCTATTTCAAGTCCACAGATAGAAATGGCTATATTGGAAGAGAAAGCTGCCACCATCCTTCGTGGCTAAAGTCAATTCATCCGTCTAAGACGGAATTGTACCGTTTAGGACTACATTAAACAGGCCATGATCTTAAAATCCAGATTTCTTACGTTCACTCACAGATGCAGCCCTTCATTGACAAGTGGGTTTATGCACATCCTACCAGGAGTAGACTAGGCAAATAGAAAAAAAGCAAGCTGACCCCTCCCAGGGGGCCGTCCTCACTCCAGCATATAACTCCCCTGCTCTGTATAGCATATCAGTTTTATTATGCCTAGTGCAAGGAGTTAGACCTGGTTCCCTGCTGGGACCTGCGGTTCCACAGATTTTGTTTCTTCTTTGGGCTCTTCAAGCTATCTGATAGGAGACTGCTATCAAGTAGCCGGCTGGGGCATAGAGGATATCCCGAATCCTGAAGTCTCCCCAGCGCGGCCGACCGATGCGAGCTACCCTTAGCCCTGGTGGGGTCCACTGCATCATACCCGTTCCGTACGGGAGGCCAGTGGGTGACCCCACTTGCGCCCAGTGACCGGGCTCTGCTCACGTCCAGGGGCGCTTTTCCTGCAGCATCCCTCTCCACCAGATGGGAGGAAGGTCTGCAACCGGGTGGCTACCCGCTACGCCCATCGGATTGGTGAGTGACCCCCTCTCTCCCCCCCAGGGGTGCGGAGGGGGGGGCTGGGCGTTTCGTAGCAGACGAGGCCGGCCAGTGGAGGGTTCATCGGGCTCCAGGTCACCGTGGGTGTCTTTGCTCGGGATCACCCCCCTTCCCCTGCACCGCGCTCTAAAGCCACCATGCGGCAATCCGCCGCCATTTTTCCGTAGCCAAGGCCATTTTGTGGGTTTTTTTGGCCTCTAGTGACAGGTCGGCGGCCATTTTGCCGTAGTCGCGGCCTGTGTAACAGGCTTTTGCCTCTTGTGACCGCTCGGCGGCCATGTTTGATGTGCCTGTGGATGAAAACGTGCGGCTGACGCCGCTTCTTTGTCTTTCACTCGGACAGCATGGATGGCACAGGGCGGCGCAGGCTCCTGACTGGCGGCAAGCACTCCTACTGGGACGCAGCGCTTAAGGGGCAATCACACACAGCAAGTATAGCTGGGCTCTCCCTGGGGTGCTGGTAGCGGTGGGTGCAATCCTCGTGGGTGTCTCCCGGTTGATCTGTGGGGCATTGGTGGGGCTGCATTGTGGGGGTGTAAGGGCCTTTTGGCCTGTCAGTGTCCGATGGCGCAATGGCGGCTGAGCATGCGGGTCCTTCCAAGGAGGAGTCGGTTGAAGAGCAACCTGCGCTGGATCAGCTAAGATCTGTATTGGGGGAATTTTTTCCTCTGGAGGTGCCGTGCCGTGCTAAGGGGGTGACTAAAAAGCGTCCACCCCCCTCCTTCATCGGGGGAGGATTCTGAGCTGGAAGGGGCCTCAGTGGTCACGGGGACCCCCGTGGACCTCTCAGATGGTGAACTGGAGCCCTCGGATGGCGAGGAAGACCAGGGGGCCTCGGTAGCGCGCGAAAGGGGCGCTGGTGGCCTCCCTGATCGCCAATATCCGTGCGTCCTTGCGACTGGACCAAGCCGGGGTTTTGCAGGAGACTGCATACGTTTGTGGGTCTTTTAAGCCACCTAGGTCCCCTAGGGCTTATTCCTATGATCAATTATTTGACCAGCTGGTCTATAAGGAATGGCAGCGTCCGCAGAATTCCTTTGCCTTGCCCAAACGTTTCGCTGTACACTATCCCTTTGAGGATAGTTTTGTGAAGAAGTGGGCATCCCCCGCAGTGGACCCTCCGGTGGCGCTCTTGAATAAGGCAATGACCATCCCCTTGGAGGGGTCTCCCTCTTTTAAGGATCTGGCCAATAGGCGGACAGAGGCGGTATCCAAAGCACTGTTCTTGTTGGCGGGGTCGGCCATGAGACCGGCCCTGGTCTCGGACATGTGGCGCAATCCCTTACCGAGTGTGCGACTGAGTTGCACAATGAGTTGAGGCGTCACAGCGAGCAGACCATCTGATACAGGGTCTTCGGTACCTGTGTGACGCAGCTTTAGACCTGCTTCCCATGTTGTCGAAGATGTCTGTTTTTGCAGTCATTA
Source organism: Glandirana rugosa (assembly GCA_018402905.1). Classification (NCBI taxonomy): domain Eukaryota; kingdom Metazoa; phylum Chordata; class Amphibia; order Anura; family Ranidae; genus Glandirana; species Glandirana rugosa. Next base: position 150,294 of record BLSH010294593.1, read on the forward strand.
TCAGACGGGTGCTGTGGTTACGCTGTTGGTCGGGTGACCACGCGTCTAAGAAGGGCCTCGCGGATCTCCCCTTTCAGGGCGGTCGGCTCTTTGTTGCACAATTGGATGAAATCATTAATGATTTCACCGGAGGGAAGAGTACTTTTCTCCCAGAGCCCAGGCGGCCGGAGTTCCGCCGTAAGCAGGGTCCTGCTTCTTCGGGTCAGAAGGTTTTTTCGTGCGCCCGGTGCAGCGGGCAAGGGCTCAAAGCCCGGCAAGTCTGCCTCGGGATCCGGTAAACGGCCCTGGCAGTGCAAGAGCAAAAAGGTGGAGGATAATTTCTCCTCCGCATGATGTATAGCAAAAGGGGAGCGGTGATAAACCTAGACAAAAAAAATGCCACGTCCAAATTGACAAAAAAATGGAAAATGGGAGGGAAATCCCAATGCGAATAATCCCCCTGGACTTTAAAGGCAGATGTGGTAATCAAGGTAGTTACAGAAAAGAAGGGAAATGGGTAAAAAGTTGTACATTTTATTCATACAAAAATTGGATAAAAGCAAAGTGATCGAAAAAATTGACACATATTCGTCACTTTACAGAGATAAAGACAAAATGCAAAATAACATAAATAAAGTTACAAATTACAGATATAAATTCAAGGTACCACAATCAACAGCATAGGGAAGGTTGGACTCAATGCATTTGGGATTTGCACACTCAGATGGCCACTGTTGACAGCAGGGTCCAGGGGCAATATCACAAACGTCCCAACATGTTTCGGTTAAGCGCCCACCATAAAAGGTGAGTATGCCACTTGCATATATGCTGGAGGCACCCAGCAAACCAATAACGATGTCAGCCCATGGGGATCTAATAATCAGGTCCAAGACGACCGCTGGGAGTATGGACCCCGGGAGGGGAAGCATGGAGTGTTGTGCGACCACAAGGGGCCCAAGGTGCCTGTGCCGGCCAAACCACACTGGAGGTGTGGATTACACTGGATAAAAGGAATATATACATATGTGTAAAGATGTAAGATATATAACACTAGTAAGAATTGAGAAGTATATGTGAAGGGTAGCGTGCCTTAGACTGTGCCGGACAGTGCCGAGTTAAACAAATAATTATTGAAACATAGTGCTGTGAGGCGGTAGGTGCAGATATTATATACCAAACACCGCTTGTTATATTGGAGCAGGTTTATATACCAAACACAGCTTGTTATATTGAAGTAAGTATGCAGGGTATACCTGCCAAATACTGGCTGTAAAAAAGTTGTAGGCACATAAGGCATGAGTAAGGAGGCTAAAATATGTAGTAATCATGGCGCGTCGTATTACCTGGTCCGTACGGTCGGTGCAAGTAAGGGCTGCATGACGACGGCTGAATACTGACCTGGCTATAAAGGGCGTAAGTGTCTACGGCAGCAAATCCGGGAAGACACTGACAGGTGCTGGCCGTTCGTGTAATGTGGGCACATGAGTCCGTATACCGAACGCCATGGCTCCCTCCGGAGCGAGCGGCGTAGCCCCGCCCCGCTGGGCGGGATGACTTCACGCGGCGGACCTCCGCCTGCGGGTGTGACTCCGACAAGGAGCAGCCGAGGCAGTTGGGAAACCAAGATGGCAGGCTCCAGTGGAGCCTACCCGCCGGGTGGCACACAATGCCCCCATGCTGGGGAATGCATGCGACCCCCAGTGGTGGGTCGTGTGAATGGGCAAAGGGAAAAAATATGGTGTGGATGCGAACACAGCACATGGGCAGGTGGTGTTGAAAAAATAAAAGAAGATAAATAAGGTAAAAAAAAAAATGACTGGAAATACTTGGGGACAATGGACATGTGAGGACAAATGGATACAACAATTTGGGAATGGGGGAAATATGGATGTCATAATAATAAGGCAGATGCCAATCAGCGATGAGAGAATGATGCAGGTGTTGGAAATGAGCAGGAAATATTGAGAAAGCATGTATTAAGTATTGAAAAGGGCGATACAAGAAATGGATGATTGATACAGTAAGTATTGAATGCTGGAGAAGGGAATGAACAAATGGAAATACTTATAAAGTGATTTCACAACCCCCCCAATGTGAAGCATGGGAGGAAGGGTTTAAAACTGAAGATCTCATTGAGTCCAGGAGGGGACGTGGCCTGGAGGGTATGGATCCACCAGAGCTCACGCTGGAGGAGTTGTTTATTGAAGTCACCCCCACGTGAGCCAAAGTGGACCCGGTCCAGAGCTAAGAAAATAATTTTTGGAAGAAAAGTGGGATGGATTGCTGCTGTGTGTCGGCCAATAGGGGTGTCAGGATCACGTTTGGTTATAGAAAGAGTGTGTTGATATATCCTCTTCCAGAATTCGTTTTTTATTTTCCCGACATAGTAACCTCCACACTCACAAGAGAGGAGGTACACTATGCCGGGAGTTTTGCAATTAACAAAGTGTTTGGGACGGAAAACTTTGCGGTTAGGCAATATAATTCTACTGCGTCTGTCCATATATTGACAATAGTTGCATCCCCCACAGGAGAAGGTACCATGACGTATACATGGGTCTCTCCTGTGGGCATTAAATTCACTAGAGACCAGTCTGTCGCCGACCGAAGAGGCCCTACGGTAGGCCACAGCTGGTGCATCTGGAACAAATGGAGATCATTGGGAATCCATGGTGAGAAGATGCCAATATTTACCAAGGATGCGTTTAATTTGTTTGTGCTGTGTGGAGTAGGTAGTGACTATACGTGTGATCGGATCTGAAGTTTGTATTTTTTTCTTGTTGAGTAGGTCAGTCCGAGGGATGCTCCAAACTCTTCTGAATGCGCGCTTCAGAGAGGCTCTGGAGTATCCACGTTCTAGAAGTCGTGTTTGTAGCTCTTTGGCCTCTTTAATAAAAGAGGACTCATCAGAGCAATTGCGACGCACTCGAAGGTACTGGCTAAAGGGGATAGAAGCCAGAAGTGGTTTCGGGTGGAAACTGCTGGCATGGAGTAAAGAATTTCCAGCAGTGGATTTGCGGAATAATTGACTAATTGCCCATCTTGGCCCCTCCGGACCATGACGTCAAGGAAGGGCAACTCATGGTTATTGTAGGACATAGTGAAGTGCAGATTCAGTTCATTCTGGTTGAGGTAAGCTAGAAATTGATGTAGGAGAGAGGCAGAGCCTTTCCACAGCATGAAAACATCATCAGTGTAACGATGCCAAGCCAGTATATGGCCAGCGTGCACAGAGATGCCCGGATCATGCCACAGTTGGTGTTCCCACTCCCCCAGGTATAGGTTAGCATACGATTGGGCACATCGTGTCCCCATCGCAACCCCCTGCACCTGGAGGTAGTGGGCGCCATTGAAGGAAAAAATGTTATGCTCCGTAATGAAGAGCCTGCACCACAAATTCATCATATTGAGGATCCAAAGTGTTGGATAGAGTAAGTCTATGTCTAATAGCCGCTAGACCCCTATCATGGGGAATGGTGCTGTATAGGGCCTCAACGTCGATGGCAACCAAAAGGGTGTTGTCATCGACGCGGGGGCCTTCAAGAATTTGCAAAAAATGAACGGTATCAGGTACATACAAATGAAGTAGAGGTTGTTGGTGATTGTCAACAAGGTGACTCAGATTTTCCGCAAAGTTGCCACATCCCGAGACAATTGGGCTTCCTGGGGGCTTGATGGAATTTTTATGAAGTTTAGGTAACGCGTAGAAGGTTGCTGTCCGTGGATAACTAGTGCGTATATATTCCCATGTGTGTTTGGGTATTACGTTGTGGTAGTAAGCTTTGTCTACAAAGGTGTAAAATTCCTTAGAGAACCGGTCAATCAAATTGGAAGGAATGGGATGGTAACAGTCAGAATTATTTAGTATAGACATACACATGCCTATGTAGTCAGTACTATTCATGACTACAACATTGCCGCCCTTGTCGGACGGTTTGATCACCAAATCAGTGTTTGAAGCCAAAGCTTTCAATGCATTGCGTTCACGAACTGAAAAATTGGACGAGAGTTAGAGAGGATAGGTAAACCACTGATATCTTTAGTGACCATTTTTAGAAAAGTGGCTGCATTGGGGTTGGAACTGGGAGGAGGGTATGAATATGAAGGTTTTTTGAGTGTAGGGACCGGGGGGTGCTCAGTACTGGCCGGAGCAGTATCGGCCATACTGAGCAAACTCTCAAGATCTATGGAATCAATGAGATCCGCAGACCCGTTCTCCTCCAACAAGGATATGAGGAGATCTAAGGCTTGCACATCGGGGGGAGATGGTGTAGGTGTGGTTGTCTCAACATTTTTTTTGGCATATAGACTTTTTAGTAGAATATTTCTGATGAACAGGTGGATATCTTTAATGGTTTCAAATTTATTTAGATGGAAATCAGGGCAGAAGGTTAAACCTCTCACTAATACATTTAATTCATCAGATGATAGAACATGTGTGGATAAATTGACTACATTTAGTGTGGTGGATTGGTGTTCGTTTTCTTGGTGAGTTTGATTTTGGTTTGGTGAATTTGTGTTTTGGTTCGCAATTGATCTAAAAAAAAGTCCCTCGCATGGGGGTTTGGGCATAGGAAGTGGTTGGGACAGAGATTGAAGAGTGTGCATTACCATGTGTAGAGTGTGTGGTGCGGGGAGCTGGGGTGCTCGTGTGCACATTGTGTCGGAGTGTGGTGGTGCGTGTGTTACCTGCATCAGGATGAAGCTCATCCGATGGAGGGGAGTGGTCATGGGAACTATCTGGGTGTCGGCGGCGTTTGGAGCAATAGAGATTTTTAGATGTAGCTAAAGATGATGAGGGAGAAACAGAAGAGTGTATAGAGGTTATAGAATTACCTTTGCGTTTGTAAATTTTACCATTACTTTGTAATGTTCATCTGTTATATGTAAATTGATGCCATCTATAGGCCCTCCCCTCTCTGAAGGCCTTATGATTGCGATGTAATTTTTTTGTCCTTGCTCATTAGGATGTCTTTATTACATTTTTGTAGATGAATTTTAAGTTTGCTCTCTAAGTCGGACACTAATACATGGGTCTGATATGGAGCAAGAGCCTTTTGCAATGTGTCAATCTGCTTATCCATCTCTACCATACGTTTGTTGTATTCCTCAATCAGCAATAACATCATATTTTTAGAGCATAATTTGAGGTTCTTTTCCCACAACTGTTTGAAGTTGGGGTCTGTAATCTCAAATGAAGGAAAAATTTGGACACGTAAACCAAACGGATTGATATCCTCTCTGATATAGTCTCCTCCAGCGTGAGCAATGGTGGATCCATACCCTCCAGGCCACGTCCCCTCCTGGACTCAATGAGATCTGCAGTTTTAAACCCTTCCTCCCGGGCTTCACATTGGGGGGTTGTGCACTTCCTTTATAAGTATTTCCATTTGTTCATTCCCTTCTCCAGCATTCAATACTTGCTGTATCAATCATCCATTTCTTGTATCGCCCTTTTCAATACTTAATACATGCTTTTTCAATATTTCCTGCTCATTTCCAACACCTGTATCATTCTCTCTTATCGCTGATTGGCATCTGCCTTATTATCACATCCATATTTCCCCCATTCCCAAATTGTTGTATCCATTTGTCCTCACATGTCCATTGTCCCCAAGTATTTCCAGTCATCATTTTTTTTTTTTTTTTTTTTTTTACCTTATTTATCATCTTTTATTTTTTTTAACACCACCTGCCCATGTGCTGTGTTCGCATCCACACCATATTTTCTCCCTTTGCCCATTCACACGACCCACCGCTGGGGGTCGCATGTATTCCCCGGCATGGGGGCATTGTGCTTGGTTTCCTAACCGCCTCGGCTGCTCCTTGTCGGAGCGAGCTTTTTGTCCTGGCATACCTCCGTCTGCTTGGGCACACCCGCCGGCGGAGGTCCGACGCGTGACGTCATCCCACGCCGCTCGCTCCGGAGGGACCCATGGCGTTCGGTATGCGGACTCATGTGCCCGCATTACACGAACGGCCAGCACCTGTCAGTATCTTCCCGGATTGGCTGCCGTAGACACTTACGCCCTTTATAGCCAGGTCAGTATTCAGCCGTCGTCATGCAGCCCTTACTTGCACCGACCGTACGGACCAGGTAATACGACGCCATGATTACTACATTCTTTAGCCTCCTTACTCATGCCTTATATGCCTACAACTTTTTTACAGCCAGTATGTGGCTGGTATACCCTGCATACTTGCTTAAATATAACAAGCTGTGTTTGGTATATAAACCTGCTCCAATATAACAAGAGGTGTTTGCACCTACCGCCTCACAGCACTATGTTTCAATCATTATTTGTTTAACTCGGCACTGTCCGGCACAGCCTAAGGCACGCTACCCTTCACATATACTTCTCAATTCTTACTAGTGTTATATATCTTACATCTTTACACATATGTATATATTCCTTTTATCCAGTGTAATCCACACCTCCAGTGTGGTTTGGCTGGCACAGCCACCTTGGGCCCCTTGTGGTCGCACAACACTCCATGCTTCCCCTCCCGGGGTCCATACTCCCAGCGTTCGTCTTGGACCTGATTATCAGATCCCCATGGGCTGACATCTTTATTGGTTTGTTGGGTGCCACCAGCATATATGTAAGTGGCATACTCCCCTTTTATGGTGGGCGCTTATTTGCTAAGTTTACTTCTGACTTTGTTTTCACAAATGGTTATACAATATATACTTATGTCATGTATGATTTAATCCTCTACAGACAGCACATTTTTGTTGTACTTGATGCTCATTATCCCCTGAAGGACTAACCGAAACATGTTGGGACGTTTGTAATATTGCCCCTGGACCCTGCTGTCAACAGTGGTCATCTGAGTGTGCAAATCCCAAATGCATTGAGTCCAACCTTCCCTATGCTGTTGATTGTGGTACCCTGAATTTATATCTGTAATTTGTAACTTTATCTATGTTATTTCGCATTTTGTCTTTATCTCTGTAAAGTGACGAATATGTGCCAATTTTTTCGATTACTTTGCTTTTATCCAATTTTTGTATGAATAAAATGTACAACTTTTTACGTATTTCTCTTCTTTTTTGTAACTACCTTGATTACCACATCTGCCTTTAAAGTCCAGGGGGATTATTCACATTGGGATTTCCCTCCCATTTTCCATTTTTTTTCTTCTCCGATTTCTCGAGTGGGGGGCCAACTTCTGGGGTTCGCAGACAGGTGGACTGCCCGCATTTCCGACCCATGGGTGCAGGAAGTGGTGTCCTCTGGATACAGGATAGCGTTCAGCACTCTACCCCCAGACAGGTTCTTCCCATCGAACTTGAGACTCCCTCAGGGACATCGAGAGGCTCTCCTAGGGGCTGTTCAGACGCTCTCCGAACAAGGGGTACCTCCATTGGAAAGGTTCCGCGGCTTCTATTCATACCTCTTTGTGGTGCTCAAAAAGGTGGGTTAGGCCAGTTCTGGACCTAAAAGCGATATACCACTTTGTGAAGGCGCAAAAGTTCAGGATGGAATCTGTCCGTTCGGTCGTGGCTGCCCTGCACCAAGGGGACTTCATGGCGTCTCTGGATATCAGGGACGCGTATCTTCATGTTCCCATTTGTCCCCGGCACCAATGCTTTCTGCGCTTTGCGGTGGGGGATCTACATTATCAATTTGTGCCACTTCCCTTCGGTCTGGCCTCGGCTCCTCAGGTGTTCACCAAGCTGGTGGCTACGGTGCTGGTGCTATTGAGGCAGAGAGGCATTGCGGTAGTAGCATACCTCAACGACTTACTCCTGCGAGCGGAGTCTGCTTCGGCCCTGGAGGAGAATGTGGCTCTCACTATGGCCTCGTTGAAAGACTTTGGCTGGTTGATAAACCTGCAGAAGTCGACGTTGACCCCATCCTGTCGACTGGAATATCTGGGTCTGATTCTGGACATGGAGCAGGCGAAAGTGTTCTTGCTTCCGGCCAAGTTACTAACACTGCAAGCAGCGTTGCAAACCCTTCTGTCACGCCAGTGGTCCTCCTTACGGTTCTGTATGCGGGTGTTGGGGCTCATGGTTTCAGCCTTCGAAGCGATGCCTTACGCCCAGAGTCACACTCGGCTCCTGCAGCGAGCAATTCTGTCACGGTGGGACATGTCTCCACTGTCCCTGGACCAGCTGATCAGATTGGATCATTAGACCAGAGGATCGTTGACCTGGTGGCTTCGGGCCCCGGCTCTATCGTTGGGGAAGTCTTTCCTCCCCCTGGCGTACGTGAACCATCAGGGCGGAACGAGGAGCTCGGCAGCGGCTGCGGAGGCGGCTCTCATTCTGCGATGGGCAGAACTTCACGTGCCAGCAATGTCCGCCATTTACATTCCAGACGCTGGATCAGGGGGAATGGTCCCTACATCCAGAGGTGTTCCGCCAGTGGGGCACGCCAGACGTGGACCTCATGGCGTCCAGGTTCATTTACAAGGTGCAGACCTTCGTGTGCAGAACAAGGGACCCGTTGGCGGCTGCCACGGACGCGTTGGTATCGGCTCCTGTACGCCTTCCCTCCCATCAAGCTTCTACCACGGCTACTGCGCAGGGTAGAAGCGGAGGGAATCCCAACAATCCTGGTAGCTCCGGATTGGCCTCGGCACCCTTGGTACGCTGACATGGTGACAGATGTTCCCTGGAGTCTGCCGCTAAGATATCCAGTCACAGGGACCCATCCTGCACCCTGCTTTACCCTCGCTGGCTTTGACGGCTTGGCTATTGAGACCCAGGTGCGGAGGGATAGGGGTGTCTCTGACTCTGTGATCCCTACCATGCTTAAGGTGCAAAGTGTACTTCGCACAAGATTTATCATCGCACCTGGAAGGCCTATATTGCCTGGTGCGAGGCGGGGGGTTGGAACCCCCGCTCTTACGTTGTGTCCCGGGTGCTGTCTTTTTTGCAGCAGGGCCTGGATAACAAGTTGGCATTGAGTTCTCTCAAGGGTCAGATTTTGGCTCTGGCGATTCTCTTTCAACGGCCTTTGGCTTCACATTAGTTGATAGGCTCCTCAGATACGGTCGCCTTTTGGCGCCGTGGGATTTGAATTTGGTACTTTCTGTACTGCAGAAACCGCCATATGAGAAAATCAGGGATATTCCCCTACAGTTGCTGTCGCAAAAAGTGGCTTTCTTGGTGGCCATTACATTCGCTAGGCGGATGTCTGAATTGGCAGCGTTGTCCTGCAAATCTCCTTACTTGGTCCTTCATAAGGACAAGGCGGTCTTGCGACCTTCCCCTTCGTTTCTACCGAAGGTGGTCTCCTCTTTTCACATTAATGAGGAGATTGTTCTCTCCATTATGTCCGCACCCGTCGCATACCAAGGAATTTGAGTTACATTCTTTGGATGTCGTGAGGGCTTTGCGGGTGTATTTGGCGGCTACAGCTTCTTTTCGGAAGTCTGATGTGTTTGTGCTGACAGAAGGACCGTGCAAAGGGTTGGTGGCCTCGTCGGTTACGGTTTCCCGTTGGATCAGACAGACCGTGACTCATGCGTATACTGTTCGGGGCAAAGTCCCTCCTTTTCCAGTCACGGCTCATTCCACCAGGGCAGTTAGTACTTCCTGGGCTTTCAGACACCAAGCTTCGGTGTCCCAGGTGTGCAAGGCGGCTACTTGGGCCTCGGTGCACACTTTTGCTAAGTTTTACAAAGTTGATGTGTCAGCATCTACGGATGCTGCTTTTGGCCGTAAAGTTTAACAGGCGGCGGTATAGGCGCGGCTGGCGCCTCCTGAGAGAATTCTGTTGGGTACAGTTGTTGTTTATCCACCCCTCTTGACTGACACTGCTTTGGGACATCCCCACTTGTCAATGAAGGGCTGCGTCTGTCAGTGAACGTAAGAGAAAAAGGGACTTTTTTAAGAACTTACCGTAAAATCCTTTTCTCTGAGTTCACTGACAGACGCAGCACCTACCCCTGTGTTGTGTTTGTATGGCTTGTTGCGAACTGATATGCTATACAGAGCAGAGGGGTTATATGCTGGAGTGAGGATGGCCCCTTGGGAGGGGTCAACTTGCTTTTTTTCTATTTGCCTAGTCTACTCCTGGTAGGATGTGCATAAACCCACTTGTCAATGAAGGGCTGCGTCTGTCAGTGAACTCAGAGAAAAGGATTTTACGGTAAGTTCTTAATAAAATCCCTTTTTGTGGACAAGGGCTATACACCTGATGAATTACATGAGGTCATTGCTAACATGGGACATTCAGATCTTTCTTGCTGGGGGGGCTTGGAGAGAAAGTATTCAAAAGGATTTTAATATTTCCTTTTATCACTAGGTTTTCACGACAATACCTGGACACCAACCAGATAATGTCCAGACATTGGCCCCAACATCCTGTCATTTTTTAAAACATTCCAATTTTTCCTTATTGTCCTGATGTTATCTTTCGAGGTGTACCCACATTGAGGCTTCAGGTGGTACCAAACCTTTTGGATGCTCCTTACAGGGTCTCTTTTTTTCACAAGCTAAAAGGTTATTTTCTATGTAGAAAATGCAGTGGTTGTCTCAATAAAAACAAAACTAGACAGAATGATCATTTTCAATAAACTACTACTGCTAAATCATTTAACATTTTTGACCTGCACATCCCTAAATGTGATGTACCTGATTATTTGTCCATGCGGCCTTCAGTATGTGGACCGCACAATGATAGCCATGAACGTTCGTATTAACGAACATGTGGCCAATATCAGACAAGGCTTTCCTAAGCATAGTGTGTCCAGACACTATCTGGAATGTCATAATAAAGATCCAGCGGGTAATAGTTTTGTTGCTATAAACAGGCTCATCCCTAATTGGAGGGGGAGTTTTGTCAGACGTTAGATATCCAGACTAGAGACCCGCTGGATATATGAGATTAAGTGTTATGTACCCCATGGGCTCAATGTAGACTGGGACGTTAACGGTTTTATCAACAGCTAACTAGAGTCCCTGCTGATAATAATTTATTTTATTTATTTCTGCTGCTAATGTGACGCTGTCAATTTGCACAGCGCTTTGCATGTATGTCAGTTCCTGCCCTCAGGGAGCTTGCAGTCTGGGGTCCCTGGCTCACATTCATGCATGCACATATTGGGGCCAATTTGCCAGCCTGTCTTTGGATCGTGGGAGGAGACCCAGGTACCTGGGGTAAACTCACACAGGCACAGGGAGAACGTGCAAACTCCAGGAGGGTGGTGTGGTGGTTGGGATATGAACTGTGACCCTCTTGCTGCTAGTAGGCGAGAGTGCTGTCCACGACACCACTGTGCCACCCTTTTATAACCATTTATATGATTTTTGGCTGTTAATGAATATGTAGGGACATTTTTTCTTTATATTTACAGTCCCCCTTCTCTGAGCTTAATTACATTAGTACTTTTAATGTGTATAGTACTCTTGTAATTTGAAATATATATTTTATGAATTGCTAGATGGAATCGGGTGTATGTAAAATTACATTTGATATATCTGCTGTGTGGTATACATGATTTGATCACTAGATGGCAGCATACCTTGGTCCTGGTGATCCCAAGTATACTCGCTCTGTTTTTTAATCTTTAATCACCTCAATACTGGGCACTTAAACTCCCTTCCTGCCCAGGCCATTTTTCAGCTTTCAGCACTATCACACTTTGAATGACAATTACTCAGTCATGCAACACTGTACCCTTATGAAATTGCGTCCTTTTTTCACACAAATAGAGCTTTCTTTTGGTGGTATTTACGGTAATCACAAATGGGTTTTTTATTTTTTGTGCTATAAATAAAGACTACATTTTGTGAAAAAATTACATTTTCTTTGTCTGTCATAAAATTTAGCAACTTAGTAATTTTTCTTCATAAATTTCGGCCAAAATTTATACGGCTACATATCTTTGGTAAAAATAACCCAAATAGGTGTATATTATTTGGTCCTTGTGAAAGTTAGGCCTCATACACACGGACGTTTTTTGACGCCGGCGTTTTCTGGCGTTTTTTGCAGCTCTCCATGTTAGTCAATGGCCCCATAAAAACGTCGGCGTTTCTGAGCTGTAGGTGGCGTCGGCGTTAGTGAGCAGAAAGTAGAACCCATGGCCATCGCGTTCTGAGGTTGTAACATTTTGACGTTTTTTGACGCCGACCCCACAATATGCCAAGAAACGCCAACATATGCCACCATATGCCACCTATTATTATACCGGCGTTTTCCGGCGTTTTTTGACGCCGACGTTTTTAGGTTGAAAAATAGCAGAGGAATGATTTTTTTTTTAAAAACTTCTATTGACGCCGACGCTCACTAGCGCTCAAAAACGCCAATGCATAACGCCGAAAAACGTCGACTTTTTTTCCTTGACGTCTTTGTTTATTTTATATACGCCCGTGTGTATGAGGCCTTAGAGTCTATAAACTATGGTGCCAATCAATGAAATTGATCACACCTGATGTATTGAAGGCCTATCTAAATTCTTGAGACACTAACAAGTCAAAGTACAAATCCTATACCAATCATATAACATAAGCAGCGCTAAAATCACTACAATGCAAACTGATATATTCTATGTTAAACATCACCTATTGATAAGTGACAGTCCATAACAATATGAAATAATCAAGTCACATAAGTGTAGGTCTGGTTCAACAAGAACACTTTCTTGACCATGATCGTAGAATGTCATCCACCATACACCCCGTGAGCATGCAGGTGCCCGATTTCCCCCAAAGGTTGGACTCTTACCGCAACTATTTGCCAGGCATTCTTATGCTCTGTCCACAACGCTTGGTAGTGCTATCTCTGCACTTAGCAATCTTTTGTAGTTGTGGCAATAGTCCATTTACTCCAAACGCGTGTCCATATGTAAGGTGAAGCACAGAGGCCTGGACATAGTGTAAAACTGTATATATCCTTTATTTCCTTTAGCATACACTGAAAACGTTGCCCCCGTATAATTCACTCTTACCAGACACTGAAGTTAAAAGCGCGTATCATCATATGCAGACGCCGGCCGTCCTAAGACTTGTTCAGACTCCGTGATCAGCTACGATAAACCTCCTTTGCTCCTCCGACCAGCGGGGAGACGGGGGATGGGACATCTGCTGACTAGCGTTGCCGTACAGCCCAATTACGACGCATTTCGTTACATCGGACTTCCACTGGGGATTGGCTATACAGACTGTCGGCAACATCTATATACCCTCCTTCTGGGTGAACCCTTAGTAGAGAAACTGTCATATCCCGTGTCTCAGGTGCCCAAGGAAGGACAGCGTCAGCATTTACAATTGACAATACACAGCTGCATCGCTCTATATGTATATTTAATCCGTCTTAAGACAATATTGTGATATATCACTTAAATTACCAATACCTATCACTTAAATGTAATAGAGCGTCATGACACGATCTGTGTGTTTGTAATCCTGAACTATTAAAAAAACTTAAGCTCCAAACATGGTTACTCATTCAAATAATGGTTCATATTCATATGATGTACTCTTGTGCACCATCCTCATTATAGCGACCTCTATAGGTGTAATATGTAATTGTCCCAATTCCACCTATATTACAGGTATCTCAATCTTTCACACATCAATCACCATTGTTTATATCATAACCATAATAGAGCGCAATACCACTACATGTATATTTATGATCTTGAAAAAAATTAAAAATCTATACTCCAAACATGCTCATTCATTCAAATAACAATTTAACTGTACATATGATATGCTCTCATATTTTCTTTCTATTTGACATAAACTTTCCTCTCTTAATCATTTGTGGGCCGTGACCTCTTTTTAGACACCATCCTTATTAACCACTTCAGCCCCGGAAGGATTTCCAGCTTTAGGACCGGAGCCCTTTTTTCAATTTGGCACTTCGCCGCTTCAAATGGTAATTGCGCGGTCATGCAATGCAGTATTTATCTTTCTTTTATACTCTCGTATAGTATACATGTCAATTTAACAATAAACTTACTTACTCGTACAAACCTCATATCTAAAAATTAAAAAAAGTTCTAGTATTTATATGTACATCACCATAACGCGAGATAATACCAATACTATATTTGTTACCACTAACTACACACTTTCTAACTCTATGGACATTATATCCACCTTAACCCTGTTAATGTATAATGTGGATATCTCCAGCGATATTACTCCTACCACGTGTTCTCATGTAGTATACTTATACTTGGTAATAAACTTACTCATTGGTACAAACCTCG
>BLSH010294593.1:167900-179774 GCA_018402905.1 Glandirana rugosa
CACAGAGATATGGAAAAAGTTAACCGAAACGACTTGCGAGTACAGAATATGTCTCGTAATCCTGACTGTCCTAGGAAGGAGGTGTGCCTATCGCTATGTCTGCTGCACCCTACGCTAATAATTCACTAATGTGTGATAGCGTTCAAAACAGTCATTGATGCAGAGACCAGGCTGGTCAGGACAGGTTTTGCAATAACTGCGGGTGTCATGCCTGTATCCGCGTCGTCTGCAGACACGACATCTCTTTTGGGGTGTTCTTTGGCCTGGGGTACCACGGAGGAGGCGTGGAAAGTGCCTCCCATGCAGCCGGCTAACTGCATTCACATTGTGAGGTGGGGGTGCAGCACCATCTGGATACAGAAGGGCTGTGACGATCTCTTCCATGAATTTGAGGAAGGATCCTGTCAGTCCTAATGCTCTGTATAAGACATGAGCGTTCAGCAAAGCCAATTGAAAAAGGTATAGAGACACTTTTTTGTACCAGCGTCTCGCTTTACGGGCAATTAGGTACGGCGCCATTAACTGATCATTGAGGTCCACCCCTCCCATATTTAGTTTATATTCGTGGACACAGAGGGGTTTCTCCACAAGACCAGTCGCCGTAGAAATTTGCACTGTCGTATCTGCGTGAAGGGAGGTCAGAACGAAAACATTCCGATTGTCCCTCCACTTCACCGCGAGCAAATTATTACACTTTGCGCAGGCTCTCTCCCCCCGACTAAGACGGGAATCTACAAGCCGTTGGGGGAAGCCCCGGCGATTAGGTCGCACGGTGCCACATGCTCCAATCTGATGATCAGATTCTATATTCTCCTATACGTACCTTGTCTTTTGGTACGGCCTATATAACAAAGGCCACATGGACACCATAGTAAGTACACCACATACATGGAATTACATGATAAAGTCTTATATCATAAATTGTCTTCCTTCTGAATTACTAAAATTTGTTCAAGCCCTGTTTTACCCTTTGTCCATCTACATGCTTTGCATTTCCTACATGGAAAAAAAAGCCATGTCTATTGCTAGGAAATTTCTGTTGGCCTGGGGCATCCAGGATTTTTTTTAACTATGTGGTCTCCAAAATTGGGTGCTCTTCTATAGACAAATTTTGGTTTGTCTGGTAGCAGGATCCCAAACTAATTGTATGATGTGCCAATGCCTTTTAAAATTTTCTTCTACCTCCTTGTACTGACTGTGGAAATCTGACAGGAAGTTTACTTGAAAAGATTCATCTTGTGGCTATGGTTCCCTTTCTTTCAAACAATCCTCACTGGGGATATTCTCCACCTCATCATTGATTTTGTTTAATATCTGAGATTGGTATCCCTTTTTGTTCAAATTTTAATTTTAGCACATCAGCTTGTGTTCTGTAATCTCTCACATTACTACAATTCCTTCTTATTCTTAGGAACTGTCCTTTCGGGATGTTTCTAATCCATGTAGGATGATGTTCGCTGTTGTTTGAGAGATAGCTGTTACGGTCCGTTGGCTTAAAATAGACCTTAGTGGATAGGCTCCATTTCCTGCTGAATAAACTAAATTATTAATGTATCCTAAATAGAAAACTATCTTTAGATAGATTTTTACTCCAAAAGCATTTTATTAAAATTAATTTGATAAAATAAAAAAGGCGATTTAACCCCTTGCCGACCGCCGATCGGCAATTGACGGCGGCAAGGTGGCTCGTGAGCGCAAATCGCTGTCATATGACGGCGGCCGCGCTCACGAGCCCAGTGAGCTCGCGCGCGCCGCCGGAGGTGCGCCCGCGCGCTCACTGTGTTTGGGGAGGGCCAGGGAGCGGGTGCGGCGGCTTCGATTGCCGCAGGCTACCCGCGATGGCCCCCCCGAGCGGAGGAACGGAGGTCCGTGTATGTAAACATGGACCTCCGCTCTGTGTGAAGGGGGAAGGGCTGTGATCACAGCCTTCCTGTATACGAAGGCTGTGACCACTTCCCTTCCCCAGATAGTGCAGTCCCCCTACAGTTAGAACACGCCCAGGGAACATACTTAACCCTTAGAGCGCCCCCTGTAGGTTAACCCCTTCACTGCCAATGACATTTACACAATAATCAGTGCATTTTTATAGCACTGATCGCTGTATAAATGCCAATGGTCCCAAAAAAGTGTCAAAATAGTCCGACATATCCGCCCCAATATCGCAGTACTGCTAAAAATTTTGTTTGGGTACAACGTCGCACGACCGCACAATTGTCAGTTAAAGCAACGCAGTGCCAAATCGCAAAAAGGGCTCCGGTCCTAAAGCTGGAAATCCTGGGGCTGAAGTGGTTAAATAAAATAAATCTGATAATTTTTTTTTTTTTTTTTATCGATTTTTATCCACCCTGAGCAGAACACATAAATTATTAACATTTTGTTTTATATCATATTCTCCATTTACAGCCGGTCCATATTTTGTCCCCATCACTCATTAATTATCTTAACCACTTAAGGACCGGAAGAATATCCCACTGTAGGACCAGAGCACTTTTTGCGATTCGGCACTGCGTCGCTTTAACTGACAATTGCATGGTCGTGCAACATTGTACCCAAACAAAATTGGCGTCCTTTTTTCCCACAAATAGTTTTCTTTTGGTGGTATTTTATCCCCTCTGTGTCACTTCTGATCACCGGTATTGACAAAAAAAGGCGACAATTTTTTGAAAAAAAAAAAAAAAAATTTTTTTTACTATTTGCTATAATACAGATCCAAAAAAAAATATAAAAAAACTAATTTATTCTTCAGTTTTGGCCGATATATATTCCTCATATTTGTGGTAAAAAAAAATTGTGATCGGCATTTGATTGGTTTGCGCAACAGTTGGTGCATTTACAAACCATGAGAATGAATTGATGGCGTTTTTACAAATTTTTTTTTTTTTTTGATCTGTGCTTTTTATCGGGACTGTGATATTGCAGTGGACATGTCAGCCATTTTTGACACTTTTTTTGGGACCAATGACATTCAAACAGCAATCAGAAATGTAAATATCCACTGATTGCTGTGTAAATGTAATTGGCAGTGAAGGGGTTAACCTGCAGGGGGCGATCTAGGGGTTAACTGTGTTTCCTAGGCGTGTTCTAACTGTGAAGGGGCTGGGCTGCCAGGGGCATAAGAGATCTAACTGATCCCAGTGATAGGGGTCAGTAGATGCCGTCTGACAGAGCGGGGAACCGCCGCGTTTACATCGGCGGTTCCACGTTTTTTCTTCTCTGCTAGGCAATCGTGGGTAGCCGGCGGACATCGAGTCCGCCGGACCCGCGGCCATACTGCTGCAGAGTGCGGCGGGCATGAGAGCGTACCGCCGGCGGTGCGCACCCGCTGCGCACGAGCGAGCCGCCGTTTATAGGCGGCGATTCGCAGGATCGCGCCACTCTGCAGCAGTAAATTTTCCTCGAGCCGGTCCGGAACCGGTTAACGTGTATAAACCTATATAAGAACTGCAAAATTGGGCTCCAGTATCTCAAGGGGTTAATGAAGAACAATGGTGAAACCATAGAAGAGAAGATATCAGTCTTTTCTAACGGTCTGTTCAGCAAAAAAGCCACAACTTAGATATTCATAGTTTATAGTTCCAACATTAGGGGGCGCTGAAAACTATATATCTACCTATGTATGAGTGGTGAGTGCTTTCAATCACTGCGAGCAAATGAATTGGCAGACCTCCAAGAAAAGGGGGGATCTCTTGGCAGGTATTGAAGGCAGACAATGCCTAAAGACTCGCTGCCAGCCTAAAAAACACATGGATGTTGTAATAGAAGAACCAGTGTATACTGAGGGACACACTAGCGCAAAACACTTTTTTGTGATCAGATTATCTCACCTGCATAATCAGGGAAGATTATCACATAGCACACAGCCACATATAGGTGCCTAGAAAAGCTCACTATAAGTACCGCAGGCTCACTATAAACCTAGAAAATATGTATGTGTCACAATGAGTCAATTCTAATCCATAGAATACTATTCAAACAATAAGCTCCACAATGGCATTCTCTCACCTCAGTCCCTCAATACTTTTTAACGCATGGGTTCATTCCCCCTGTAGAGCCGCACACTGGTGCTCAAAGCTGGCATCTATTTATCTCCCCTTCTACCGCTCTGACGACAAATGGCATCAGCAGCGGCGTGGACGCCCAGATTTGATTGGCGCAGTCCACACTGGGCTTTGAAAACAGGAACCGTAAATGACGCGAACGTCCCATCCGGAGAAAACAGCCAGACGTCATGATGGAAAAGGGAAGGCCCACGGATAAAAGGGCAGAGGCAATGAGAATACTACCCTGCACATGTATGTCAATGTAGAAAAATTAGCCTGCAGGACATTTCACCGTGGTGGCAGCAAATAAACGCATACACAATGGCTCCATGCAGGAGGACCCCCCCCCCCCCACCCCAAAAGGAGTTTTCAAGGAGGGCCCACCCAGATAATGCCCTGGGCGTCCGTTTTGTCATCTGGTCCTATTTCCAGCAATGAAAAACCTCCGATCATTGAATCAAGCTCTATACAATTAGAGCGCCACCTAGAGGGAAATCAGAGATTACTGATGCCCTTTTGTAAAACACGTTTATCATTTTATATACTGGGTATATATGGCTGTATATGGAGAATATGATTTAAAACAGACTGTATCCTAAAATTGTTGTTTTTTGATTATAATGACCTCTACATGCAGTTTGCAACCATTAAAGTCTCCCGATGAAGCCATAGTCTGGTGAAACGTGTAGAGAAAATGAACTCTACTGCATTGTTATGGTTTATATTCATATTTTAATGATGACCGGGCTGCGGCTTGCGTCGAGGTTTCCCCTAAGGCCGACAGCTCCCTCCCCACTTGTAGGGGCGGCAGGTCTGTCTCGGGTGGTTACCCGCTGCACCCGTCTGGAAGGGTAAGTACGCTTCCCCCCCCCCCATCCCGCCGCATCCCGCCTCTGTTTCCTGCTGTTTTGGGTCCCCTGGCCATGCGACAGTCGCCGCCATTGTTTCGGGGCCGGCCACCATTTTGCCGTAGTCGTGGCCATTTTGTGGCAGGTTTGGCCTCTAGTGACCGCTCGGCAGCCATTTTTGGTTGGTCTCCTGATGGGCAAAAGCATGTGCTTTGGCGCTGTTTCCTCCTTCTGGTCGGCACATGTGGCGGGATCTCAGCAGCAGTAGTGGAGGCAGAAACGGCAGGAGTGCAGACGTTCAGCAACTATAGCTGGCTTCTCCTTGGGGTGCTGGTGGCGGTGCGTTGTGGGTCCTCCTGTGTATTTCCGGGCCGCTGTGCGGGGGCAGCTGAGGGATGGCATTGTGGCGGGTTTTTGGACTGTAGGCCTCACAAGTGTCCCGGGGGTGGCTCAATGGCGGCTGAACCGGGGGTGTCTGCCCCGGAAGTCTCCGCTGAGGCTCCGGCGGCGCTGGGACCTGTAGTCCCACTAGATAAGCTAACTTCAATTCTGGAAGAATTTCTTGCCCGGGTGGAACCGGTTCGTGGTAGGGGGGTTGCAAAGAAGTGTCCACCCCCTCCCCCATCCTCTGAGGAGGATTCGGAGCCGGAAGGGGGCTATGTGGTCACAGGGACCCCCGTGGATCTGTCAGATGGGGAATTGGACCCTTCTGATGGCGAGGAGGAGCAGAGGGCCACTGTAGCAGGGGAAAAGGCGGTGGTGGGCTCCCTGGTGGCTGCCGTCCACGAGACGCTGCGTTTGGGCCAGGCTGGGACGTTGCAGGAGGTGGCTTACACCTTTGGGTCCCACAGGCCGGCTCGGGCTCCTAAGGTTTTCCCTTATGTGCCATATTTTGATCAGTTTGTCTATAAGGAATGGCAGCGTCCTCAGAATTAGTTCGCATTACCAAAACGCTTTTCTGTGCGCTATCCTTTTGAGGATAGCTTGTTGC
Organism: Glandirana rugosa; assembly: GCA_018402905.1. NCBI lineage: Eukaryota > Metazoa > Chordata > Amphibia > Anura > Ranidae > Glandirana > Glandirana rugosa. The sequence goes on from BLSH010294593.1 coordinate 173,780, forward strand.
AATAGTGGGTGTCCCCCGTGGTAGACCCACCAGTGGCCCGCCTGAACAAGGCTACCACTATCCCTATTCTCCATCGTTTAAAAATCCAGCCGACAGGCGGAGGAGGCAGTGTCCAAGGCTATGTTCCTGGTGGCGAATGCGGCCGGTACTGGCGTCAGCAATGGTGGCGCAGTCGCTCACGGAGTGGACGACAGTGTTGCACAAGGATTTGGGGGACCCTGTGGTTCCTTCAGAGCCGGTGCAACTGGCTGTCCAGCTGGCGCAGGGTCTCGGGTACCTCTGCGACACGGCCTTGGACATAGCTCCCATGCTTTCAAAACTGGCAGTTTTTGCGGTCATCATTAGATGGCTGCTGTGGCTGCAGTGCTGGTCGGGTGACCATGCATCGAAGAAAGGTCTCACGGACCTGCCGTTTCAGGGCGGTCAGCTCTTTGGGGCTTCCCTAGATGAGATAATTAAGGATTTCACTGGGGGGGTGGGGGGAGAGTACCTTTCTTCCAGAACCCAAGCGGCGGGAGCAACGCTGAAAACTGTCCCCCTTTCTCTACCCAGAAGCGTTTTTTTTGTGCAGCGGGCGCGGGTCCTCGGTCTGGCCAGGCTGCCGCAGGGAACCAGAAGCGTTCCTGGCAGCGCAAGTCAAGGAAGGCGGAGGAGAACCCCGCCTCCGCATGATGGGTTGACCCCGCCCGACGCTCGGGTGGGGGGTCGGATTCTGGGGTTCGCGGCCCGGTGGACCGCCCACATCTCGGGTCTTTGGGTGCAAGAGGTGGTGTCGTCCGGGTACAAGATGGAGTTCTGTACCCTGCCCCAGGACAGGTTCTTCCCCCTTCAAATCTGAGACTCCCTCCGGGGCGTCGGCAAGCTCTGTTTGGGGCTTTCCAGGCTCTGTTCGAGCAGGGGGTGATTGTCCCGGTCCCTCTTGCGGAACGGTTCCTCGGGTTTTATTCCAACCTCTTTGTGGTTCCAAAGAAGGATGGAGTCAGGCCGGTTCTGGACCTAAAGGCACTCAATCACTTTGTGGGGGTGTGCAAATTCAGGATGGAGTCAATCCGTTCTGTCGTGGCCGCGCTGCACTTGGGGGATTTCCTGGCTTCTCTGGACATCAGGGACGCGTACCTTCCATGTTCCCATTTGTGTTCGGCATCAGCATTTCCTGCATTTCGTGGAGGGGGACCTCCACTACCAATTTGTGGCTCTCTTCTTCGGCCTAGCCTCCACTCCACGAGTCTTCACCAAGCTGTTGGCTTCGGTGCTGGCTCTGCTGAGGCAGAGGGGCATTGCTATGGTGGCATATCTAGGCGATCTGCTCCTGAGTGCGGAGTCGGCTCCTGCCCTGGAGGACAACATCTCTATCACCCTGGCCTCCCTGCGGGACTTCGGCTGGTTGATCAACCTTCAGAAGTCAGCGCTGGTCCCATCGCGCCGCCTAGAATATCTGGGCCTGATGCTGGACACAGAGCAGACGAGAGTGTTTTTGCCCATGGCCAAGTTGCTGACGCTGCAAACTGCGGTACGGGCTCTGCTGTCACGGCGGTGGTCTTCCTTACGTTTTTGCATGCAGGTGTTTGGGCTCATGGTGTCAGCCTTCGAGGCGGTACCGTACACCCAGAGTCACACCCGGCTCCTGCAGCGGGAGATTCTGCTGCAGTGGGACAAGTCTCTGTTGTCTCTGGTTCGGGTGATCAGGTTGGATCATCAGACCAGGAGGGCTCTTGCCTGGTGGCTACAGGCCCCGGCATTGAGTCTGGGGAAGTTGTTCCTTCCCCTGGAATGGTCGATTGTCATGACGGATGCCAGCCTAGTGGGCTGGGGAGGAGTTCTGGGGCGGTTGTCTGCCCAGGGCCGATGGTCATTGGAGGAGTGCCGCCTTCCGATCAATGTGCTGGAACTGTGGGCGATCAGGCTCTGCCTCTCCCATTGGTCAGGGAGGTTGCACGGTCGACCAGTTCGGGTGCAGTCGGACAGTGGCGTATGTAAACCATCAGGGCAGAACAAAGAGCTTGGCAGCAGCTGTGTAAGCGGCCCTCATTCTGCGGTGGGCAGAGCTCCACGTGCTAGCAATCTCTGCCATTTTACATTCCGGGCGTAGAAAATTGGCAGGCGGACTTTCTCAGTCGCCAGACTCTGGATCAGGGAGAGTGGTCAATGCAACCAGAAGTGTTCTGTCCGATTTGCCAGAGGTGGGGCATGCCAGACGTGGACCTGCTAGCGTCCCGGTTCAATCGCAAGGTGCGGACCTTTGTGTGCAGAGCAAGGGATCCATTGGCGGACGCTGTGGACGCCCTTGTGGCTCCATGGTCTCGGTACCGGCTCCTTTACGCCTTCCCTCCTCTCAAGCTTCTTCTGCGCCTGTTGCGCAGGATAGAAGTGGAAGGGATTGCTTAAGGAATGCAAGTCCACGTCACGCAAGATTGATCACCGCACCTGGAAGGCTTATATTGCTTGGTGCGAGGCAGGGGGGTGGAACCCCCGTTCCTTTTCAGTGGCTCATGTGCTGTGCTGGCCTTTCTTCAGCAAGGCCTGGATCAAAAACTGGCATTGAGTACCCTCAAGGGGCAGATTTCTGCCCTAGCGATTCTTTTTGAGCGTCCGTTAGCGACGCACTCTTTGATTCGTACGTTTGTACAGGGGGTACGTCATGTGGCCCCTCAGGTGCGGTCGCCCCTGGCGCCGTGGAATCTGAACCTGGTACTTTCAGTGCTGCAGAAGCCGCCATATGAAAAGATCAGACATTTCTTTAAAGTTTCTCTCGCAAAAGGTGGCCTTCTTGGTGGCCATGACATCCGCCAGGCGGGTGTCTGAGTTGGCGGCTTTGTCTTGTAGGTCTCCCTACTTGGTCTTGCATAAGGACAAGGCGGTGCTGCGCCCATCTTTCATTTCTACCCAAGGTGGTTTCCTCTTTTCACATTGATGAGGACATTGTCCTTCCTTCCTTTGTGTCCGCGCCCATCACATCCTAGGGAGGTTGCTTTGCACTCCTTGGATGTGGTTAGGGCTCTGTGGGTGTATTTGATGGCCACGGCCTCCTTCCGGAGGTCAGACACGCTGTTTGTGGTGGCGGATGGACCGCGCAAGGGGCGGCCACTATCTCTCGTTAGTTCAGACAGACTGTGACCCATGCATATGAGGTTCGGGGTCAAGAACCCCTTTCCGGTCACGGCTCATTCCACCAGGGCGATTAGTACTTCCTGGGATTTCCGACACCAAGCGTCGGTGTCTCAGGTGTGCAAGGCTGCCATTTGGACCTCTGTGCACACCTTTGCTAAGTTTTACAAAGTTGATGTGTCAGCATCTGCGGATGCTGCGTTTGGCCACAAAGTTTTGCAGGCGGCGGTGTAGGCGCATCTGGTGCCTCCCGGAGAGTTTTCCGTTGGGTACAGTTGTTGTTGTTTTTCCCACCCCTCTTTGGTTGACACTGCTTTGGGAGGTCCCCACATGTCAAGATTAAGAGGCTGCGTCTGTCAGTGAACGAAAGAGAAAATAGGATTTTTTGACTTACCATAAAATCCTTTTCTCTGAGTTCATTGACGAACGCAGCACCCACCCCTCTGTGTTCTGAGTTTGTACTGCTTGTTATGGACTGAAGTGCTAGCAGGGCGGAGGGGGTTATGCAGAGTGAGGACTGCCCCCTGGGAGGGGCTAGCTTTGCTTTTTGTCTTGTTCTGCCTAGTCTACTCCTGGTAAAAGTTGCATACCCCACATGTCAAGATTAAGAGGCTGCGTCCATCAATGAACTCAGAGAAAAGGATTTTACGGTAAGTCAAAAAATCCTATTTTTTTCTGTATGCAAAGAGAAATTATTATGGTATAACCAATCCAACAAATGTGACAACAATATACAGTATTGTAGACTAGGGCTGGGCATATCCCAGGAGCCTTACTGCTAATATACCAAAATGAAAGGCCAACAGTAAAAGGGATCTTTATAAAGCCGCAAATATGACATTGTTTAACCAGTTCAGATCCGCGCTATCGCCGAAAGACCGCTACAGCGCGGCTCGGAAATGTCCGGTGGACGTCCTGCCTTGTGCACACTCCCCGTGTGCATTTGCAGCCTGCGGCGGTGTGCTCTCGTGGCTGCCGCACGATGTGTGGGCAGCCACGAGACCCGCCGATCACCTGTAGTAGCTGCAGAACGGGGAACCGCCGATGTAAACACGGCGGTTCTCTGTTCTGTGAAGGGGACCTAGCAGATCTACTGATCCCTGTCACTGGGATCAGTTAGATCTGTTATGTCCCGACCAGCCCCCCCCCCCCCCCCCACAGTTAGAACACACCCAGGGAACACAGTTAACCTCTTCACTGCCCCCTACGTGTTAACCTTTTCACTGCCAATGACATTTATACAGTAGTCAGTGGACATTTAAATTTCTGATCGCTGTATAAGGCCTCATACACACGGACGTTTCTAAAAAAAATAAACAAAACGTCGGGCCCGACGTCAAGGAAAAAAAGTCGGCGTTTTTCGGCGTTATGCATCTGCGTTTTTGAGCGTTAGTGAGCGTCGGCGTCAATAGGCGGTTTTTAAAAAAATCATCCCTCTGCTATTTTTCAACCTAAAAATGCCGGAAAACGCCAGTATAATAGGTGGCGTTTGTTGGCATATTGTGGAGTCGGCGTCAAAAAATGCCAAAATGTTACAGCCTCAGAACGCGATGGCTGTGGGTTCTAATTTCAGCTCACCAACGCCGACGTCATCTACAGCTCAAAAACGTCAACGTTTTTATGGGGCCATTGACTAACATGGAGAGCTGCAAAAAACGCCAGAAAACGACGGCGTCAAAAAACGTCCGTGTGTATGAGGCCTAAATGTCATGGTCCCAAAAAAAGTGTCAAAAATATCCGACATGTCTGCTGCAATATCGCAGTCCCGATTAAAAAACGCAGATCACCCCATTACTAGTAAAAAGAAAAAAAAATTGGTAAAAGCGCCATAAATCGATTCCCACAGTTTGTAGACGTGATTTATGTTTTCGGGAAAACCAATCAAAATATGCCTATTCGGGTTTCTTTTTTTTTTCTTTTTACCAAAAATATGTAGAAGAATAAATATTGGCCAAAACTGATGAATAATTTTTTCTTTTTTATATATATATTTTTTTTTGGATATTGATTATAGCAAAAAGTAAAAAATATTTTTATTTTTTCAAAATCGTCGCTCTTTGTTTATAGAGCAAAAAATAAAAACCGCCGAGGTGATCAAATACCACCAAAAGAAAGCCCTATTTGTGGGAAAAAATGATAAAAATTTTGTTTGGGTACAACGTTGCATGACCGCGCAATTGTCATTCAAAATGCAACAGCGTTGAAAGCCTAAAATTGGTCTGGGCAGAATTTAAATGCCCAGTAAGGAAGTGGTTAAACATTCACCTCGTGTGTATTGTCCTGTTACATGTGTTTTTCAGATACATTGATGATTCACCGGCAGTGAATGTTTGGCAACTGTCCCATTCATTGCTTTATAAATATACCCTTTAGCATTTTTATTATTGGAGCAGCCATTTCCTAATTAATGGCAGCTGCGCTGTGAGTGATGCTAAAAAGATACAATGAGGGGGGGCGTGGCCTGACGACTCTGCTGAATGGTTGCCTAACTCCACAGCTCCTGTGCTAAACGGCTAAAAACGACTGATCCACGACAGACACCGGGACTTTCAACTATCTCTGCGGGGGGGAGTAACATAGAAAAATCGTAGTGAGTGTCGCGTCGACGGTAATTAATCCTTTACCGACGAGGTTATTATTTTTACGATTTCCCATATAAATATTTCGTTACTTACCCTGTCAACGGTTTGTAAGTGACGGCCACTTAGTAGTTACATAGACTTTTTGTGTACATTGTCCTGTTATGTGTGCTCCACTTACAAATTGGTGAAGGAATGACCCGTAAATTTAAGACGGGTCTGGTTAAAATCCGAAAGTTGCGACAACGTAAAACTTACTGTTAACGCGCCAGTACGTTGCAACATGGGTTTGTTTTAAAAATAGTAAAAAA
>BLSH010294796.1:18417-41098 GCA_018402905.1 Glandirana rugosa
GAGATTTCCCTACTCGACTTTTGGCCCATCCTAGTAATCCCAGCCCAGGATACTCCATGCTCAGGATGGACTAGGTTTTTCCAGGCTGGGGCCATGGAGCTGATCACCTCTTCTTTAGCAGCCTACACTAGGAAAGCTTATGACACTGCTTGGCAAGCCTTCCTGTCATTTTAGTGCAGTTTCTTCACGCGGACCGATTCAGCATTGAGTGTGTATTAGCGTTCATCTCCTTTTGCCACTTAAGCTTAAACTAACTCTTTCCACTATCAGAACTTACGTGGCAGGTATCCTACATTTTAGGTCCATGCAGCACCCTAATGATCCTACCCGGTTTTCAGCTCATCCCTTTAGAGCCATTTTAAAGGTTTGCAGAAGAGTTGCCCACCAACTACAGTCAGCAGACGCCCGGTCACGGGTCAGCTATTTCGGGGCATGTCTGACATGCTCTCTACAGCACCGTTCGGCAGGTAAGCCAGTCTGGTCATCAGGGCTGCTATACACCTAGCCTTTTATGGCTTCTTGAGGCCAAGCGAGTTTTCAGTAAGGTCCTCGGTCCCGCCCGGTTTTGGTTAGTCAACCCACCAGACATTAGTGTCATTTCAGGCTACACTTAGGGACATGTAAGAATAGACAAACAGGCAAAGGCACGGAAATCAGGTACTTCAATACAGACACATCCTGATGTCCAGTTAAAGTGCTTGGTGTCACAGCTCTGGGGAAAGGACAAGGATGGACCACTACTGCCATTTCCTAAAGCCCACTCACCACCGCACAGTTCATAAAACATGTGCGCATTTTGCTGTCCAGACTGGGGGTAAGCCCAGGTGAATACTCGGGGCACTCCTCGGAATCGGCGCGGCCTCAGGAGCTTCTCAATAGGGGATTCCCTCCCACATCATCTGGAAACTAGGGAGGTGGAAATCATTTTGCTATGCTAGATACATTCCCGAACCTTTTGCAGAAATGTCCAGGGCTTTCACTCGATTGGCAGATTAGACGTGGTATTTCTGCCGCTATAAATTTGGTTATTTACATACAATCCTATCTGTGTATTTTTGCCCCCTTAAGGCATATTGACCTTCATGACCATGGCACACTTCAGGTCTCTGTCCTAATCATTTATATCATCCCATATCGTATCTTAAAGATTCCGAGTACAAATGATAAGGCTGTCTGCAGGGCAGCCTGTATTTGTAGGAGGAGTCTGGGTCACATATAACCCAGCCTCCTCCTACCAGTTCCCACGGCATTTCTGGGGAAGTTCCCCCACCCTCCCTGTCCCTTCTCTTCATAATTCACTCACCATTTATTCTAACTGGGTATGCCCCCTTAAGGCATACTGACCTTCATGACCATGGCACACTTCAGGTCTCTGTCCTAATCATTTATATCATCCCATATCGTATCTTAAAGATTCCGAGTACAAATGAGGATTTAAGAATTTTCCTTTTAGCCAAGGGAAATTCACAGATAGAATACCAGACTGTATTCAGGGAACTAAAAGAGAAAATACATGTTTGGATAAAATAATTAGGCCTGATTCCCCAATAATTTGGGCCATGTTTGGACAAATTAAAACCTTATAGTTTTTTGCAGGGCATTGAATAATGATTAACTTTTTTTGTTGCTGCTGACATATGGGGGTTTACACACAAAGCTGAACTTCAGGCAGGTATAAAACGCACAAATGAATGCACTTTTAAAATCAATACTACACTATCATATGTTTTTATTTAAATACAAGAAATGCATACTTGCCAATAGTCCCTATTTTCCTGGGACATTCCTGGGATTTAGACCTTTGTCCCGGTCTTACCGTTTCCTGGGAAATGTCCAGAGAATCGCCGTTTTATCGATTTTTCACTGAACTAGTAAAATGGCCACTGCGGAGTCAATTCACGAGTGTCGGCTGCGGCCTCTAGCAGCAACTATTTTACAGAAGAACAGCTCGTGAAGCAGGGAAGAACCAAGAGGCGGAGCCCGGGTAGCAATTGAAGCAGCTGCCCCATTGGCAGCCACAATCCGGGCTCCGCCTCTTGGTTCTTCCCTGCTTCACGAGCTGTTCTGGTGCGGAGATCAAATCAGCACTGGCATTGCTACCGGGGTGCAGAAGAGTGTCAGTGTCTTCCCTGCACCTTGGTCTCTGTGAGTAAGGCACCATCCTTCCTGGGGCATAGGGGCTGCCACCCCTCCTGGGGCTCAAGGACTGCCATCCCTCCTGGGGCTCAGTGACTGCCACTCCTCCTGGGGCTCAGGGACTGCCACCCTTCCTGGGGCTCAGAGACTGCCACCCCTCCTGCGGCTCAGGGACTGCCATCCCTCCTGGGGCACAGGGACCGCCACCCCTCCTGGGGCTCAGGGACTGCCATCCCTCCTGAAGCACAGGGACTGCCATCCCTCCTGGGGCACAGGGACCGCCACCCCTCCTGGGGCACAGGGACTGCCACACTTCCTGGGGCACAGGGACTGCCATCCCTCCTGGGGCACAGGGGTCGCCACCCCTCCTGGGGCTCAGGGACTGCCATCCCTCCTGAAGCACAGGGACCGCCATCCCTCCTGGGACACAGGGACCGTCACCCCTCCTGGGGCACAGGGACCACCACCCCTCCTGGGGCACAGGGACCGCCACCCCACCTGGGGCACAGGGACTGCCACCCCTCCTGGGGCACAAGGACTGCCACCCCACCTTGAGCTTAGGAACTGCCACACTTCCTGGGGCACAGGGACTGCCACCCCTCCTGGGACTGCCACCCCTCCTATGGCACAGGGGCTGCCACCCCTCCTGGGGCACAGGGACCATCACCCCTCCTGGGGCTCAGGGTCCGCCACCCCTCCTGGGGCTCAGGGACTGCCACCCCTCCTGGGGCTCAGGGACCGCCATCCCTCCTGGGGCACAGGGGCCACCACCCCTTCTGGGGCACAGGGGCCGCCATCCATTCTGGGGCACAGGGGCCGCCATCCCTCCTGGGGCATAGGGTCCGCCACCCCTCCTGGGGCTCAGGGACTGCCACCCCTCCTGGGGCTCAGGGACCGCCATCCCTCCTGGGGCACAGGGGCCACCACCCCTTCTGGGGCACAGGGGCCGCCATCCATTCTGGGGCACAGGGGCCGCCATCCCTCCTGGGGCATAGGGACCGCCACCCCTCCTGGGGACAGGGACCACTACCCCTCATTGGGGCAGGGAGCACCATCCCTCCTGCATGGCAGGGACCGCCATCCCTCCTGGATGACAGGGACTGCCACCCCTCCCGGGTAGAGGGACCACCATCCCTCCTGGGGAGAGGGACCACCCATTTCCCCTGGGGATGGGGCCCCATCTCCACTAGGGACAGGGATCCCCATCTGCCCTTATATCCAACCACGATGGTGTCACCACTATCCGTGACAGTGCACAGATTTGGAATGCACACCTGGACCATGCGCTATCGGCCCGAAACTAGCCTGCCCAGCGCACTGCAGGGCATTGTGGCAGTCTAGACAGGAGAAAGCCGATGCTCTAGCCTGCCAAGTGTCTACTGCTCTGTCCTGTTGTCACTCCACAGCGGGAGGTGGCAGGCTAGATTGGGAGAATGATTATTGGGGGGGTGACACCATGTTTTACCGCACCAAGCGACATCAACCTTAGTGACGCCACTGCAAATCACCAATACAGAGAAGCATGGACTAACTGTATCTGTGGTGACAAAGTGACACAAACTGCATCTAGTGACAAGTGAGCCAAGCTGCATCTGGTGGCAGGCGATGGTGGCAAGTGACACGCTGCATCTGGTGGCAGGCGACGGTGGCAAGTGACACGCTGCATCTGGTGGCAGGCGACGGTGGCAAGTGACATGCTGCATCTGGTGGCAGGCAACGATGGCAAGTGACAAACCTCATCTGGTGGCAGGCGACGGTGGCAAGTGACACGCTGCATCTGGTGGCAGGCGACTGTGGCAAGTGACACGCAGCATCTGGTGGCAGGCGATGGTGGCAAGTGATGCGCTTCATCTGGTGGCAGGCAACTGTGGCAAGTGACGCGCTGCATCTGGTGGCAGGCGATGGTGGCAAGTGATGCGCTTCATCTGGTGGCAGGCGACGGTGGCAAGTGACACACTCGGGCTCCTACTGATTCTTCATTATGGTGAGTTGAATGATTTCATTTTATATTACAATGTAATAATAGAAATAATGCGCTTCAATCATCCTGACACCATACTAACCATCAAACACCACCAGGTGTTTGGAGTATCTTTATCTGCTGATTGTTAAACTGTCTGGAATACACATATTGCTATTGTGGTGTAGAAACGGGGCCTGCTGTCCCTTCATCCCTTTTTCTTTTATTTCTTTCTCCCTGTATCCATTGTTCATCTCAGACACGAGCCACACCCCCTTTAAGACACGCCCACTATTTAACTTAAGCTTGACAGTGACACACCCACGAATGCATGCCCCACCCCCTAATTATAATAAGACTCTGCCTACTGGTAAAAAAGTGCCCCTATAAATTTTTTGACAATATTGGCAACTATGGAAATGTAAGTAACTGAAATTGATATGGTATAAGCATCTTGCAGTCTACCATACAGCAGGCCTCACAGCGGGGGAGGGAGAAACATCACAAGCAGCCAATCAATGAGAGTAACTGAAATTGATTTGGTATTAGCATCTTACAGTCAACTGTCAACTACAACAGATCTGGAGCATTTATTGTCTATCTATCATTTTGCATTAAACTTGGTTATGTAATGTATGATATTTATGTACTGACAGCTAGTGGTTGATTACTATAACTACAACTTGCATTTTTTAAAAATAGTACAGTAAATTTACCTACAGTTCTATGCAAAAGTTTAGGAACCCCTGACAATTTCCATGATTGTCAATTATAAATACTTGTTTGCATCAGCAATTTCATTTTGATCTATCAACTAACTAAAGGACACAGTAATATTTCAGTAGTGAAATGAGGTTTATTGGATTAACAGAAAATGTGCAATATGCATCAAAACAAAATTAGACAGGTGCATACATTTGGGCACCCTTATCATTTTGTTGAATTGAATACCTGTAACTACTTAGCACCGATTAATTGGAACACACAATTGGTTTGGTGAGCTCATTAAGCCTTGAACTTCATAGACAGGTGCATCCAATCATGAGAAAAGGTATTTAAGGTGGCCAATTGCAAGTTGTTGTTCTCTTTGACTCTCCTCTGAAGACTGGCAACATGGGGGCCTCAAAACAACTCTCAAATGATCTGAAAACAAAGATTGTTCTACATTATGGTTTAGGGGAAGGCTACAAAAAGTTATCGCAGAGATATAAGCTGTCAGTGTTCACTGTGAGGAACATAGTGAGGAAATGGAAGACCACAGACACAGTTCTTGTTAAGGCCAGAAGTGGCAGGCCACATAAAATATTGGAGAGGCAAAGGCGAAGGATGGTGAGAACGGTCAAAAACAGCCCACAGACCACCTCCAAAGACCTACAACATCAGCTTGCTGCAGATGATGTCACTGTGCATCGTTCAACAATTCAGCGCACTTTGCACAGGGAGAAGCTGTATGGGAGAGTGATGCGAAAGAAGCCTTTTCTGCACACAAGCCTCCACACATGAGGTATGCAAACACACATTTGGACAAGCCAGCTTCATTTTGGTCATAACAAGGGGCGTTATGCATGGTGGCAAAAGAACACAGCGTTCCAAGAAAAACACTTGCTACCCACAGTAAAATTTGGTGGAGGTTCCATCATGCTGTGGGTCTGTGTGGCCAGTGCCAGTACTGGGAATCTGGTTAAAGTTGAGGGTCGCATGGTTTCCACTCAATATGAGCAGAATCTTGAGAATAATGTTGAGGAATCAGTCACAAAGTTGAAGTTACGCCGGGGCTGGATATTTCAACAAGACAACGACCCAAAACACTGCTCAAAATCTACTCAGGCATTTATACAGAGGAACAAGTACAATGTTCTGGAATGGCCATCCCAGTCCCCAGACCTGAATATCATTGAACATCTGTGGGGTGATTTGAAGCGGGCTGTCCATGCTCGGCAACCATCAAACCTAACTGAACTGGAGATGTTTTGTAAGGAGGAATGCTCCAAAACACATTCATCCAGAATCCAGACACTCATTACAGGCCTAGGAAGCGTCTAGAGGCTGTTATTTCTGCTAAAGGAGGCTCTACTAAATATTGGTGTGATTTTTCTGTTGGGGTGCCCAAATTTATGCACCTGTCTAATTTTGTTTTGATGCATATTGCTCATTTTCTGTTAATCCAATAAACCTCATTTAACTACTGAAATATTACTGTGTCCTTCAGTTATTTGATAGATGAAATTGCTGATCCAAACACCCAAATATTTATAAATGACAATCATGGAAATTGTCAGGGGTTCCTAAACTTTTGCATACAACTGAATGTGTCTAGATCAGTGTTTCCCAACTCCAGGCCTCAAGGCGCACCAACAGGTCATGTTTTCAAGACTTCTATTATTTTGCAAAGGTGATTTGATCAGTTTCGCTGCCTTAGTAATTACCACAGCCGTTTTATCTGAGGGAAATCCTGAAAGCATGACCTGTTGGGGCGTCTTGAGGACTGGAGTTGAGAAACACTGGTCTAGATAACATAGTTTAGTCATTAGCTAGACCCCTCCCTTCTTTTGTTCCTCAGTTATTTTCCAGCCTTCAATGTGGACAGGATATAGAAGATTATTGTCCATTTACACTTAGATATGACTACTGAACATCCATGTATTGCATTTTACAGGTAAAACTACATTGGATTAAACTGCAGTTTATTACTGGAGAGTTAAGCTGTCTGTGGAGGAGCGCTGATTCAACAGGTTATCATACTAACTGCACAGACTGAGATCTATAGGAGGTGTCAATGTATAAGTCAGTGCTTTGAAACAAAACAACAGGGCTCAGAGCAGCACAAGGAGCCAATCAGCTGTGCTGCAATGCAAGGAGCATGCTGTTAGGAGGTAAGGGAGGAGACCTGTAAGTGAAAGTGGAACTGCAGTAGAGAAAGATCAGTTCCTTTCCTCTGCCAGGCAGGACTGTCCTGTCTTGTAGAGCAATGTAATATTCAGAACAAGATGGATAAAAATAATAGATACTTTTGTAAACAGCTCTCTTATATGTATCTTGTCTGTGTATTTAGCTGTTTGTTGAGGTATGCTGTATTCATCTGCATTTCCCTAAAGATAACACATAACCCTTAATAAACCTTAACAAGGACATTTAAAGGAAATCTATGGCCACAGCATACACTTTCATTTTATACTATCAGCATTGTAATAACAATACAAACAACAGTTATTATTGACAATCTAATATAAGCTTACTTGAAAAATCTCCTTTCATGTTGTGAGTTGTGTTTGTCTGTAGGTGGGATGCAGCAATAATTCACACACTCAGTGCGATATAAAACTTGTATTGAAGTTACTCAGCAACAGTTCACAATAGACCCGGTGGGACAGCAACCCAGCCGGGCACGCTCACAGTTTCCAATAACGTGAAGAAGCAGGTTCCAGCCAAACTGACAGCATCTGTTGAGAGGTGACAGAATGAGGCCTGGCCGTTTCATGCCCAATCATGTAGGTACCCAGAGAGATGTGACCCTATGCTTTCATACCTTGTTAGGAACCTTTTCCTATCACTAATACTTTCCTATCACTAATACTGTAACAAGCCAAAGGTTGGTAAATGGAAATGGACTCAGAGCATACGACAGGAACAACCACACATGAAGCCAAACACACCCAACATTGATCGGCAAGAAGGCTTTGCAGCACATGGTCTTAAATAATGTTTCCTTAATTGGAGACTGGGGTGGAGTTCACTTAGAGGAGATTACTTAGCCCACAGGTGGTAATGTGCACTGCCTCTATGCTGACATAACCAAAGAGGCAAACAAACAGACAGGACATGGATGTTACTACGGGTTCATGACAGTACCCCCCCCTTATGAGGCCTCCCCCTCCCCGGCTTAGGTCCAGGCTTAGAGGGAAATCTCAAATGAAACCTCCTCACCAGACGAGAGGCAAATACCTCAGATGCAGGGATCCAAGACCTCTCCTCAGGACCAAACCCTTTCCAATGCACAAGGTACTGAAGAATGCCTTTACAGAGCCGGGAGTCTAGGACTAGACTAACCTCGTACTCCTGACCATCCTCAGAGACCGGAACTGTGGTAGGGAGAGGATGAGAGAACTTATTGAGGACTAAAGGCTTCAGAAGGGAAACATGAGAGGAGTTCGAAATCCTGAGGCTTTTCGGAATCTGGAGTTTAAAACAAACCGGATTCAACTTGGCAATTATAGAGTATGGACCAATGAATTTTGGGGCAAATTTCAGAGAAGGAACCCTGAGCTTGATGTTCCTGGTAGAAAGCCAGACCTTGTCTCCAGTCTGTAGAAAAGGTGGTTTACGACTGCGTCAGTCGGCAAAACCCTTAAACTTCTCAGCCACTGCCCGGAGGGAATCATGAACCTCACCCCTCTCAAATAAAGATGGGGGCCAAAGTTGGAGCAGAAGGGAGACCAGGAAGGGGAACAAAATGAGCCATCTTGGAGAACCGATCGATTACCACCCAAATTAATTATTTTCAGACGGCAGAAGATTGGTGATGAAATCCATAGCAATGTGAGTCCAGGGCTCTTTTGGAATGGGCAAGGGCATGAGCAGACTGGCAGGAGCTTGTGTGGAGGAATTAGACTGGGCACAAACATGGCACGCCTTTATGTAGCCTTTGACATCCGAATGGAGAGTGGGCCACCAGTAGTGACAACTGATGAACTGAAGGAATCGGAGGAACCCAGCATGACCTGACACCTTGGAATCATGTCCCCCATGAAGGATCTTAGGTCTTAGTTCGGTGGGGACGAAGGTCTTGCCAGGAGGAATTTTAGACTCCAGAGTGGTGGAACGGGCAAGAATACATCTGGTCGGAATGATCGGCTCAGGTTCAGAGGCGGGCTCCTCATCCAGCGTTTCAAAAGACCTAGAGAGTGCATCAGCCCGACTGTTGTAGGAACTAGGTTTGTACATGATCGTGAAATTGAAACGGGAAAAGAACAGACTCTACCTGGCCTGTCTGGGATTCAGTCGTTTAGCATTCTTTAAGTACTGTAAATTTTTATAATCAGTGAAGATCGTTATGGAGTGAGGGGAACCCTCTAAGAGATGACGCCATTCCTCTAACGCCAATTTAATTGCAAGAAGCTCCTGATCGCCACTAGCATAATTTTTCTGTGCCTAAGAATTTTTGAGAAAAAGGCACATGGTTGTTGTTTATTGTCAGATAATTGAAGAAGCATCACTCCTACTCCAGTAGAGGAAGCGTCCACTTCAATAAAAAATAGGTCCCCAGGATTAGGTCTCCTCAAGAGAGAACCAGAAACAAAGGCTTGTTTCAGATCATGGAAAGCAACGACAGCTTCAGGAGGCCATCCCTTGGCATTAGCACGTTTCTTGGTCAAGGCAATAATAGGTGCAGCAATAGAAGAGTAGTTCTTAATAAATTACCTATAATAATTGGAGAACCCAAGAAATCACTGTGTGGTCTTGAGGCTGGCAGGAAAAGGCCAGTTGGTAATGGCCGAGACCTTTTTGGGATCCATATGAAGACCCAAACTGGAGACAAAGCATCCCAGAAACAGGACCTCAGAATATTCAAAAGGACATTTTTCCAGCTTGGCATACAGGTTATTTTCCCTAAGGCTCTGGAGTACAACCCTGACATGGTTTCTGTGGACAAGCAGATTTTCCGAAAAGATTAGAATGTCATCCAGATAGATGACCACAAATTAATACAGAAAATCCCTGAAGACCTCATTGACGAAGTTTTGAAATACAGCTGGGGCGTTACACAGCCCAAAAGGCATAACCAGGTATTCATAATGCCCATCTCTTGTGTTAAATGCAGTTTTCCTTTCGTCACCCTCCCTTATCCGGATCAGATTGCAGACACCTTTCAACCTGTCGAATAGCCCAGAGATTAGGGGTAAGGGGTATTGGTTCTTGATTATCATCACGTTTAAATCTTGATAATCAATGCAAGGTCTTAAGGTGCAATCCTTTTTGGCAACGAAAAAGAATCCTGCTCCTGCCGGTGACAAGGACCCCCGAATTAACCCTTTCTCTAGGTTTTCAGCGACATACTCTGACATGGCCTGGGCCTCAGGGATGGACAGAGGATAGGTACGACCCCTGGACAGAGTCACTCCTGGAACAAGGTCAATGGCACAGTCAAAGGACCTGTGAGGAGGAAGCACTTTAGCTTATTTCTTGCAGGAGACATCCCGGAAATATATATTAGTGGGAAGGGTAGAAGAAACTGACGTGGTGGCAACAGGAAGTCTCTCCTTCGGGACCACCTTGAGTAGACGGGATGAAAAACAGGAGGAACCCCAAGCCAATATCTGCCTGGAAGTCCAGTCAACATGTCGAGAATGGAGCTGTAACCAGATATGATGGGGGTTGAGGCCTTAGGTAGGACAAGAAAGGATATCTCCTCCTGGTGGAGTATTCCTACTGACATCTTAACCGGAAGGGTCTGGAAGCGGATAGGGTCCCCTGGAAGAACCGTACCATCGATCACCGAGACCACCAATGGAGTGGCGAGAGGCGAAAGGGTAAGCATCATGGAAGAAGCCATTTTCCAGTCCATAAAATTGCCAGCAGCTCCAGAATCAAGGTATGCCAGGACCTAATGAGAAGAAGCACCGATGTGAAGGAACACCGACAGGAGGAGATGTGAAGGTGAGGTTTCTGGGTCCAATACTCCACCTTCCCGATGTATTAGACCCGAGCGTTTCCCGGACACAGCGAGCAAGTGTCATGAAAATGACCTTTGCCCCCACAGTAGAGACACAGGCCCAAAGTTCTGCACCTAGCACGCTCCTCAGGTGATAGCCTGGTCCGGCCCAGCTGCATGGGTTCCTCAGCTGGCAGGGGATGCTCCACGGATCGCAAAGAGGGCATTTCAGGCTGACTAGGGACCAAGGAATGCTGGCGTCTTCTTTCTAGGGTCTGATTACACAGGGAGATCACATTGTCCAGATTTGTGGGGATGGTTCTCCCCCCTAATTGATCCTTTACTTGATCAGAGAGTCCCTGTAAAAAGGTTACAACTAAGGCCTCATTGTTCCAGTTCAGCTCAGCAGTCAGAATCTGAAAATGAAGAGCATACTGCCCCACAGAAGCAGACTCTTGGAAGAGGCGTAAAAGAGCGTTAGCTGCTGAAGAGACACGACCCGGTTCCTCAAAGATGTTCCGAAAGAATTTCAAGAATCTAGACAGGCTAGAAACTAACGCCAAATCCTGTAGGAATCGCATCACCCAAGTCTGATTAGACTCCTGGTTTTCCAGTCTGCGGACTATGCCCTGGAGCGGATCATCTGCAGGTAGAGGCACATCAGCCGCGTCCATGGCCGATCAAACTGCCAGGACACCTGGGGTCAGGTGACAGATGCGCACCGCTGGGGTGTGAATCGCACCACTGAAGTGCGAAGCGCACCGCTATGGTTGCAAAGTGCACCGCTAAGGTTGTGGACCTATAGCCGACTACTACTAATGAGCTCCGGCTGGTAAGGGAAGATGGGCCCGTGGACCACTGACACTGAAACACAGGGAGCTAGTGCATCAGTTTCCCCAGAGTCTAAGAGCCAGTAGGTATTCACCAGAGCTTCTGGTGGTAAGGATGTATTTGGCTGCAACTGGATCCAGGTCGCGGCCCCACGGGGTCCCTTAGCTTGCGCTCCGCTGGCTACAGGTGGAAGAGAGGCAGCAGCAGTGCAGGAACAGCAAGGATAGTCAGCAGCCTAGCCAAAGGTCAGGGCCATAAGCAGACAGTGACAGACAGGAGAGCACGCCAAGGTCGGTGTATCAAGCAGACAGGAGAAACAGAGAACAAGCCGAAGATCGGGGTATCAGGCAGACAGGGATAGAACAAGCCAAAGGTCGGTAAATGGAAATGGACTCAGCATACGTCAGGAACAATCACACACAAAGCCAAACACACACAACATTGATCGGCAAGGAGACTTTGCAGCACATGGTCTTAAATAGTGTTTCCTTAATTGGAGACTGGAGTGGAGTTCACTGAGAGGAGATTACTTAGCTCACAGGTGGTGATGTGCACGGCCTCTAAGCTGACAAAACCAAAGAGTTAAGCAAACAGACAGGACATGAACTTTACTATGGGTTCATGACACTTGTTCTGACTATCCATTCCGGTTACCAAACTCTGGCTATGTTTTGACCACGTTTACTCTGTTTATAACATTTTACCTTTTTATTAAAAAGTGTGATTTTACTGCACTTCTGTCTTTGCCTGATTCATGGTTCCCGACACAGAGTCACATGGGCGGCCAGCATCCAATGGGATTGCTGCCCAGGTGACTCAGAAACCATAGAGGAATTCTGTTCCTTATGACTTCCTTTCCCTTGCGCAGAATGGAAAAATGTGTTTAGTTTCGGATAGATTTGTTATGTTACTATTTTAATTTCGTTGATTCGTTTTGGAATTAGTTTAGTTGTGTTTTGTTAAAAGCTGTCAGCAGGCTTACCCGCTGAGAGCTGAAATGTAAACAAAAGAATGTCGGCAATAAAGAATTCAGAAAAAAAACTGTGTGCCCCCCCCAATCTATACCAGGCCCTTCGGCCCAGGCCCCAAAGCACCCACCCATGTTGAGGTCATGTGGCCTGTATGGTTCAGGAGGGGAGGGGCACTCGCTCGCCCCCCCTTTCCTGGCTTGCCATGCTGCATGCTCAGGTAAGGGCCGGTATGGATTTTGGGGGGACCCAATGACTCTTTTAAAAAAATGTTGGCGTGGTTCCCCTTAAAATCCATATCAGACACGAAGGGCCTGGTATGAATGGGGGGGGGGCAGGTTGTCTTTGTTTGGAATTCTGGGGGGGGGGTCATCAGGCTGTTTTTTTTCAGAATTTTCTATTGCTGTCATTCTTTTATTTACATTTCAGCTCTCAGCGGGGAAGCCAGCTGACAGCTGATGAGTCATCCATTGTTAAGGATGTGGTGACCGGCTTCCCGGCCTGCTCCTTAACAACCAGCTATTATTCAAACAGAATTTGAATCGGTCGATCGTTTTCCGACTGATCCGAATTCGAATTGTTCAGAATATTTGGAATTCATTAGAAAACGAATATACAAAACAAAATTAAACGAATCATAACTAGAGTTGAGCGAACCCGAACTGTAAAGTTCGGGTTCGTACCGAACTTTGGGGTGTCCGGGACCCGGACCCGAACCCGGACTTTTCAAAAAAAGTTTGAGTTCGGGTTCGGGGTTCTGGTATTTTATTCCACGTGTTGAATAGCTGCCAAGGGCAGCCAATCAACAAGTGTTTCACTGGTTTGCCCTTAGAAGCCATCACAGCCATGCCTACTAATGGCATGGCTGTGATTGGCCAGTCCATCATGTGACCCAGCCTCTATATGGGGCTGGAGTCACGGTGCTGCATGTCATATGCTCTCAGGCTAGTTTAGGGAGAGGATGTTGCTGGCTTTGTGAGGGACAGATTGCAGATATTATATAACATCTCATCCTGCATTACTGAACGATCTGATTGTGGACTAGGTAGAGATTACTAGTACTGCTGCTTTGAGGGACAGATTGCAGACCTCATCCTGCTGCACAGAACGATCTGACTGGACTAGGTAGAGTCTATTGCTTAGAGGGACAGATTATTGTTCTAAAATCATCTCCAAGTTCTATAGGGAAAGGTTCCAGCTGTTGCTTAGAGGGACAGATTATTGTTCTAAAATCATCTCCAAGTTCTATAGGGAAAGGTTCCAGCTGTTGCTTTAAGGGACAGATTATTGTTTCTTGCACAAAATAATAAAGTGCATCTACATTGCTGGTTTAAAAAAAAAAAAAAATTCCAAAAACTACATTTGCGGCCAACGGTGTATTTCTTGCACAAAAATAAAAAAATGTCTACATTGCTGGTTTAAAAAAAAAATATTCCAAAAACTACATTTGCGGCCAACGGTGCATTTCTTGCACAAAAATAAAAAAATTGTCTACATTGCTGGTTTCAAAAAAAAAAAAAAAAATTCCAAAAACTACATTTGCGGCCAACAGTGCATTTCTTGCACAAAAATAAAAAAAATGTCTACATTGCTGGTTTAAAAAAAAAAATTCTAAAAACTACATTTGCGGCCAGCGGTGCATTTCTTGCACAAAAAAAAAAAAAAACAGTGTTGGCTACCTCCTCCTCCTCCACCGCCACTTCCACCTCCATTTTTTATTTTTTTATGTGATTTTAGCTTAAAAATTATTTTAAGTTATTTCCCTATCCCCATTTCTTTGTAGGGCACTTGTCCGACTCTTACCCCCATTTTCCTTCCTTTTGCAGACCTCTAGGACTTGCCAGGACTTTGTTACAGCCATTTTTGTGCCTAAAAGTTTGGGTCCCCATTGATTTTAATGGGGTTCGGGGTTTGGGGTCCGGGATAACGTTCGGGTCAAGTTCAGCCGAACCTGCAGAACCCGAACTTCCAGGTGTTCGATCAACTCTAATCATAACCAAAAATTTGTCCAGATTTATATTTTGACCGGAACAAATTGCACATGTCTATCCCTCTGCATTGCTGCTGTGGTTAAGAGCCACCTGTAGTGAAGACAACAGACTGCACCTGCCTACATGTCTGTTGGCCATCTTTTTCCACAACTTCCTATATTCCCAGCCTGTTTTGCAGATTCTTCTCTGCACTTTACTTTCAGTTTCCAAAGACTACATATCCCATGGTCCCATAGGTTCTGCAAGCAGTGATTCCTGTACTGACTCTGCCTCCTGACACTCCTCCTCTCCTCCCTGTAGATCAGAAGGCAGGCTCTGTGAAATGTGTGACATAGCAGTGCCTACCCATAGGGCATAGTTAATATGTGTCACAGAATTAAGTAAAGGAAATGTGTGGGGATCTTTACAAAGTACGTTTACAAACTTCACGATTGTTTCTATTCATAGGAGTAGGCTGGACATAATTGAAATACAATAAGAATATGAATAAATGATTTTATACTTTGATCATAGATATACTTTAAAACCACCATGACTAAAGGATTCATCAACCTGGGTACTTACAATTATAAATAAAGAAAGACACAGACGGCGTGACATGGGTTTAAATGGCCACAGCAGCCAATTTTATTAACCAAATAATATAAAACACATTAAAACATAAACCATATAATGCCTAAACACAAAGGGGTCTTTGGGTGTATATAAAGCCCAATTTTAAATTTAACCGTCCATGTCTTCAGCCGTACCCCAACTGGCTCGAAGACGTTCCGACACATACTTTCCATATTCCCTTCCCCCAGAGGACCTAGCCCCTGGGAGAAACACCACTAACCAGGTGTGAGCGCCATACCCTAGATGGGCCCCACCATATTATCACACTGTAATTACTCACAGACCCCCCAAAGACCCCTTGACCCGCCAACTGCTGTGACAAACGACCAACATCCCCGTATACATATCATCATCAAGATTATACAGAATTCCATAATCAACACCACTTAAGACTAAAACCTACTAATCACTTACTAACTGCTGTAACACCCAATACCAGGGCGGGTGGGAGGGAAGCTGACTCTTCTCCCCAACTCCTTGGAATGAAACAAAACTAACCCCCGCTGCCAGGACCCTCTTGCTACAGCCCTGCCCATGACCCTGAATCTTCAATCAGGTAAGACTATACCACTGACCCAAATACTGACCTAGCTGACCGTTACCTGACCCCTGTTCCTCCCTTAGTCATGTAGCCCTTCTGTCCATTTTCTCCTACAGGTCTCCCTTGACTAAAGGATTCATCAACCTGGGTACTTACAATTATAAATAAAGAAAGACACAGACTGCGTGACATGGGTTTAAATGGCCACAACAGCCAATTTTATTAACCAAATAATATACAACACATTAAAACATAAACCATATAATGCCTAAACACAAAGGGGTCTTTGGGTGTATATAAAGCCCAATTTTAAATTTAACCGTCCATGTCTTCAGCCGTACCCCAACCGGCTCGAAGACGTTCCGACACATACTTTCCATATTCCCTTCCCCCAGAGGACCTAGCCCCTGGGAGAAACACCACTAACCAGGTGTGAGCGCCATACCCTAGATGGACCCCACCATATTATCACACTGTAATTACTCACAGACCCCCCAAAGACCCCTTGACCCGCCACATGAGCTTGAATGACACCTCATACAAGCGAATCCCTCCACACCTACAGTGCCCTCAGCACTCCTTCCTGAAGGTCCAAAGCCCAAATATCCATCCCCACCGCATTCAGGTGAACGCCATCGTCCCTCCAATATCTCACGGTCTGATCCTCCAGCTCCCGGTGGCGAACCACTACACCCCCAAGCCTAGCCACGAACTGGCCCACGTCCCTGTTCAACTTAATTCTAGCCTTGTTCAGTCGGGCAACGGAGCGAGCAAAACGCCAAACTTTCCTGGCCACCATATCGGACCATACAATGATGCATCCAGAAAAATCCCGCATCAATCGCAAGATGTCAAATGTAACATCTCTGACCAAGTCCCTGGTAGCCCGGACCCCCAAATCATTACCCCCAACATGCAGCACCAAAACATCTGGAGGCCTATCAACTCTAGAATAATAATGAAATTCGGGTAGAACTCGGCCCCACATCATGCCCCTAATCCCCAGCCATCTCAAAATTCCCTCACTCCGGGGCACGCCAAGCTGCCTTCCTTCCGGCCGAGCATCAGCCCTCACCGCCCCCCAGAAAACATAAGAATCCCCCAAAATCCAGACCAAACCAGTAGGAAGACCTGTAATAAAACAAAAGAAAACATAGCGCCACACCACATCTAAAACTGTAAAGTACAGCTAATAAACTCATAGTAAATGAGGGCGAACATAAATCTTAAAACGATCTGATTCCCACCTTCCTATCCGTCTCACCACCTTTGGGCTCAAACCCCATCTGGCCGCTTCCGTTGCCGCTCCCACTCTAAAAGAATGTGTATTGAACTGGGAAACTTCTCTGCCCACCCCCACCAGACGACGGCGAAAAACCGCCAAAAATTGAAAGCGCGGCAAGGACGACCCATCCTCGTGCTGCAAAAAGGAACCCGGTGCCAACCCCCTCACTTTTAAAAACCTCCGCACCGAAGAAACCGGGCAAACCGAGTCCGGCAACACCCGAAACAACGCCACCGTAACCCCCCGTCCCAATTGGTCAGTTTTTGATTTTCCAACATGAACCCGCACACAACCGGCAGACATCGTAACATCGGAAAATTGCAACCCACCGCCACCGCTCCTGTTCTTGCTGACCAGCTCACCAATTCTGAATGCCCCAAAAAAGGCCAGCGCAAAAGCCATGGTAAACAACCGCACCTCATAAGCAGAGGCGCAAACCCTGGGCAATTCCCCCACTAACTCCTGAAGCAAGTCAAAAGATACCGGGCACCTGGTATCTGGCTTCACCCGCCCCCGCCTAAATCCCTTCATGGCCTGCTTGACCATAAACTCTTTGGTTACATCATAGAGGCCATGCATACGAAAAAAGAAAGCTAGAGCAGCCAAGCTCCTGTTAATTTTGGAAACCGACGTGCCCTGCGTGAATCCAGACCCAATAAAATACATAAGCACAGACAAACGATCAGCCACGGAAAAACAACCACCAACCGAACTCACCAAAGCAGACCAATCCCTCCAGACCGACGAATAGGCCGCCCATGTCCCTTCGCTCACAGAACGGCGTAACAGCTCCCATGCTACTCCAACACCAGTCTCCACAGCCGTTCGGGACACGGAATCCCCTGCTGCTCCGCCTCCAGCACCAGCCTCCGGAACCTGTCCCACTGAAAACGAGACAAAGAATCAGCAACGGAATTCAAAACACCTGGAACATGAACAGCTTGAATAAAACAATTTAAACTCAAACATCGCAAGACCAGGTGACGCAATAAGCGTACCACAGGCGGCAGAGATGCTGACAGTCTGGACACCACCTCCACCACCCCCATGTTGTCGCAATGAAAACAAATACGATGATCCTGAAACTTAGAGCCCCAGATGTCGATGGCTACCACAATCGGAAACAGCTCCAGTAAAACCAAATTCCGCAAAAAACCAGCTGCTCACCATTCCTCGGGCCACCCCGCCGCGCACCACTCCCCTTGGCAAAAAGCCCCAAAGCCAAAACCGCCCGCAGCATCAGTGTACAGGTCAAGGTCAAAAGCCAACACGCTCGGAGCCATCCACAGCGATTTTCCATTATATGAAGCCAGAAACTCATCCCAAACCCCCAGATCGGCCTTGTGCTCCCACGAAAGCCGGATGAAGTGATGCAGCCGTGTTGCCCCTGAAGTGGCAGCACTGAGCCGTCGACTAAAGATGCGCCCCATGGGCATGATGCGGCATGCAAAATTAAGTTTGCCCAACAGCGACTGTAATCGCTGGAGCCTGACCTTCTTTGCCGACTTAACTTCAGCCACCATCCGACGCAGATCCTCCAATTTATCATTCGGCAAACGACATTCCATCATTTGCGTATCGATAACAATACCTAAGAACTGCATGACCATAGCAGGACCTTTCGTTTTGCCAGGCGCCAAGGGAATTCCAAATCGCACCGCAACAGATTCCAAAGTATGTAACAATACTGAACAAACTGTAGAATCTGGGGGGCCAATGCAAAGGAAATCGTCCAAATAGTGTATCACCGATCGCAACTGCGCTTCTTCCCCTACTACCCATTCGACAAAAGTGCTAAACACCTCAAAATATGCACAGGAAATGGAACAACCCATTGGGAGGCACCGGTCAATAAAAAACCGCCCCTCCCAAAAACAACCCAGCAAACGCTTGCTCTCCGGGTGTACCGGCAGCAGCCGAAAAGCTGATTCAATATCCACCTTTGCCAACAACGATCCCCAGCCATAACGTTGCACCCACCCGACTGCCTCATCAAACGACGTATAAGACACTGAAGCCAAGTCTGGAGGAATGGCGTCATTCACCGAAGCACCCTTCGGATACGACAAATGGTGTATTAACCGAAATTTGTTGGGTTCCTTTTTGGGGACCACCCCTAACGGAGACACATGCAAACCCGGGACCGGTGGAAGGTCAAATGGGCCAGCCATTCTCCCAAGTTCCACCTCCTTTTCCAATTTTTCCGACACAACCTGAGGAAAACGCCGCGTCGATGTCAAATTCTTAGGCTGTGAGGATGGCGCCACCGGCAAAGGACAGGGTATGCGAAAACCGTGCCCAAAAAAGCCAGGAAATTCGCCGCCTCTCGCCGAGGATATCTACTTAGATACGGCACCATCGCGGGGAGGCTTACCAGTGTCCTCCCTTTTCGCAGCATTGTCCCCGAGCTGGGACTTCCCTCTTTTAAAACATTTGGCGTAACTATGGGAGCCCCCGCAACCGGAGCACTCATGTTTGAAACGACAGGCTGCACCAAAACGGCAGGACCCCTCGTTAAACTGCCAACAAACTCCTTTCTTTTGAATGGCCGACTGTCCAGTGGCACCTGAACCGCCGCCCCCCCCCCCAAGAAAGGGCTCCCTTTGAGCCCTCGCTTGGCCCATGAGCTTCATCCAAAGCCCAATGTCCTTATGATCCCAACGCAAGCCCGGCCTGAAAGCCTTGCTCTGGCGGAACTGCTCGCCATAAAGAAGCCAAGCAGTACCCCCATAAACTCTGTACGCTTCCCCAATGGCATCTAGATAGCAAAATAACGGAGAACAATTCTCCGGTGCTTTCTCGCCAATAACGCTCCCCAAAATGGCAAACGCCTGCAGCCAATTCGAAAAAGTGTGAGGAATAAGCCGCCACCGGCGCTTTTCCTCCTCCTCTTTCTTGCTCTCGTCCGTCTTACCTTTGTCTATGTTAAATTTCTCCAAAGGCAAAAGGGAGAAAATTTCAACATATTCCCCTTTCCAAATCTTTTCTCGAACCTCCTGCTTAAGATGGACCCCCAGGGGGCCCTCAAAACACACATACATCTCGCCTTTCGCCGCATCCGCCAACCGCACCCTATCCTCCGAGGACTCCTTCGCCTTGGGGGGCTCCGACCCCCCAGGGGCATCCGTCTGCGACGCAGCCGCAACCCTGGAAATGGAAGACGCAGCGGCTTCTGTCCCACCAACCATCTCCTTGCCACCCTGAGAATCCAGCTCCACCGCGTCTATCGACCTCGTCCCCGCCAAGGGAGGTGTAAAAGGAACCGCCGAGCCAGCACCGCCGGATGTAGAACCCCCAGATACCCATGCCCCCGTGGGCCCTTGTGATGGGCAAGACGACCCGGCCGGGTCACAGCGGGCCAATAACGCCCGAAAACCCGCAAAAAATGCTGCCAAACCTGGCGCCGCACCCGTGTCCCCCCGCCTGTCTGGGGGCACCTGAACCCGCTGTCCTGCCCCCCTTGAAAAACCCCCCCGATGGCCCGGAACTAGCTGTCCCACCCTAACAATTAGATAATGATAAAGAAATGGACTTACCGGGCTGCTGCTGCGCCGACCCACGACCAGCCGTTCGTCCGGATCCCAGCTGGCTCCGCAATGCAGGGCGTCCCACTTCCAGCTGCCCGTCTTCTCCCACACTGGTAACCTCACCGGATTCTGGAGAAGAATCCCGCTGCCTCGGCGACTCTTGTGCCCCTCGTTCCGGTGACTCGTGCTCAGGGCTCCCGGGCACGTCCCCATCCGCCCCAGCCGTATCCAGCAAAGCGGAAAGACTGCGGGGTGCCCCAGAACCCCCAGCTGCAGCAGGAGTCCTCTGTCTCTTTAAGGGGGGGGGCGGAGCCTCCTGTACCAGTCTGTGACCGACGTCCCTGAGGGAGAACCTGGTGTGATTCCTCCCTGGAGCCAGCAGAGGGCGCCCGAACCCTCCTGCTGCTCGGATTACAAGTGCTGCCAGGCTGAGCCCCTCTCTGCACAGCTCATCCAGAGAGAGCTGACACTTCCGGATCCCCACGGTGGCGTCGGGAAGGGGGGGGGCGATATCCTCCGCACCATGCCTGGCGCACCTTCACCGGCCTCCTCCCCACCACAAGCAGCCAAGGGCCCTGAGCCCCTGCTGCTGCCTCTTCCGGACCTTCTCCCACGCCGAGCCGACCCCCGGCTCGGCACCTCAGCAGGGGGGGCAGCCGCCAGCTCCGGAATCTGCAGAGAGGGGGAGGGGGGAGCGTGTGTCCTGGACGCCCCCTCCCCCGCCGGTTCCCGTCGGCGACGAGGATTCCTCCCAGGGCCACCGCTAGGACCTGAAGCAGCCCGCCCTGCAGCCCGCCCTGAAGGGTCCCTCCTGGGGCTCCTACCATGACGCTGGAACCAGGGGGCAGGTGAAGGACTAAGGCGCTCAGGAGGGCGCACCCTCCTAGCCCGTCTTCCCACAGGCGAAGGCTCAGGTCAGGGATCTCCCGACTCACCCAGCATGTCGGACAGCCTCTGTTGCAGCCACTGAGGGCCCCGGTCTTCTGCTGCGGCCCTGACCTGTGCTAGCAGGGCCTCCAAATCGCTCATGCTGCCTCTTCTATCTCTGTAGGGATGAAGCTGAAGCTGACTCTTCTCCCCAACTCCTTGGAATGAAACAAAACTAACCCCCGCTGCCAGGACCCTCTTGCTACAGCCCTGCCCATGACCCTGAATCTCCAATCAGGTAAGACTATACCACTGACCCAAATACTGACCTAGCTGACCGTTACCTGACCCCTGTTCCTCCCTTAGTCATGTAGCCCTTCCGTCCATTTTCTCCTACAGGTCTCCCTTTACATTTAGGAGGTTATGTATAAAAAAAAATACCTGGATGTCTTCAGCCTTCGCACAAGCACAGGGAATTATCACAGTCTTGCTTGTACTAAGATTATCTTCTATGATTATCAGTTCCATCTAGTAGCCATAATGCAGTTTTTTTTGTTTCTTGATTGAGGTGTTTCAGAAAAATACAGCATTATGGCCACTGGATGGAGCAGATAATCATAAAAGATAAGCAAACAATACTGTGATCATTTTTGTGTGATCATACCTATGTGAATGCTGAGGACACCTGCAATGCAAATTTTTTATACATGGGCCTCTAACAATTATCTTCTATTTTTTTGGTCACCTTTGGTCTGTTCAATACACCAATGAAATTATCTATTTGATATGTTAAAATAAATACCTGTTGCCCTTGCCAAAAAACTTTTGAGATAATAATGTCCTGTGCTCTCTGCCTTGTGCTGTCTGTTATCAATTAGGCCTCATGCACACAGGACTAGAGTTGAGCGAACTTCTAGAAGTCCGGGTTCTGCTGGTTCGGCCGAACTTCGGGACAAAGTCCGGGTTCGGGTCCGGACAGAACCCGAACTTTGTCCCGGATCAGGACACACGTACTCCGGATTAACTATTGTCTGTCGTGTTCCGTCTCTCGTGTCCTGTAATAATAGAGTTTTCAAAAAACCGTTCCCGTTGTCCATAAATAAAATTGTATAGTTTATCTATTAAAGTAACCACATAACTTGTCTGGTTTCCACTGGTTTTTTTATCTTCTATTAACAATCTCCGGGTACATATTTTTTAAACGTAACGTCCACAGGAGTCGTAAGTGTATCCATACTAGTGTGTTTTTACTAGTGTCATAACAAACGAATAGAAAATACTAATAGACGAGGTAGGTCACCGGTATTACGA
>BLSH010294796.1:52133-62588 GCA_018402905.1 Glandirana rugosa
CGAGTCACTGTGTCCTGTGTCATACGTCGAGTCGTAGTGTCCTGTGTCATATGTCGTAGTGTCCTGTGTCATATGTCGAGTCGTAGTGTCCTGTGTCATACTGTGTCCTGTGATGCTGAGCTGCATACTGTGTCCTGTGTCACTGAGCTGTACACTGTGTCCTGTGATTCTGAGCTGTATACTGTGTCCTGTGATGCTGAGCTGTATACTGTGTCCTGTGTCACTGAGCTGTATACTCTGCCCTGTGATGCTGAGCTGTATACTGTGTCCTGTGATGCTGAGCTGTATACTGTGTCCTGTGTCACTGAGCTGTATACTGTGTCCTGTGATGCTGAGCTGTATACTGTGTCCTGTGATGCTGAGCTGTATACTGTGTCCTGTGTCACTGAGCTGTATACTGTGTCCTGTGATGCTGAGTTGTATACTGTGTCCTGTGTCACTGAGCTGTATACTGTGTCCTATGATGCTGATCTGTATACTGTGTCCGGTGATGCTGAGCTGTGTACTCCTGACACAATATGTGGAATACAGGGGATGGAGTGGGTGGATTCTATAAGGGGTGGGGCTTATTAGAAGTAGGAGGGGTCAAAAAGGAAGAGCGGGGCCTGGCGCCCCTCCATCCTAAAACTTCACCAGCCACCACTGGCTGCTGTGGACACTGTACCAACTATGACTACATTAATATCACACTAACTAAAAATCCAATAAATCTTCAGTTGGCTTTGCTTATTTCTAGTTCTATGTGGATTTAAAAGCAAAAAGCTATGTGATCATAGTGAAATATGGAGGCCGTCTGCTTATTTTAGAAAACACCAGTTGCCTTGCTATCATTTTGACACACTTGTCAACTTTTGGAGTCACTGACTTGGGACATTTTTAAACATTAGTGAAATCAGAGAAAAGTTAGAGGTCCTTAAATACTGTACTAGTTTAAAACCAGTGACCATTATTTAAAACCATTGGCGGCTGGTGCTCAATATTTTGGGGGGGTGGCAAACAAACCCACCTTCACTCACACCACCGCTGCCACGCCTCCCCCCAGGGGAGACAGACGGGAAGGTGGCCTTACCTTAAGAGATGACGAGGATCGAGGAACAGGGGCTGCTGCTCCTCGCTTCAGCTGAGGGAAGGGCCGGGGCTTCTCCTCCCGGCCGAACAGATGTTGCTTCTCCTCCTGGCCAATCAGAAAGTAGGTTCTGAGACTCCCTGGCCAATCGGGTCTCTGGACCCGCTCCCTGATTGGCTGGGAGAAGAATCAGGAAGACAATAGTGAATATTAATTTGCTATTGTCACAAAACTGGGTGGGCTCAGGGCGCAATGCTCTGTGCCCTGAGCCCACCCTTTTTTAAAGCCAATTGGAGCCTCAGGCTCTAATCATGTGCTTCTTAAAAAAAAAAAAAAAAACATTGAAATCCATGCGTCCGGTGCCCTGCATGTAGATTAGGGGCCGGGCACATGGATTAGGGGGACAGCGCTCAAAATTCTCCAGCTGGTTTAAAAATGAAAAACAGCTCCTCAGGCTGCAATATTCCACCCTCTTCAGTGCAATGCCCTGCAGTAATTTATTTCTGTGACTTGATGTCCTCTCAGTCTTCCGAGCTCAATGACACCCAGCAGGTGGGAGCCCAAAGATAGGCTTAAAGGTTAACTTAAAAATAGCAAATATAGAAAAAATAATATAGCATATACAATTGCGACACAAGTCATATGTTATTAAAAATGACCTTTCCTTTTCAAACTGCAGCTGCTGTCATTTTCTGAGAATGCAAAGCAATATGGCCACCTGGTCCTGGAGGTGTTCTGTACACAGAATGTGTACAGAATGCCCCTCAGGAACATCATTTCCTGCTTGTGTGATTGGCTCACCGATTTTCCCAGAAGTCTGCACTAAGATACAAATCAGATTTCAGGCATCGCCTGGAACAAAAATGTAATTTTTGGTGAGATACCCCCAATAGGAAAAAACGTCTAAAGGGATGCAGGTCCAGCAGCTTTCCTCATTACTGTCCTGCAGCTCCTGCAGCTGATTGATAATTATGAAACCACTCCATTAGATTCACTTTCCCACATGGACACAGAAACACACAGGAAATTCTTCAGAATAACAAAAGGTAGGAATCTGCAACAAAGTTTGTTAAAATTACTGCAATGTGCATATATCATATGTTTTTTTCTTAACAAAAGTGGAGTTACACTTCAAAGGAAGAGGGGCATTATGAAACCCAGGCTGTATTCTCAGAAGAAGAGGTCAGCACAGCTGCAGTGTCCATGTTTCCTTCATGACAGGTTTATAAATATATAGTTTGCACAGTCACCCTTATAAAAAAAAAACTATATGCAGCTCAGTGAAAATGTGCACACAACACCTTTAAAACAATGCTATAAGTCATACATAAAGCAAATAGTGTAAGGCTCGGTTCACACTGGTGCGATGCGGGAAACCCTGCAAATCCAATGTGGGTTCCCGCATCGCACCTGAGTCACCGGCGGTCCACACTGCCTCCTCCAAACCGCTATGGGTGTCAATACAAAGTTAATGACACCCCCAGAATGGTTTGCAGATCGCAGTGCGAACTGCAAATTTGGACAGGAATCGGATCGCATGAGTGCAAACACCCATGCAATCCGATTCTGGTTCGGACAGAAAAAAGGGTCCTGCGCGATTTTGGTCCGAATGCGGTGTGAAATCAGTCATACAGTCTGTATGGCTGAATTTGCATCACACAGATATAGCACGTGATCTGCACAGCAGTGCGGTGAGAATCACATGCAATGTCTGACATTGCTACAGTGTGAACCAGCACTAAACTGTAACATAAAAGTGATTAGTGAATAAAGTCTAATCTTAAACAACATATCCATATAAAGAGTTTTCAGTTAAATGAAAAATGAACAAAAGGAAAAACAAGAATTGTAACCTTTCTTCTTTATAATCCACCACGTTGAATACACACTCTCACAGTGTATTCTCTTCTGTCCAAGAACAAGCAAAACACCACTGTGTAACATTCGCCTTCCACCCAGTGTGTGCCAGAATATCTCACCAGAAATACTGTATATAACTTTAGGTGTAATCAAGTCTCAAATGATTTCTGGTGAGTTCTCTGGCACACACTGGGTGGAAAGCAATTTTTACACAGTGGTGTTTTGCTTGGTCTTGGACAACAGAGAATACGCTGCTTGTGAGAGTGTGTTTTCACAGTGGTGGATTATAAAGAAGAAAAGTTACAATTACTGTTTTAATAAAGATTCTTTATATGGACACCATGGGGGGATTTACTAAAACTGGAGCGCTTAAAATCTGGTGCAGCTATGGTATCCAGTCAGCTTC
This sequence comes from Glandirana rugosa, assembly GCA_018402905.1. Classification (NCBI taxonomy): domain Eukaryota; kingdom Metazoa; phylum Chordata; class Amphibia; order Anura; family Ranidae; genus Glandirana; species Glandirana rugosa. The sequence continues at coordinate 55,466 of BLSH010294796.1, forward strand.
TAACTTCAGCTTGTTCAATTATAGCAGGGTTCCACCCAGTTGAAAGTCAGCAGCTACAAAAAGTGTAGCCGCTGACTATTAACAATCGGACACTCACATGTCCCACGCTCCAGCAATGCGGCTGGAGTGAGACGTGAGACGTATTGCGTGCTGTAAATCGCCGGTGCATCTTTTGGGACCTGTGGCATGCCCCAGAAGATCACCGAGTGGGAAGGGAGGAAGGGGAACTTGCTTCTGGGTCTGCAGCGCCAGAGGAGGAAGTGGGACCGGAGACCTTCGCCCCCCCCAAAAAAAAACTACATGCCAATTGTGGCATGTAAGGGGGTCACCTTCCCTTAAAGTGGAAGTTCCACTTTTGGGTGGAACTCCGCTTTAAGCTTTAGCAAAAAACCTGGAAGCTGCTTGTTTCTATGTACAGTTGTACACCAGATTTTGAATGCTCCAATTTTAGTAAATAACACCCATTTTTGAAGATTGGTCTTTATTCACTAGTCACTTTTATGTTACAGATTACACTATTTGCACTTATGTGTGATTTATTGAATTGTTTTAAAGGTTTTCTTTGAAGTTGATTAAAAATAAAGCCCCATCTAAATTCAGAATGCCATATCGCCTGACATACGTATTTTATTAGAATATTAGATTCTAAAAAAGGGCAGAAGAATTTGGTTAGGAAAACAATGTTCTTTGCAGTTGCAACATTGTGTTTCTCTTTCTATTTCTCTCTCTCTCTCTTTTCATGTGACAACATTGAAGAAATGACACTTTGCTACAATGTAAAGTAGTGAGTGTACATCTTGTATAACAGTGTAAATTTGCTGTCCCCTCAAAATAACTCAATACACAGTCGTTAATGTCTAAACTGCTGGCAAAGAAAGCGAATACACCCCTAAGTAAAAATGTCCAAATTGGGCCCAGTTAGCCATTTTCCCTCCCCAGTGTCATGGGACTCATTAGTTTTACAAGGTGAAGGTGAATGGGGAGCAGGTGTGTTAAATTTGGTGTTATCACTCTCACTCTCTCATACTGGTCACTGGAAGTTCAACATGGCACCTCATGGCAAAGAACTCTCTGAGGATCTGAAAAAAAGAATTGTTGCATAAAAATAAAAGATGGCCTAGGCTATAAAAATGGCCTAGGCTATAAGAAGATTGCCAAGACCCTGAAACTGAGCTGCAGCATGGTGGGCAAGACCATACAGTAGTTTAACAGGACAGGTTCCACTCAGAACAGGCCTCACCATGGTCGACCAAAGAAGTTGAGTGCACATGCTCTGCATTAAATCCAGAGGTTGTCTTTAGGAAATTGACGTATGAGTGCTGCCAGCATTGCTGCTGAGGTTCAAAAGGTGGGGGGTCAGCCTGTCAGCGCTCAGACCATATGCCGCACACTACATCAAATTGGTTTGCATTGTTGTCACCCCAGAAGGAAGCCTCTTCTAAAGATGATGCACAAAAAAGCCCACAAACAGTTTGCTGAAGACAAGCAGACTAAGGACATGGATTACTGGAACCATGTCCTGTGGTCTGATGAGACCAAGATAAACTTATTTGGTTCAGTTGGTGTCAAGTGTGTGTGGCGTCAACCAGGTGAGGGGTACAAAGACAAGTGTGTCTTGCCTGCAGTCAAGCATGGTGGTGGGAGTGTTCTGGTCTGGGGCTGCATGATTGCTGCCAGAACTGGGGAGCTGCAGTTCATTGAGGGAACCATGAATGCCAACATGTACTGTGATATACTAAAGCAGAGCATGATCCCCTCCCAGGACAGTATTCCAATGTGATAACGACTCCAAAAACACCTCCAAGATGACCACTGCCTTGCTAAATAAGCTGAGAGTAAAGGTGATGGACTGGCCAAGCATGTCTCCAGACCTAAACCATATTGAGCATCAGTGGGTCATCCTCAAACGGAAGGTGGAGGAGCACAAGATCTCTAAAATCCACCAGCTCTGTCATGGAGGAGTGGAAGAGGATTCCAGTGACAACCTGTGAAGCTCTGGTGAACTCCATGCCCAAGAGAGTTAAAGCAGTGCTGGAAAATAATGGTGGCCACACAAAATATTGACACTTTGGGCCCAATTTGGACATTTTCACTTAGGGGTTGTGGGCCATTAGTTAGTGTGGATCACCTTTCCTGAGAAGAAGGCAGCTTGAAGGCAAAACATTCTTAAAATCTGGCGGGTTGCCAGTTTTATATATATGGTGTCAGCTTGTTCCTGACACCTTCAAACAAAACAAACACAAACCCTTTCTCTGGCAGTCCTTAGAGCAACCAACTCTCAAGGTGTAGCTCTCTCAGTGTAGCCATACTGAGTCCCAGGCCAGAGCAAAACTGAGATCTCTTACTGGTCATTTAATGCAGCTGAGGAGGGATTTGGGTGGATCAGAAACTCTGGGCCAGAACCAGCTCTGCCACGGTGTCTGGCAAAACCCGGGTCATTCTCTCACTAGTCCACTCCAAGTGAACGCATGCGACGTGACAAATATCGCCCGTCCACTATCGCACCTCGCATAACGTCACAGGGTATACTCATTTATGTTGCCAGCGGTTTAGACTTTAATGGCTGTGTGTTGAGTTATTTTGAGGGGACAGCAAATTTACACTGTTATACAAGCTGTACCCCACTACTTTACATTGTAGCAATGTATCATTTCTTCAGTGTTGTGAGATACTGTGTGTATATATATATATATATATATATATATATATATATATATACACACACTATTTAGCCAAAAACATGAGGACACCCATTCAAATTACTGAGTTCAGGTGTTCCTGTGTAGGGTAGCATTAATGCTGCAGTACACATACAGTACACATATATTTTATACAGTTGTGTAATTCCAGCCCTGTTTGGGGAAGGCTCTTTTGTGTGATATCATGACTCTGCCACATTGCTCAAAGTCAGTCCACAAAGATATGGTTTGATGTAAAGGAGCAGGAGTGACTTGGACAGAGTCTTGACCTCAACTTTACTGAACACCTTTGGCATAAACTGAAATGCCCATTATGTACCAGATCTTGTACCTCACCTTACAAATTCTATTTTGGCTGAATGGGCACAAATTCCCACAGGTGCACTCCGAAAGCCTGTAGAAGTCCATAGCAATACCCATGGTTTTGGAATGGCATATCCAACAAATTAATTTAGTTGATCTGCACTTTCTTGCAGATTACAATATATGGTCCAGAAAAATAGGCTGCATTAGAGTGAAATACAAGGTTCTTGGTGAGCTTTTAGCATGAGGTGAGCTGCAGAGATAAAATTAAAAGCAAACTGAAAAACAGGTGACACTGATTTCATATTTTCTCTCTTTTGCTTTCCTTCTGTCTCTTCTTTCTCCTTTTCATCAGATTCTCAAAACACTAATGTGTGTCACACCTTTCACCCAAATAAAACCTCTAAATGTAACTGTATAAATGAGAAAGTATTTGCCTTCTAAAGAAAAGAAAAGTAGCGTCTAAGACACCCTTTTGAAATTCCTATTCTATGACAAATATCAGTGTGCTCAACAAATTCATGTAACTGTTATAAACAGGTGAATCTGGGGCATGCGCCAAGTCCATATGGAACACCAAGCCAAGGACAGCCCAACGCCAAGGAGTGCAGCTTGATGAGTGGGCGCAGCCTGATCGGAAATCAGAGACACTAGTTCCTCATCAGGCCTGCTCCCCTTGTTAGTGACAGCTGGAAATATGCATATCCATAGCCAAAAGACAGTCTGCTATTGGATATAGAATCCACAAACTCCCTGCTGTCAATCACAAGGAGAGGGTGGACCTGATGGAGAACTAGTGTCTCAGCTTCCCCATCAGACTCTGTCCACTGTCAGCACCCCAGTTTGCAGGTTGGCTGTCAGCTGTAAAGTCAAAAGGGTCCTTAACAACCGATAACAGGTAGGGAGGGGAGGAGGTAGCAGAGGCAAATATTCCACCAGTTACACAGTGTACAGAGACTGGCATGCCAATTTACAGTATGCCAAGTTAGAGTTGGTCGTAATTAACTCCAGTTTTGTTACCCACAAGGCAGGTAACAAACTTGGATTTTTTTTTCCACTTTGGTGCAGCAATATCAAAAGTGGTGCTATTAATAACCTGAATCTGTCACACATATCGGTAAAGTTACCAAAGGGGACGGCAGAGAATTTTTTTATCTAGCTCAGGCCATGTTAAAGGGCCATACCACCAGAAATGTGATGCAAAGACTTTACTGAATTCCCCCTTAGAAGCTTTATGAGACAAAAACAAGAAACAAAAACGTATAGACAGGGTGAAAATGGTGCTTCAATTTTTTCTTCTTGTCATTTAAAATAATGCTTACTTTGCACCTTATGACCACATTTTGCAGTACAACATGCCTATATTTCAGTTTTGAGACGGAAAACATTATTGAAAAGTGTATAGTCTGACAGCATACAATGCAAGAATTCTGAGACCAGTTTACCAGTACAAGAGAAAAAAAAACTGTGTTTCTTTATGTATATGAATGCATAAAACAACCCCTGTCCCCTCATTGTCACAGCCCTGACTCTCTTCGTGTTTGTAATTTTCTAAACACTTTAATGTTTAGTTGTTTCTAAAGAACTGTCAACTTCCTCTACCTCAGCTTGGGAACAAGTGACCAACGTGATTCATGTCCCCTGCAAAAGAAATCCATTGCTTGAAAAATCGGCTTAGCCATGGACTGGAATACATTGAGGAGAGAGCAGTGCAGGACTGTGCCATAGCTGATCTAGTATTCCAGACACACGTGTGTATGCAAATAGCAGCAAACACAGCTAGGACACAATTACGGTGTACAAGAATTATCTACCCATTTTAAGAAAGATTTGTTTACTGCTGATTTTATTGTATAAGACAAAATAGGTGGGTTAGCAATGTAACTGTCCCTGTGTAGGTTTTCTTTACAATCATATATTTTTTGGTCTTGAAAACTCAATCTGGGCTGTAAGGGGTAAAAAAAGAGAAAGCACAGGAAAAAAAAAGAAAAGAGAAAAACATTTCAAGGGACTTTAAATGGCCAAAAGAGGCCTGGTTGGTTATTTTGATAGATAGGGGGAGAGATTGTTGTGATTTGTAGCTGGCTAATTTTTCCCCTTGAAACAGGAGAATTCCCCCGTTCTCTGTGTTTAGAAAATCCTTTTGCTGGGAGGCTGAACTTTCCCACAGAAACAAAGTGCAAATTGTTTTGTTCGACATTAATCTAGGTTTTAACAGTCACAATACAGGCCATTGCCAGTCTGCTCTACCATGCTTTCAGATATGATGCAAATGAAGTGCTCCTCACAGCTGTGCTTGACAACAGGAAGTCTAAAGGAGCTTTCGGAACAAAGGAAGAAAAATGAGACTTATTTATCCATTCGTTGAGCATGCTCTCCTTACATTTTGCATCATGTGGTTGATTTGTAGCCATGGAAATGGCTGCGATGCTGAGTACACACTGTTCCACTCTACAACGGGCAATGTTTTTTGTTACCTTAATGTAGAAAAAGGGGACAATTTGCATAATCCATAATTGAGCAAATAGGCAAAGCAAAAGGAGTGTGTGATTTTTTTTTTTAAACTACGCCAGTGGAAAACAACTTGTGTTTCAGGAATTCTATTCTTAATTTTGAAAGAAAATGTTAAAGCATAGTATTTTTTGGCCAATTAAAAAAAAATTAGGTAAGCATTAGGTGGCATTTCAAATATTGTTTCTTTACTCACAAAAAATGATGCGGTGGAGCTGTAAAGAATACAAAAAAGGACAATTAAATTAAAGCCTGTGTTTAGCTAATTTTTTTTTGCATAAATCATCAGCACCAGGGATGGTTTTTCATTCAATGGGAAGTGTCCCTTGTGCTAGTGGCTGCTGTCTTGAAATCCCCCCCCCCAAACCCCTGGAGCCATAATCTGTGGGGTCCTGGCATTAATCCTGTCATAGGCATTTGTGAAGAGTGCCGACCACACCCAGCCTTTACACCCCTCCTTCATAGAAGCTTCCATCAATGAAAAATGATCTATGAATGGAGGACGGGTGGATGAATGAACATTTTTAGAAAATTGTAAACTAACTGGTTTGGGTACTTTTCAGGGTAAAAAACTTAAGCAGGGTGTCAATTTAAATTTGGTAGTTGGCCTGAGCCATTTGATAGTTTGGCTTCCTTGGGCCTCTCCTGGGTTCTGTTTATTGTTTACATCTACCTGCTGCTGGGGAGAGTCCTGGCAAAAGTGTGGGGGCATGGGCGTAGCATGAAGGGGTGCAGGAGTTGCCATTGCAACCCTGTATTTAGCTCCAGGGGGCCCGTGGCTTCCTGCTCTCATTGAAAAATCAGGCATGTACAACTACAAAAAACTGGACAAAGAATCCAAGTCTGATCTGCCTTGTGTCTCCTAGGGCCCCAGCTGTGCTCTGTAATCCAGTTCAGAGCTTCTAGTTTGCCTTCTCCCCAGACCACACCCCTCCCCCCTCTTATTGGCTGGTGGAGAGACATATGAGTTCCAGCTCAGAATTAGCAGCCCGGAACAGGAGCTTCTAAGGTAAGAGACACACTGCTGTGCAGGAGAGTTCTCTCATGTGGGAACAGATTAGAAAAGGCACACTGACATGCCATCTGGCATGCCAACACAGACTCACAGACAGTCAGAAACGTTTTTTGTAATGTAAACAATCCTAACACCTCCTGGTGGCTCCTCCCCCCACCAACCTGAAATGGGGACTGATGTTGAGAGGTACTCAGATGTGATGGAAGGGCCTCTGATGTAATGAGGGGGCTCTGATGTGATGCAGGGGGCTCTGATGTGATGCAGGGGAAGTCTGATGTGATGCAGGGGGGCTCTAATGTGATTCAGGGGCTCTAATGTGATGGGGGCTCTGATGTGATGGAGGGAGCTCTGATGTGATGCAGGGGGCTCTAAAGTTATGTAGGGTGATCTGATGTGATGCAGGAGGACTTAATGTAGTCTCCGGGAAGGTAGTGTAGACTCATGGAGAGTTGTAGTCAGGGGTAAAGTCCAACCACCCCCCTCCTCGGTGGTCCTCCACAATCCTAACAAATGTAATGTTTTTTGCAAAGACTGACAGACACTCAGACACAACCGTACGGTCTACCGTACAGTCACACGGAAAAGATTAGACAAG
>BLSH010294796.1:82750-93974 GCA_018402905.1 Glandirana rugosa
CTGAAAGAGTATGTTCATGTACCATGTCGTCCGAGGACTTCAGTTGTGTAAATCGTATGTATAGGAAGAGGCTATTTACCATAAGAGAATTTGAAGCGTCTGTTACCCCAACACTTCATATTCCTGATATGTGCCTGCTGTACCATGTACTTGTATGAGAAAGTCTCTTGTTATCTTTGTATTGCTTCCTTTATGTGAAATCCCTGGTGTTTCTGCTAGTCCCCTTGCTTTCCTATTAAAAACTGACCACACTAAGCAGGAGAGCATGCAGCGGTCAGTTCTCTAGCTATACTGGGAACTGGGAATGTGACCACTAATAAAAAAAGATTTTTTTATATCTATACAAAAACGTGTTGCCTATAATTTCTATTTTAAACTGAATAGGCTGTTTACAAGGTGATCGTTTACTCAACTCTGGGCTCTGTGCTTGAAGCCCCCCCCCCCCCACAATATGTTACTGGGATAATGTGCACAAAAAGGGGGTGATGGAGGGTCACCAAGGCACTTAACTCATGGAACCAAATACATAAAACGTAGCTTTTATTGAGTAGAAAAATTACAAAAAATAATACAACCACTGTAACAAAAAATGTAAAATATGACAACGTTGTCAAGGTCACAGCCGTGGGCGTGCCCAAGATCCATACATCCCCCACCTCACACATACGACCATGCAGTCAGAAGGAATAAGCTCAACCATAAGTCCACTAGTATATAATAAAATGACAATTGCTGCATTGGTAGAAGGCTGAATTAACTGAGTGCTGAACGTAATAATTGGTGAGATGCTTCAATCAATGGGAATTGACAGGACAATACTTTGTCAGTGAACTGGTGTAAAGCACATAGTTACCCCATCCAGACATCATGCACGCCACTTAGTGGATCTACAGGACTCCTCCCTCTCCCTCTTATTTGTGCAATTGAAGCATCTCACCAATTATTGTGTCCAGCACTCAGTTATGACTGTGTTTTTAACAGTCTTATTTACATTTTTGATATATATTAATTTCTTACATGATTGAATTTATGCACCTTACATTGATAGCACAACATGTTTTTATTATTATTTCATTATTAACAATATGATTTGCCATTTTTTTTTCTGATGTCATCTGCCTGTTTATGTGATGAACTTGATCCTCTTCCTCTCCAAACTTCTCTCTGTGGTGGGTGGTTATGGATAATGCAGACAATGGTGCTGAAGTAATGACATCAGTGCCACTCCCTGCACCAAAGCACTGTGAGCGGAGTGCTGTTCTTAGGGAATGGGGCCCTGATGTCCTGCACTCACTGACTTTCCACACTCTTCTGGTTGGGTGATGCTGGGCGACTGAGGAAATAATGATGTCACTATGTTGCATTGGGAAAATGACCCTGCGAGGCCCTCAAATGTTGGTTTCTTGGTCCTTATGTAATTCTGTCTTTACAATAAACACGTGAAACACATCTATTTACAGAGCTGGTGACTTTGAATGTTTGCATTCAGTTTTGGCACGGCATCATCCATGACATTCACGCCGAGCACCCATCATAGCAAGGTCAAGTAGAAATACAACTTTTATTCGGACGTTATTGAGAAAATCTTGTAGCAAAGAAGGCGAGTACTGTAGACAGATCTGTGTTTTTCAAACTTCCAGGGGGACAGCAAAAGAAAAATAGGCTGGAGTTGGACTTTAGGCACACACGCATAAATGCACATTCAGGATGAATTGAATGGATCAATGTCATGTCTGATCACCCAGCAGCCCAGAGCCCCAGAGGACTCAATAGACTGGGTGGAGGACCACAGAGAAACCTAGAGATAACAGTACTCCAATAGGATAGCACATGTAATAACCTGAAAGGCCAGTTCAAAAAATGTTGATACTGTATTTCAAAAATTCAGAAGACTTGCTCGACTAGTTTCATGCTTACAGAATGCATCTTCTGGGGCACGGGGGCACGTAGCGTGTGCGCGCGTCCATGCGCGTTTGCGCTGGCATTGGCGCCAAAATGGCCATTTAAGCCCACAGCACCCTGCAGTTGGTGCTGTCCATTCTACAGCATTCCTGCAACTGTGACCCCAGTGTTTTCTCTGAGAGACTTCCTGTATCTGTGACCCTGGCTTCCTGTTGGACTTTGTTTGCTTGCAGCCTGCCCTGCCCCCTTGCCTGTCTACAACTATTTTCCTGCCTGATCCTCTGTACTTCTGCTGTCCGCATGTTGCCGACCCTGCCTGTACCCGACTATCCGCCAGCCTGAACCACTTGTACCGCATTGCCAGCTTGTTACCGACCCGGCCTGTACCACCATCCTTCTGCCTGCACGAGCTCCTGTGGACTTTCACCTGTCATCTGTGGCCAAGTCCAGCCCTCGTGCCCCCCTGTGCTCCTGAATTCCCTGTCTCCACTATCAGGGGTTCTCAAACCAGGGCCGTGAGGGAGGTAACCCCCGCATAAGTCAGTTCATTTCATCAGTAGGGACAGGTGAACGGCTCAGCCCGAACATAAGTTCGGGCCGAACTTTCATTGTTCGGACATTCGGAGAACAGCCAAACAAACGGGACGTTCGACCGCTTGTTTGGCCCCTGAACTGACCATAATGCATTGCAGCACTGAACAGTGCATTGCAAGCCCTGATTGGCTGAAGCAGTGAAAGCCAATCAGGGCACAGAGCACTGTCAGTCATGATTGGACACTGTCATCATGACTTTATCCAATCATGGCTCATTCCCGCCCCACAGTATAAAACTATTCTTTCAATGGCAGCCATTTGCAGTGTGATTTTGGCATGGAGAGAGCTAGAACAGGGCTCTGTTCAGTGCTATTAGTTAGTTAGTGTGCTATACTGTGCTATTGTGCTTCAATTGTCAGTGTAGAATATTAGTTTAATGACAGTTTAGGGATAGTGTGAGTGTAGTGAGGAGGACCATCATTCAGCTTTGCATAGTGTGCAGCTAGATTAGGGATAGCTCAGATAGTTTCACTATAGCGTAGTGAGACCATGTCACTCATTCATACATTAGTGTATATGTAGAGTAGGGACAGCTCAGATAGTTTCAGTGTAGTGTAGTGAGACCGTGTCACTAATCATTACATTGGTGTAAAGCTAGAGTAGGGACAGTTCAGATAGTGTCATTGTAGTGACGGTTGAGCACTGTATATTTGATTGCGTTACTGCTAGTTTAACGCCATTTACTTCTGTATGCGTTACTGCCAATTTATCGCCATATAGTTCTGTGTGCGTTACTGCCAGTTTAACGCCATATAGCTCTGTGTGCATTACTGCCAGTTTAACGCCATATAGTTTTGTGCGTTACTGCAAGTTTAACGCCATATAGTTCTGTGTGAGTTACTGCAGGTTTAACGCCATATAGTTTTGTGTGTGTTACTGGCAGGTTAATGCCACATAGTTTTGTGTGTCACTGTCAGTTTAACGCCGTATAGTTTTATGCGTTACTGCAAGTTTAACGCCATATAGTTCTATATGTGTTACGGCCAGTTTACCGCCATATAGTTCTATATGCGTTATGGCCAGTTTAACGCCATATAATTTTGTGCGTTACTGCAAGTTTAACGCCATTTGCTTCTGTGTGCGTTACTGCCAGTTTAACGGAATATAGTTTTGTGTGCCTTACTGCCAATTTAACGCCATATAGTTTTCTGCGTTACTGCCAGTTTAACGCCATATAGTCTTGTGTGTGTTACTGCCAGTTTAACGCCATATTGTTTTGTGTGCGTTACTGCCAGTTTATCACCATATAGTTTTGTGCTTTACTGCCAGTTTTAACGGCATATAGTATTGTGTACGTTACTGCTAGTTTAACGCCATATAGTTTTGTACGCGTTAATGCCAGTTTAACGCCATATAGTTTTGTACGTTACTGCCAGTTTAACGCCATATAGTTGTGTGCGTTACTGCAAGTTTAACGCCATATAGTTCTGTGTGAGTTACTGCAAGTTTAACTCCATATAGTTCTGTGTGCATTACTGCCAGTTTAACGCCATATAGATTTGTGCATTTCTGCAAGTTTAACGCCATATAGTTCTGTGTGAGTTACTGGCAGTTTAAAGCCATATGGTTTTGTGTACGTTACTGCCAGGTTAATGCCATATAGTTTTGTGTGCGTTACTGCCAGTTTAACGCCATATAGTTCTGTGTGAGTTACTGCAAGTTTAACGCCATATAGTTCTGTGTGCATTACTGCCAGTTTAACTCCATATAGATTTGTGCGTTTCTGCAAGTTTAACGCCATATAGTTTTGTGTGAGTTACTGGCAGTTTAACGCCATATGGTTTTGTGTACGTTACTGCCAGGTTAATGCCATATAGTTTTGTGTGCGTTACTGCCAGTTTAACGCCATATAGTTTTGTGCATTACTGCCAGTTTAACGCCATATAGTTTTGTGCGTTACTGCAAATTTAACGCCATTTACTTCTGTGTGCGTTACTGCCAGTTTAACACCATATAGTTCTGTGTGCGTTACTGCCAGCTTAATGCCATATAGTTTTATGTGTTACTGCAAGTTTAATGCCATTTACTTCTGTGTGCACTACTGCAAGTTTAACGCCATATAGTTTTGTGTGTGTCACTGCCAGTTTAATGCCATATAGTTTTGTGTGCGTTACTGCCAGTTTAACGCCATATAGTTTTGTGTGTGTTACTGCCATTTTAACGCCATATAGTTTTGTGTGCCTTACTGCCAATTTAACGCAATATAGTTTTGTGTGTTACTGCCAGTTTAACGCCACATAGTTCTGTGTGTCACTATACATTTGACACTTTATATTGCAGTATATTATAGTGCATCCATGGAGTGTGTCTGTGTAGTGTGAGTACTCAAATTAAAGTGCACCAAACACCACTTTACATTGATTAAAGTGCATTTACATACAGATTTCCACTTCTTCTTTACAGGGATGATGGTATAGCACAGGGTGCCCCAGGTCCTAGCTGCACATCTGCCAGCAGCACACCACCAGCTGTAGACTGTAGCCGGCAAATTTCTCTGCCCCATCTGCTGCAGCGGAAAAAAAATACAGTCCCTGCCACCCACATGCCCAGCATCTAAATGCAAGCTTGTCAAAACTGTTGGTTCTCTAACTTCTGCCTTTCAGCCTGGTGGATTCTGCCCACTTCCATGAATTCGCACAATGTGCTGTACAACAGTGGCAGGTTCCCAGTCACTACTACTTTTCACGGAAGGCCGTTCCATCTCTCTACCATCACGTAGAAGGGAATGTTCTGGCTTCATTGGGCAAGACAGTCAGCTGCAAAGTCTACCTTACTGCTGACACATGATCCAGCAAGCTTGGGCAGGGACGATAATATATATTATTCACAGCCCACTGGGTAATGCTGCTTGCAACTTGGAAGGATGCAGGACAGGGCTTGGTGCTGCAGCTTGTTGTGTCTCCATATAGCAGGTGGTGATGATGCCAGACCTGTGAGCTCTACCCCCCTCCTCCTCCTCCGCCACCTCCATGCCCTCCTCTGCAGAATTGTCTTATGAACATCAGGTACCCCCTAAGCATCCAAAGGGCTATTCCATGAGTCAGGCTAAAATGTGCCATGCAGTGCTTCAGCTGGTGTGTCTAGGGGACAGGGACCACAGTGGAGCAGAGATACTTGCAGCTCTGCAGGGACAGGTCCAGAGGTGGTTCACACAACACTAGCTGGAGCAAGGAATAGTGGTGTGCGATAATGGCTCAAACCTCCTATCCACCCTTAGACAGGGAAAGTTGACACATGTGCCATGCCTGGCACATGTCTTCAATTTGGTGGTGCAGCGTTTCCCTAAATACATACCCGAGGTTGGAAGATGTGCTAAAGCTGGCCAGAAGAGTAGCCATTTCAGGTGGTCATACACAGCCAGTGCTCGGCTGGCTGAAATCCACCTGCCCATAAACCGCCTGATTTGTGACATGCCCACCAGGTGGTACTCGACTTTGGCAATGCTGCAGCGGCTATACACACAGCAGAGGGCCAACAATGAGCATCTGTACCAGTACGGCACGACGACAGACTCAGGCCACCTGGCCTTTTTTTCCCCACGTCAATGGCTGATCATTAAGAATGCATGCACTGTTCTGTCACCGTTTGAGGAGGCCACGATGATGGTGAGCCGTGACAGTGCATGCATCTGTGACACAATCCCTGTTGTGTTCCTGCTGGAGCAGACTCTGAGTGGTATTATGGACAGGGCACTGGAGGCAGAGCAGCAGGAGGAAGAGAAGGACTTCCTTTCCTCTCAAGGACCACCTTATCCAGACACCATCATTCCTATGTCACAGAACACACAGGAGGAGAGAGGGGAGGAGGATGAGGAGGAGGATTCTGTCAGTTTTGTAGGCTTTAAAGAAAAGGAAGACATGCGTCAATCTGTAAGCGATGGCGTTCCAACCCCAGGACCCTTGGAAGTAATATGTGGTTGGGAGGAGGAAGTTCCAGATGCTGTCATCCTGATTGACCCCGAGGAGTCTGCTTCTCAAGCCTTGGCAAATTTGAGGCGCATGGACAACCTCATGCTTCAAAGCCTGCGAAAGGACCCATAAAGGAGAAGGATCATTACTGGTTGGCAATCCTCCTTGACCACCGTTATAAGGGGGAGGTCTCAGAACTCATCCCATCCCCACAGAGAGTGCAGAAGATGAAATCTCTTGAGGACACGTTAAAGAGGATTTTATTGAATGTTTTTCCTGACTCCAGTAGGTTACAGTGTCGTGCAGGGCTGGTGCAAGGATTTTTGACACCCTAGGCGAAACCTCATTTTGCCGCCCCCCTTTGGCTCTGCCCCTGACTCCACCCCCTTTGCCCTGTCAATTTATACAATGGAGGTGGTGGAGGTAGAGATTTTTTGCAGAGCCTCTCTACCCATTTCTTTAGCCGTGGTCCACAGGCCCACACCTGTGCCCCTGGATCCGCCTCATTTTACCACCCTGAGGTGCTGCCAGCCGCGGCTCTCCAGTAACATGAGTGATTGATGCTGAGCAGTGACGGATCAACAGTGGATGGGCGCCCCTGGTGGTAGTGGCGCCCTAGGCGGCCGCCTACTCTGCCTAGTGGTAGAGCCGGCCCTGGTGTCGTGGAAAACTTAGATTTGAGGCTTCTGTTGGTCAAGAGAGGAGCATCCGCCTAAGTGATGCATTTCGGAATTTGTTTAGTCTTCGCCGCTCAGGGCTGTCAGCTTCCACATCCCATCGGCAGCATCTGCATCACACGGTGGACGATTACCTCTGGGCCAAAACAGAGATGGAGAGCTTTCCAGTTGATGATCCACTGGCTACTGGGTCATGAGAATAGACCACTGGCCAGAACTTACCCAGAATGCTACTGAGTTGTTGGGCTGCCCTGCCATCCAGCGTGCTTTCAGAATGGGCATTCAGTGCTGCAGGAGGTTTCATTATTGATCATAGAACGCGTCTGTCCACAGACTCCATGGACCGTTTAACTTTTAAATGAATCAGTCCTGGATTACCAGCTATGAAACCCCTGATGCAAATGTCACTGATTAATTGTTTTTGGGATGTGGAATTTCTGCAGGACTTCGAGGCTGCCTAGCTTTGAGGGTGTTCAATCATTTCATCTGGAAAAATGTTTTTGGCATAGGTTTCATGGGCACAATTAACACCCAAAGACCAATTTTTTTAAAACCTGTTTGACAGTTGCATATCATTACAATTTTTTTTGCCTTTATCAAGAGCACCTCTCTAGGGTTACAGTGGGAAGGCGCCACCGACACCCAAAGAGTATTTTTTCTGCATCTGTTTGACAGGTGCATATCATTGCAATTTTTTACAGCAAGGTAAATTCTTGCTTTCATCAAGATTACCCCTATAGGGTTACAGTGGGAAGGTGCCGACACCCAAAGACCAATTTTTCTGTACCTGTTTGACAGGTGCATATCATTGCAATTTATTACAGCAAGGCCAATTCTGCTTTCATCAAGAGTACCTCTATAGGGTTACGGTGGGAAGGTTCCACCGACACCCAGAGACCAATTTTTCTGCACCTGTTTGACAGGTGCATATCATTGCATTTTTTTTTTTATGGAAAGGCCAGTTCTTGCCTTCATGAAGAGCACCTCTATAGGGTTACGGTGGGAAGGCACCACCAACACCCAAAGCCCAATTTTTCCAAACCTGTTACTTCTATCCAAAGTTAAAGTGACACCAGAATTTATCCAAAAAATCTCTAATCTTGTTCCCAGTGCACTACGTTGTGGCCTCATCATACACACTGGCTCGCCAGCTGTTGCTGAGCAAAATAAATGCAGCTTACAGGGAAAATGTATTTTTTTTTTTTGGCTTTATGAATGAAATTATTTCTGCAGCAGATTCTAGACATGGTACAGATCTGCCACTTTACAGGTAGACTAAGGGGACCCCCAGGCACTATATTGGAAGGATTTTTTTTATTTTTATGCTTTCACTTTAAAAATAAAAAAATCACTGCTCATGTTTTTTTACAAACTTATTTTCATTTATACATGTCCTCCACTTATATATATAAGCCATCAAAATGGGCACTTTTGATTTTTGACATTCGGGTCCCATTGACTTTAGTGTGGTTCGTTATTCGGGTCCGAACTTTCACGATGTTCAAAAGTTCTGGTGCGAACCAAACAGGGATCAGTTCGGCCCATCCCTATTCATCAGCTCTCTCAGGCTGGCTGGCTCCTGAGTCCCAGGTCAGAGCTATTATCTAACCCAGACCTGTTTCCTTTAAACCACCTGTTAATGGACACAAGTGGACTGCAAAATCTGGTCCGGAATCCAACCTTGCCAAGGTGGCTGGTAAAACCCGACCCAGATTCCACCTTAGTTACCTGCAAGTGAACGCATGCAAGGTGAAACATAATGTTCATTGATCACCTCGCCTTTCATAATGCCACATATCCCTCCCTCTGCTCAAGCCCCTGCGGCTGAGCAACTGTCTCAACCAGACAATTGATGCAGGAAAGGGCATCTGCATTATTTTGGAGTTTCCCAGCTCTATGTTCCACTGTGAACCTAAATACTTGAATAGCAAGGAACCACCTTGTCACCCGACCATTTTTCTCCTTGTTATCACACATCCATTTAAGAGGGGCATGATTGGTGACTATTTTGACTGGTCTCCCCAACAGGTAGTATTTAAAGGCATCTAATTCCCATTTGATAGCTAAACATGCCTTCTCAACAATGGCATAGTTTTTATCATGTCTGTTGAGCTTTCTGCTAAGGTAAACCACTGGGTACTCCTCCCCATCTCTGACTTGGGACAGTACATCACCCAGTCCCACATCAGAGGCATCTGTCTTCACCGCAAACTCCTTTGTGAAATCTGGGGTCACAAGCACAGGTTGTGCACAAAGGGCTTGTTTCAACATTAGAAATTCCTCAGGATTCCACTTGATCATGACTGACCCTCTACCCTTCATCAGATCCATCAGTGGGGCTGCAATGGTGGCAAAAGTGGGTATAAACCAACTGTAGTACCCAGTGATCCCCAGAAATGTACAAACTTATATTTTATTTATAGGTTGAGGCCACTTTTGTACTGCCTCAATCTTATTGATCTGAGGCTTGATCAGCCCCCAACCAATAATGTAGCCAAGGTATTTGGCCTCCTCCAAGCCTATGGCACACTTTTTGGGTTGGCAGTGAGCCCTGTTTTCCTAAGGGAGTCCACTACTGCTTGCACCCAGGGCAAATGGGATTCCCAATCTAGGCTGTGGATGACTACGTTGTCCAAAAAGGCGGCTGCGTATTGGTGATGTGGTCTTAAGGTTTTATCCATCATTCTCTGGAATGAGGCAGGAGCACCATGCAAGCCAAAAGGCATCCACTTATAATGGAAGGACCCCTCAGGGGTAGAAAATGCAGTATTCTCTTTGGCAGACTTTGTTAGGGGTATCTGCCAATAACCTTTAGTCAGATCTAAAGTAGTTATGTATCGGGCATCTCCCAATCTGTCAACAAGCTCGTCCACCCGAGGCATTGGGTACGCCTCAAATTTAGACACGCTGTTCAACTTCCTGAAATCATTACAAAATCTTATAGTTCCATCTGGTTTTGGGACCAACACTATGGGACTTGACCAGCCACTGTGGAACTCCTCTATCACGGCCAGCTCTAACATGTTTTTTATTTCATTTGCAACTGCTTTCCACCTAGCCTTGGGTATTCTATAGGGCTTTACATTTATGCGGACACCTGGTTCCGTAATTATGTCATGCTGTATAACTGTGGTCAGTCTGAGCAGGTGAGAGAAAAAGTCTCTATTGGGCCACTGACAAGGTTTCAGCTATGGGTACTTCAGGTGTCACGGGGGCCATGTCCTTTTGGGGGGTTGGCATTGCCAGTAAAGTCTCTCTGTCCTTCCAAGGTTTGAAGAGATTAACGTGATATATTTGCTCAGATTTCCTTTTGCCTGGCTGGTAAACTTTGCAGTTTGCCTCCCCTACTCTTTCCATAATTTCAAAGGGACCTATTTTGCTAGAAATTTACTCTCAATGGTGGGGACTAGTACCAGCACTCTATCACCAGGGTTGAAGATCTGGGTCTTGGCACTCCAATTATAAACACTTCTTTGGGCCTCCTGGGCTTGTTCCATATGTTCCCGTACCAGCGGCATGACAGCAGCGATTCTATCTTGCATCAGTGAGATAAGGCGTGGTCGCTCCCTCCCATGTTTCTTTTGCAACACCTAGCAATCCCCGGGGATGTCTCCCATACAGTAGTTCAGAAGGGGAGTAACCTGTAGATGCCAGAAGTACCTCCCATATGGCAAACATGAGGTAAGGTAGCAAAAATCTTAATTGCTCCCATCTTTGTCCACCACCTTTTTTAACATGCTTTTGAGCGTTTTTTTAAATCTCTCCACAAGACCATCAGTTTGCTGGTGGTAGACAGAGGTACGGAGATGGGAGGTTTTGAACAACTTACACAATTCTTTAGTGACACGGGACATAAATGGGGTGCCTTGATCCATCAATATTTCTTTTGGAATACCCACGCAACTAAATACCTGGACCTGCTCTTTGGCAATAGTTTTAGCTGAGGTATTACCCAAGCGAATGGCTTCAGGATATCGTGTGGCATAGTCCATTATTACCAGTATGTGCTGATGGCCCCAGGAAGACTTTACTACTAGAGTTGAGCGAACTTCTAGAAGTCCGGGTTCTGCTGGTTCGGCAGAACTTTGGGACAAAGTCCGGGTTCGGGTCCGGACAGAACCCGAACTTTGTCCCGGACCCCGA
>BLSH010294820.1:62327-76097 GCA_018402905.1 Glandirana rugosa
TAGTCCGTCGAGTCAATCGTGTCTAGAGCCAACATATAAGATCTCCAGGGTTCGGTCTGACCCATCGTTACTTTTCCGTCCGTTAATCACAACTCGCTTGGGCCTGACATTGCAAGCCCAGGCATGGCTTGAAAGCCCACAGGCACCGTGCCTGGGCCTGGGCCTGTAAAGTTTTTAGCAAGCCCAAGCCAGGCCCCAAGACGATAAAATGAGGTGCACAACTCTTCGACGTCCCGTCGTTAGTTGTTCGCAAAGTGACCAAACGGGAATCTTCGGTAGTGTCGGTACGGATGATTACCGTACCGACACTAACCGGCCACGTAGTACCCGAACCCGAACGATTTTTGAAATGTCCGGGTCCGGGTCCGTGCCACGGACACCCGAAAGTTCGGTACGGACCCGAACGTTACAGTCCGGGTTCGCTCAACACTAATTGCCTGCCTTTTCATTGCTACCCAGTCTGGCTTGGGACCTCTAGAATATACAACCGAGATCTGTGCTAACTGAGCTGCCTGATAGTAGGACCATAGGCATGGCAAACCCAAGCCCCCTTGTTTCTTTGTACGGAGAAGTGTTTCTCTGCGGCATCTATATCCCCTATTCCCCCAGACAAAGGATATAATTTGAGATTGAACTCTCTGGAGCTGAGCCCTGCACAATGGAATTGGGAGTGATCTGAAAAGGTACAGAATTTGTGGTAATACATTCATTTTAACAGAGTTAATGTTTCCTATCCAGGACAAACCCGCGGTCGACCAAGACTGCAGATCAGCTGCAATGGTTTTGAATAAAGGGGGGTAATTTGCTGAGAACAAGTTTTCGATCGAATTAGTTAATTGGATGCCTAGGTAAGGAAGCGTCTGGGGAGCCTATACGAAAGGGAAATGTGTCTTCATTTGTTCTACTGTTGGTGGTGGGACTGAGATATTAAGAGCCAACGATTTTGCGGTGTTTACCGTAAGGCCCGAGTCCTGTCCAAACTCCCTAAGGAGCCCAAAAACGTTAGGTGTTGTGATTAGGGGATTAGTTATAAATAGCAGAAGGTCGTCCGCAAAAAGTGCGCATCTATGCTCCTGTGGGCCGCAACGTACCCCCTTAATGTCTGGATGAGTTCTGATTGCAATCACTAGGGTTTCTATTGCTATCGCAAAGATTATAGGTGATAAAGGGCAGCCTTGTCTGGTGCCTTGTGTGATAGGGAGAGTTTCAGAGTATTGCCCTAGAAGGCGTACTTGAGCATTGAGGTTGGTATATAAGGCTGTTAAAGAGGAGATAAAGTGAGGGCCGAATCCCCATCTGCAAAGTACTTCAAAGAGATATGGCCAAGAGACCTTATCGAATGCTTTGTGAAGGTCTATGGAAAGTAAGAATCCCTCCTGAGGGGGTCCGCCGTCCCAGTGAGAATTTAACAATGAGATAATATTGATGGCTCTTCTTACCTGGTCCGGCCCTGTCTCCCCGGGATAAATCCCACCTGGTCTTTGTGAATATATTGTGAGATGAACTCTGATAGTCTAACAGCTAGGATTTTTGTCATTAATTTAATGTCATTATTTATTAGAGAGATCGGGCGGTAGTTTGCGATATCGCTATGGTCCTTACCCGGCTTAGGGAGAACCGAGATAAATGCTGCATTTAGGTCTCTGTTCAGGGGGGGTGCCCTCCCTGGTGTTGTTGAAGAATCGGGCTAGGTAAGGAGCGACTGTAGGGCCAAATTTTTTATAAAAGATGGTCGAGATACCGTCTGGGCCTGGAGCTGAACCTGGTTTCGCAATTTTGATTACTTCAAGAATTTCGGCTACATTAAAGGGTGTCTCTAATGTGTTCCTATGTTCCTGGGTAAGTTCAGGGAGAGGGAGGTCTCTTAAGAATTCATCTAACCTATGTGACGGATTGGTGTTTGTTTTCCCCTTGTAGAGGGATTCATAGAAGGATTGAAATTCTTTCATGATTTTATCGGGGTTTTGAGTGAAGTCCCCTGCCTTAGTGCGTATTTTCGGGAAGTGTTTTGGGCGATGTTTAGGTGAGAGAGTTCGGGCTAGTCTAGAGCCTATTCTGTCCTTTTGCATGTAAAATTTTGCCCCCGACCAACGGAGATATTTTTCAGCACTGGTCGTGAGCGCAAGGTTGAGGGCAGTTTTGGCAGCATCTAGCTGGGCTAGAGTTTCTGGTGTTTGTATACGTTTGTGTGTCGAACTAGCCTGGTGGAAACTATGGTTTAGTGCTTGGGTGTTTGTTTAATGTTCTCTTTTAAGCTTAGTAGCGAATTGTATAAAATGCCCCCTCATAACAGATTTGAAGGTGGCCCAGATGGTGGTGGGTGAAATCGAATCAACGTCATTTAACTTGAAATACTCTGTCATGAGTTTAGTGAAGTGTTCACAATGTGCAGGATTGTTGAGGAGAGCCTCATTCAGCCGCCACTTGAAGGGCCCTGGTGGGGTTTGAGAGGATCTAAGTTTTAATGATACAATGGCATGGTCAGAAAAAGGTGAGGCTGTTATGGTCGATGAAATTGCATTGCTGGCTCACATGGCTTGTATAAATATATGGTCAATTCTGGTGTAAGTTCGGTGCGGTATGGAGTAATGTGTGTAGTCCTTAGAGTGCGGGTTTAATTCCCTCCATATATCTATCAGGCCCAGAGAGTTCAATTGTGGAGGCTTTGTCTGGATGGTCTTCTCTGCGTGGGGCGGGAAGTATTAGATTTGTCCAAAGACAGGTCAAAAGGTGTATTGGTATCCCTCCCATGATTACGGTGCCTTTCAGGTAAGGAGCCAGCTGAGTCATCATATGTTTGAAAAAGCCGCCTTGTCCTGAGTTTGGGGCGTAATATGAAATTAATGTGTAGATCACCCCATTTAGGGGACCACTAACCAAAATGTATCTGCCTTCCGTATCTTTAATTACATCTGAGGGGGTGAAATTCAATCGTTTAGAGAGACAAATCGCTACTCCCTTGGTTTTATTGCGGGCGTTGGAAAAGAATAAGCGTGGGAATGCCTTGTGGACAAAATTAGGCTTGTAAGCCGAGTGGAAGTGGGTCTCCTGTAGGAGTAGTATATCTGTTTTGGATTTATGGTAGGTTTGAAACAATTTTCTTCTTTTAGTAGGGGAATTTATACCCTGTACGTTGTGTGTCTTAACGTCCAGCAATGTGGACCCTTGTAGGTCGCTAGCCATGTCTGGAGGTTGAGTGAAATCCAAGAAAGTAAAAGAACTTACCCCGTTTGTAGTTAGAGTATTTCGGCTTGGTACCCCTGGGAATGTTGAGACGATTCGGTACAGCTGTGCTAGATGACAGATGCACCCGGAGGTTCGCTAGGACTCGAGTGAAGATGAAGAGGAGAAAGTTAAGAGAGAGAAGGGGAATGTGAGATGAAATAGGTAGAGGAGAAACAACTAGTACAATACATAACAGTAGCTGCAATCGTCTGAGACCCTTTCTGGAGGTGGACCGGCCTCCCACCAGGAAGGGTCCAACAGACCATAATGGCCTTTTGGCTTCCAAAAGAAACAACATCCGAGAGGAATCAAAAGTAACCCTCAGAGGCATGAGTAGGCACACGGGCACCCCCGTCGTCGCCTCGCCCTATGGAGACCCAAAGTTCTAAGGTCAGTCCTTTAGTTGAAGTCTGCTGATTGTCAGAGCCCTTCATGAAAGTGTTCAGGGTTGATTGAGAAGTGTCGGTCTCCAGGGGCCCCCGCATCCATTAGGGGCAGTTGGCGCCTAGATACCGACAAAATCATTGAATATCAGAAGTGATAGAGAACCAAAAACTGTTTTAGAACACTGTCTGAGAAGAAGACTTTGCAAAACCTTTGTTTAGCAAAAAACTGAGATGGGATATTCAACAGTCCCGCCGGGGAAAACCATTTCTGTAAATGGGATGGAGCACCTGGTGAAGAGAAGAAAAACTAACGAGAGTCAAGGGTGAGTTTCAGGGTGGTTGAGCTTCCTTGGACCTCTTCGATTGTTGCTTCTGCTAAGCCGGTGTAAGCGGGCTCCGAGGGGAAGGTCTTTTTGTTGAGGAATGGCCCTTTCCAGCCGATGCAGGTGGGGGCTCTTGGGAGATCAATCCTAGGTGGAGTAATAGCTTCTCGCCCTCTGGAATCGTGGAGAATCCATAAGCTTTGTTTTGGAAGGTGAAGTTAAGTCTGAGAGGAAACGACCAGCTGTATATAATGTCGTTCTGAACCAGGATTTGAGATAGGGGTGTCAAGGCTCTCCTTTTTTGAATTGTGTAGGGGGAGATGTCTGAGAACAGCTGGATGTTATGGCCCAGTAGTTGTAAATTTTCATTGCTTCGGGCCTTTTTCATTACCTCTTCCTTTACCGAATAATAGTGCGGCTTGATGATAACATCTCGTGGAAGACCATCACTTCTGGGAGGTTGTAGTGCTCTATGAGCCCTGTCCAGCTCTAGCCAATATGCTGGGGCATCAGGAATCAGATCTTTGATCAGGGATGTTACTGCTGATCTAATGTCCTTGACTGATTCTGGAAGACCTCTGATGCGGAAATTTTGTCGCCTCGAGCGATTTTCAAGGTCATCGATTTTAGATATAGCTGCTTCCAGGTGTTCTTGGAGTTCTTGAATTCTGTCTGAGTTTTGATTAATCCTGGCTATGGCTTGATCAGATTTCTTTTCTAAAACTTCCATCCTGCTGCCTATGAGTTGTAGGTCAGCCTGAATTACTGCTGTAATTTGTGCTGCATTTTGGGCAAGGCCTTTAGTAAGCATATCAGAAAATGCAGACATTAAGGCAGGGAGATCCGTTGTGGGAGAGACCGGTTGCAGCCTCTGTAAATGAATGTCTGGGGTGGATAGGGCGTCACTTAGAGGAGATAAGTTATACTGGCCCATAGATCTCCTTAAAAGAGATTCTGTGGATGCTGAAGATATCTCCCCCTGCTGTATTTGTGATCCTCTACCTTCCGGGGATAAGCCTCCATCTTGGAGGGGTCAGGCTGAGGCGCGGCCTCACTGAGAATACGGGTGAGGTCCCTCCTCGCTGTCCCCGAAGACATCCGGGTGTGGCGTGGCTTTCCTCCTGTCTCCTGGTTTCAGCTGGTGTTGTCTGCGGGGCTCCGAACGGCTGTTGTTGGGCTAGGCGAGCGGCGGCGGAGCGGAGCTTCAGAGCTAAGCGGCCATCTTAGCCGAGTCCGCGCATGCGCTTTCTGAATGCCACTCTCAGCTGCTTCCAGCACAAAGATTTCCCAGCTTGTGGGAACACCGTTTAAATGCCAGCCCTCTCTGGAGAAGAGACGCTTGAGAGGGGATATGATTCCAATGTATAAATACTGTACTAGTGACTCCACAATGGGGACAAAACTATTCTGTGCAAGGGAGCACACAAAGACACGAAGCACACGAAGACACCTGGCCATTCACTAAAATTAGAAGAAAGGCAGTTTAACCTTAAACTGCGTAGAGGGTTCTTTACAGTAAGAGCAATGAGGCTGTGGAATGCTCTTCCACAAATAGTGATTTCAGCTGGGAGCATAGATAATTTCAAAAACTATTAGATGGACACCTAAGGGACCACAACATTGAGGGATATACAATGTAATACTGACATAAAAGCACATACATCGGTTGGACTTGATGGACTTTTTTTGCCTTTTTTCAACCTCACTAACTATGTAACTATGTAAGTGTAAGAATATATATATATATATATATATATATATATATTACGCTGCATTCAGTGTAGACTATATATACATCTCATTCAGTGTATAGTAAATAGAGTCAATTCAGGCAGTGTAAGAATATATATATAAAATATATAGTACATATATATAATGCGCTGCATTCAGAGTAAACTATATATACAGCTCATTCAGTTTATAGTATATAAAGTCTGTTCAGGCAGGGTAAGAATACATATATACAGTATATAAATCAAAGGGTGAGGTGCACAACAGTAATGCAATCAAGTGCAATGCAATCAAACCCTCCCACAGATTATATATATAGAGTAAAACGTCCATGGGATTGCTGCATATAAAATGTGATTTCAATAGGTTTTTATTAGGTTTTATGAGAAAATACAAGAAAGGTAGAGAGCATCAAGGACATGCTCATAAAGCAACCACTGCCTAACCACCTATTGACCATTTATACTGAGTATCGTGTCATTGATTAATTATTGGCCGATCTGCCCAGGGTTGTGGATGAAGGATCAGGGCTCCTAGATAGGCTCGAACGTCACATTGTAGTGTAGCTTTGTCAATCTGGGTTTCAGCTGGAGAGGGGTTAGTTTTCCACCATACACGCATATGGTTTAATATAGTAGCTTTGTAATATATATCGAGATATTCGGAGCACCTAATCCATTCAATTTGATAGGACAGAGAAGGTATACAGTTTTGTTCCTAGGACATCTTCCTTGCCATATCAAAGTATTAATGATGAATTGGAGTTTTTTCAGATGAGCTGAAAGAAAAAGGTAAAGGGAGGGCTCAGAACAGATATAAGATATGGGGAAGTACAAACATTTTAGCTAGGGCTATATGACCAGCCTAGGATGGGGCAGTTCTGAAGAGAGGAGCTGAGTTGGGTAATTTTAGTTACAAGTGTTGTAAAGTTGTTATGGAACATTTTAGAGCTGGGGTAGATAGCTGAATTCCTAAATATTGAAGGGAAGCTAAGGGGGCCCATGAGAAAGGTGCTAACGCTGCGATGTGATGCTTGGTGGGTGGGTTTAAACCTATAGGGAGCATATGGCATTTATTGTGGTTTAGTTTGTAGAGGGAGAGGGATCCAAAGTGTTCCAGTAGTTGGCTTAAGGGAGGTAGGGAGCGTAGGGGGTCTGTAAGGAGGAGAATTACATCGTCTGCATATAGACCAATTTTATGCTGGGTGTCTTCGATTTGTATGCTAGATATTGAGGTATTGGTCTGGATATGTTCTTCTAGGGGTTCCATGATAAGGGAGAATATAATTGGGGAGAGGAGGCAGCCCTGTCTTGTTCCATTTGTGATGGGAAATGATAATGAAAGGAAGCCTGAGGTCCAGACTTTGGCTTTTGGGCATGTATATAAGGCATTAATAGCTGATAGGATCCGTCCCTGGAATCCAAACCTCCGTAGCAGGGTAAATTGAGAGACAATGTCTAGAGGATTACCACATATACCAGCGCTAGTGTCAACAATATTTGGGAAGAGGGGGAATACCCTCTGTTAAACAATAATAAGGCTCTGATTGAATCCACATAAAAGAACCACTACAAAGTTTATTGAAATTGTGAAAATTAAAATAAAATTAAAATTCTCAAAATAATATTAAAAATCATGTGATGTTGAACGTGTGGATAGTTCACCAACCTTTGTATCCACCCAACCGTGGGTATAGTTGGCTGTTACTCAACCATCCAGGAGTGTCCCCATCTCACTGCACTGCAAGGATGAAATAATCCAACTGTGATCCACCCGCAGCTGTGTACGGGGGAAGAGAAGGAAGATTTCAAAAGCCAGGACCTAGATGACAGTATGTGGAGGATTGGCTGGAGTGCTTAATCCAAGAAGGAATACAGGCACAAGGAGAGATCCCTAATCCGTCAGGGGGGGAGCAGAGCTCCACCGCACATGGGGTTCCCACCAGCCGTGGGACCACCCTGCACATGGGCAATGGGAGCAACTGGAATCTCTGGTGGACGTGAGGCGGCTGAAGGTGCAGCCTAGATCCTCAACCGTGGTTCAGTCCAATGGACAGCAGCCTAGATAGCAGATGGGACGAGCCGGATGGGAGGTGAGCTGGGACCAGCTGTCGGCTCTGGAGCGTGACATCACCCTCTCTCTCTGAACCCAATCCCAGAGTGAGGCTAGGAACTCCAGGGAGGTGGAACGTGATGGGAGGAGGGTGTCGGCAAAGCTGTTGTCATGACAACAAATTTTGGGGCGTGGGTAATTGAGAAAACCTATTAGCCAGGATTTTAGCATATAGTTTGGTGTCTGTATTAAGGAGCGATATAGGGCGGTAATGTGCTGGATTAACTGGGGCTTTACCTGGTTAGGGTATAGTCACTAAAGTGAATTCTAAAAATTCTTGGTTCCTGTATCCATAATTTTGTTAAATGTGTTCGTTAGATGGGACCATAATTGGTCAGAGAAAAGATTATAATTAGAGTTGAGCGAACCCGAACTGAAAAGTTCGGGTTCGTACCTGACTTTTGGGTGTCCGTGTCCCGAACCCAGACATTTGAGAAAAAGTCCGGGTTCGGGTATTTTTTCACACTTATTGAATAGCTGCAGGGCCGCCAATCAACAAGCATTTCACTCGTTTGCCCTTAGAAACCATCACAGCCATGCCTACTAATGGCATGGCTGTGATTGGCCAGTGCATCATATGACCCAGCCTCTATATAAACTGAAGTCACATAGCGCTGCATGTCACATCATCTCATAATAGTTTAGGTAGGGAGAGGATGCTGCTGCTGGTGTAAGGGACAAATAAGCATTATAAAATCATCTCATACTGGTGTAGGGAGGGGTTCCTGCTGCTGGTGTGAGGGATAGATTAGCGTTATAACATCATATCATACTAGTATAGGGAGAGGTTTCTGCTGCTGGTGTGAGGGACAAATTAGTGTTATAAAATCATCTCATACTGGTGTAGGGAGAGGTTCCTGCTGCTGGTGTGAGGGATAGATTAGCGTTATAAAATCATCTCATACTAGTATAGGGAGAGGTTTCTGCTGCTGGTGTGAGGGACAGATTAGTATTATCAAATCATCTCATACTGGTGTAGGGAGAGGTTCCTGCTTCTGGTGTGAGGGATAGATTAGCGTTATAAAATCATCTCATACTAGTATAGGGAGAGGTTCCTGCTGCTGGTGTGAGGAACAGTTTAGCATTATAAAATCATCTCCTACTGGTGTAGGGAGAGGTTCCTGCTGCTGGTGTGAGGGACAGATTAGCATTATAAAATCATCTCATAGTGGTGTAGGGAGAGGTTTCTGCTGCTGGTGTGAGGGACAGATTAGCATAATAAAATCATCTCATACTAGTATAGGGAGAGGTTCCTGCTGCTGGTGTGAGGGACAGATTAGGGTTATAAAATCATCTCATACTGGTGTAGGGAGAGGTTCCTGCTTCTGGTGTGAGGGATAGATTAGCGTTATAAAATCATCTCAAACTGGTGTAGGGAGAGGTTCCTGCTGCTGGTGTGAGGGACAGATTAGCGTTATAAAATCATTTCATACTGGTGTAAGGAGAGGTTCCTGTTGCTGGTGTGAGGGACAGATTAATGTTACAAAATCATCTCATACATGAGTAGGGAGAGGTTCCTGCTGCTGGTGTTAGGGACAGATTAGTGTTATAAAATCATCTCATATTGGTGTAGGGAGAGGTTCCTGCTGCTGATGTGAGGGAAAGATTAACATTATAAAATCATGTCATACTTGTATAGGGAGAGGTACCTGCTGCTGGTGTGAGGGACAGATTAGCGTTATAACATCATCTCATACTAGTGTAGGGAGAGGTTCCTGCTGCTGGTGTGAGGGACAGATGAGCATTATAAAATCATCTCATACTAGTGTAGGGAGAGGATCCTGCTGCTGGTGTGAGGGACAGATTAGCGTTATAAAAAATAATATAAATTTGTGCTAAATAGTACATTTGCATCCAGAATGAGGAGAGCGTCAAGTAAGGGACATGGTCATGGTGCTCCTGGTGTTGCTGGTGTTGGTGGTGTTGGTGAAGCTCCTGTTGCAAGGAGAGGACGTGGTCGATCTGTGCCAGCTTCCTGCTGCTGGTGTGAGGGACAGATTAGCATTATAAAATCATCTCATACTGGTATAGGGAGAGTTTCCTGCTGCTGGTGTGAGTGACAGATTAGCGTTATAAAATCATCTCATACTGGACTGGTGTAGGGAGAGGTTCCTGCTGCTGGTGTGAGGGACAGATTAGCATAATAAAATCATCTCATACTAGTATAGGGAGAGGTTCCTGCTGCTGGTGTGAGGGACAGATTAGGGTTATAAAATCATCTCATACTGGTGTAGGGAGAGGTTCCTGCTGCTGGTGTGAGGGATAGATTAGCGTTATAAAATCATCTCAAACTATTGTAGGGAGAGGTTCCTGCTGCTGGTGTGAGGGAAGGATTAGCATTATAAAATCATTTCATACTGGTGTAAGGAGAGGTTCCTGTTGCTGGTGTGAGGGACAGATTAGTGTTATAAAATCATCTCATACATGAGTAGGGAGAGGTTCCTGCTGCTGGTGTTAGGGACAGATTAGTGTTATAAAATCATCTCATATTGGTGTAGGGAGAGGTTCCTGCTGCTGATGTGAGGGACAGATTAGCATTATAAAATCATCTCATACTTGTATAGGGAGAGGTACCTGCTGCTGGTGTGAGGGACAGATTAGTGTTATAACATCATCTCATACTAGTGTAGGGAGAGGTTCCTGCTGCCGGTGTGAGGGACAGATGAGCATTATAAAATCATCTCATACTAGTGTAGGGAGAGGATCCTGCTGCTGGTGTGAGGGACAGATTAGCGTTATAAAAAATAATATAAATTTGTGCTAAATAGTACATTTGCATCCAGAATGAGGAGAGCGTCAAGTAAGGGACATGGTCATGGTGCTGCTGGTGTTGCTGGTGTTGGTGAAGCTCCTGTTTCAAGAAGAGGACGTGGTCGATCTGTGCCAGCTTCCTGCTGCTGGTGTGAGGGACAGCTTAGCATTATAAAATCATCTCATACTGGTGTAGGGAGAGTTTCCTGCTGCTGGTGTGAGTGACAGATTAGCGTTATAAAATCATCTCATACTGGACTGGTGTAGGGAGAGGTTCCTGCTGCTGGTGTGAGGGACAGATTAGCGTTATAAAATCATCTCATACTGGGGTAGGGGGAGGTTCCTTCTGCTTTTGTGAGGGACAGATTAGCATTATTAAATCATCTCATTCTGGTGTAGGGAGAGGTTCCTGCTGCTGGTGTGAGGGACAGCTTAGCGTTATAAAATCATCTCATACTGGTATAGGGAGAGGTTCCTGCCACTGGTGTGAGGGACAGATTAGCGTTATAACATCATCTCATACTAGTGTAGAGACAGGATCCTGCTGCTGGTGTGAGGGACAGATTAGTGTCATAAAAAATAATATAAATTTTTGCTAAATAGTACATTTGGGTCCAGAATGAGGAGAGCGTCAAATATGGGACATGGTCATGCTGCTGCTGGTGCTGCTGGTGTTGGTGGTGTTGGTGAGGCTCCTGTTGCAAGGAGAGGACGTGGTCGATCTGTGCCAGCTACACGCACAAGTGAAACACCTTCCTCAGGTGCGAGTAGCCGACAGAACCTTCAACGTTATATGGTAGGCCTGAATGCCGCTCAACTAATGGTGAGGCCAGAACAAGTAGAGGTGATAGTAGATTGGGTGGCAGACAATGCCTCCAGTTCCTTCACATTGTCTCCCACCCAGTCCCCTGCTGAAAGCTTAGAGTTGGCACCTGAACCCCATGGTCATCTGTCTTTCACCTCAGCCCCTTTTAAATCAGCCAAGCAGTCTGAGCCCCAAGTCATGCAGCAGTCTCTAATGCTTTTTGATGACTCTGCTGGTGTGCATTCCGTGGGCCATCCACATAGCCCTGCCCCAGAAGTGGAAGACATTGAGTGCACCGATGCCCAACCACTACTGTTTCAGGATGAGGACATGGAAACCCCACCGCAGCATGTCTCTGATGATGACGAAACACAGGTGCGAACTGCTGCGGCTTTCTACAGTTTGCAGACTGACAAGGAGGGCAGTGGTGAAGAGTGGGTGGAAGATGATGTGTAGGATGATGAGGTCCTAGACCCCACATGGAATAAAGGTCATGCGAGTAACGTGTGCAGTTTGAAGGAAGAGGTGGTGGTCACACAGAGGCACCAGCACAGCTAAAGAGGAAGCAGGTTGCAAAAGCGTAGCGACTGTGCCCTAGACAGTATGCCTGCTACTACCCACAGCACCCAGGGACCTAGCACACCAAAGGCAGCTCAAAGGAGTTCCCTGGCGTGGCAGTTCTTCAGACAATGTGCTGACGACAAGACACGAGTGGTTTGCACGCTGTGCAATCAGAGCCTGAAGCGAGGCATAAATGTTCTAAACCTGAGCACAACCTGCATGACCAGGTATCTACATGCAAAGCACGAGCTGCAGGGGAATAAGCACCTCAAAATCCAAGAAAGGTCTCGGGCTCCTCCTGCTTCCTCTTCTGCTGCTGCCTCATCCCCTTCCTCCACCCCTGCAGAGCCAGTGTCACCTGCCACCCAGCAAACAGATGATGTGACAGCAACGCCACCATGTTCTCCACCGTCCCCAACCATTTCCACACAGTCCCATGGAAGCTTACAGTTGTCCATCTCCCCAACACTGCAGAGAAAGTAGAAGTACCCCCCTACACATTCGCGATCCCTGGCCCTGAATGCCAGCATTTCAAAATTCCTGGCCTTTGAAATGCTGTCATTCCGTCTGGTGGACACGGACAGTTTTAAAAACCTGATGGCGGTGGCTGTCCCACAGTATGTGGTTCCCAGCCGCCACTACTTTTTCCGGTGAGCCATCCCTTCCTTCCATAAACAAGTTGGGGACAAGATCAAGTGTGCACTGCGCAACGCCATCTGCGGCAAGGTCCACATAACCACTGATACGTGGACCAGTAAGCACGGGCAGGGACACTATTATTTCAAAATATTTTATTGAGACAATGTTAAGAAGATACATACATGTCAAAGTAGGGTACCTTACACGTCAGTTTTCGTTTTTACAGAAAAGAGGCAAACATGACTACTAAAAGCGTAGAAAGTTACAACTTAATATTAAACATTATATAACAAATGTTTGTCTTATGAATCATCATAGATTGATCTTGTTGTTTTAGGTGGTTCAGTATCTTGATGCTTGTTTCTTGTGGTGAAAGAATACCAGAGGGATATTCCGTTTCTTTGTGGTTTGAGGTGCCCATACCCATTCGGGCCTCCCCATGGCGCCTCCAGACCGCCCGACCACCCCAATTTGGGACTGGAAGCCGGGCGGGGGCGACAGGGAGGGGCCCACCGGGGCGTTCTAGGAGACCCCTTTGGGCATTGTTGATAAAATTCTTGTTGGGAATAAAAATCGATCAGGAGATTATTAATCTCTAGGGGAGACAGTGTAACGTTAGGCCATGTGTTCAATGCATAAGGTGAAAGATTTTCCCTTTTTGTATATGTGTGTTGCGGTAATGTGGGGATCATCTCGTAAATGTTTTTTTTTTCAGATATTTGCTTGTGAAAAGTAGAAAATATTGTGTTTGTAGTCATGGGGTTGTCGTGAGTGTGGAATATTCTGCCGATGCTTTGAAATGTTGCCAGCATGCCCAGATGGTTTGAAATTTGTGTGGGGTGTCGTTTGTTTGGTGGATTAAATCTTCCATTTCTTGAATTTTGTTAATTCTTTTGAACCAATCTTTTATGGTGGGGGGGTTGGGAGACTGCCAAAAAGCAGGGAGGGTCATTTTGGCTGCATTGAGCAAGTGGAGCGTGAGGGATTTCTTGTATTGCCTTTGGGGGAGATAAGGTGTGAGTGCTGTTGGGGTACTGATGTTTGTGTTATAAAAGATGAAAAGTGTTCGTTTATAGACTTTTTTTTTTGTAAATGCTCTACTAGGGGTGTAATGGCGTTGTGTGTATATGTTTTTCCCTTTTAGAAAGTGGAATACGTAACTTGTGTACCGGATTGCAATGTGACAGAGGGGATCTCTAATTATTAGAGGACTAGCTAAAAATAAGGGTTGTTCTTA
>BLSH010294820.1:111300-121630 GCA_018402905.1 Glandirana rugosa
TGGAAGACTGTAGTAAAAGTTGTCCTTAGTCTCCCCCTAATATGAGGATTCCTGTTGAAAATGATGTCAGAAGGTCAGTTATCTGTCTAAAAAAGGCTACTTGTTTGGTGTTGGGTGCATAGATATTGGCGATTGTTATGGGTCGGTTGTTAAAGGTGCCTTTAAGGAAAATATATCTTCCCAATGGATCACTCAAGGAGTCCGTGATTATGAATTGGGTGTGTCTAGAAATTAGTATTGTGACTCCTTTCGATTTCGATTCTTTGTTGGTGGCATGATATATCTTTGTGTAGTTCTTGTCGGAGAGGTTGGGAATCTTTCCTTCAAGAAAATGGGTTTCCTGAATTAGAGCCACATTTGCTTTCAGTCTATGACATTCTCTTAATAATTGAGAGCGTTTCTCAGGGAGGTTTAGCCCTTTGGCATTAATAGAGACTACTTTCAACGAGAGAGGATTTTTGATCGTTATTGGAGATGTCATTATTGTTTGTTGATGGTTTGCCCAGTCGATAATTGAGGTAATATATAGTAGGCTTAATATGTTCTGGTAGGGCGAAGGAAACTAACAGAGCTTGAGTTCAACGGCTGGCAATTTGGTAGGTGGAGTTGAGTCTCAGAGAGAAGAGAACAGTAACAGGGAGAGGGGGGGTAGATAGGAAACAAAAGATAGGATAGACGAAGGAGATGTCTGAAAGACGGTAAGAGTGGATGTCCGGAGGGAGATGTAGACCAGCTAATCTTCCTGTAGTGGTGGTCGGGGGAGTGCTTAGATATGATATTTAGGTGAGTCCGGAACTGTCAGGAGAGAAAGGGATCTCTCTCTCTGTGTGGGAGAGTGGTCTAGTTTTGAACGTGAGGAGGCATGCACCTGCTGTGGTGGAGCTGGGGAAAACCAGGTATGGTATGGAATCCTGTGTGGGGTTAGGTCTGGGGTGGTCTTTGATGGTTTAAAGAGGATGGAGTGTATGGAATTGACTGTGGTGGGGTTGTGGTGTGTTATTGGAATGAACAGCTGTCTCTCTTTGGATGGTGTGTACTGGGTGCTAATAATAAGGGTATGAAGATGAGGATTATATAGGTGATACCCATTGGAAGGATTATAGTATCCTATGGGGGTGTGGAGGCTTTTTATGTTATACACAGAAAAAGAGAAAAAAATCATGGAGGAAACTCTAATTGATGTAGTGTATTATAGCCAGGCAGAGGGCAATCTGGTATAGGTTTAAAAGGTTAGAGAAGATCCTTAGTGTAAGTAAGTAATGCAGGAGGCTGTTATGAAGTTGTAACTTATTATCCATTGTTTATGCCTCGTCCTTGCTAAGTCTTCTGTGGGGGGAGCGAGGGGTCCCTGGATTATACCTCCCAACGAGGAGCAAGGGGCCCGTACTGGCACTCCCCCCTCAGAGACATCCCAGGAAGCCGGGTAAGCCACAAGTTGAGTGAGGTAACCTGAGTCAGGAACACAAAGAAATAAAGACTCAAACCGAACAGAACCATAACGTAACTTACATTTGAAGCTTCTAAAGAGTTTGGATGGTCGCTCTTGATAGGGCTTTGTGAACGGAGCCCTGAAGCTTGGGATCTAAAATAACATTGGTTAGAGAGAACACAGAAAAAATGCATAAAATACCTTAATGGGTTAAAGAAAACTCAATAATAACCATATCAGATCTATTATCCTCCTGGTAGCATCTGAGGACTGGTGTCCTTTAGTGAACCCATTTTGGTCTTTGTGAATGAGGGTTGGGAGCAGGATTGCTAATCTGTTGGCCAAAAGTTTAGCATATCTTTTTAAGTCCAGGTTCAAAAGTGAAAAGGGACGAAAGTTTTCGGGGAGGTACAGTAGGTTCCTTGTCAGGTTTAGGGAGGGTGACTGTGGTAGCATCTAGCATTTCAGCTGGGATGGTGGAAGAGGAGGCAATTCGATTCAGGGCATTTTTCAGATGGGGTACAAGTATCTCTTGGAACTGTTTATAATATTCCCCAGAGAAGCCATCAGGGCCAGGAGACTTGGCTGTGGGGAGGTGGGAAATGGTGGCTGTAAAGGTAGTAAAGGGCTTATTTAGGTCACTGACTTGTTGCTGAGTTAGGGAAGGGAGTTTAATTTGTTTCAGAAAGGCTTGTGTTTCATTGTGGGTTGGTTGGCGGGTGTGGGTGTCTGCTTTTAAATTGTATAATTCACCATAGTAATGGCTGAAAGTATCTGCTATATCTTGGGGTTTCAGAATTTTTTCGTTTGTGGATGGGTGTATCAGGTGTGAAATTTTAGTTTTAATACGTGTCCTTTGATTCGTGAGGCCATAGCTTTCCCAGCTCTGTTCCCTGTAGTGTACATTTTAGCTTTCAATTTCCTCTGTGACCTATCAAAAGACTCTAGGAGGAGAGAGCATAATTCAAGGCGCAAATTGAAGAGTTTGTTTTGAAGAAAAGTAGAGGGGGAAGCTTTATTCTTTTGGTCCACATCTATTATTGCCGCATTAAGTTCCCCTAAGCGTGATATTTTCTGCTTTTTAACTCTAGATCCTATTTGGATCAGGGAACCTCTCAGCACTGCTTTGTGAGCAAGCTACACTGCCACCGGGTCTGTTGTGGTGTTGGAGTTGATATGGAAGTAATTCTCGAGTTGATTCTTAAGGGTGGTTTTGTAAGGGTCATTTTGGAGGAGATAAGTGTTAGCACGTCGTCTGTATGCGCGTGGATTGTTAGAATCATCTGATAGTGAAATGCTAATGGGTGCGTGGTCAGACCAGGTGACAGTGTGGATCGCTGCGGATAGTACATTTCTTAAAAGTCGTCTATCAGAAATGAACAGATCTATGTGCGAGTAGGTGTTGTGACAAGGAGAAAGATTTGTATAGTCTTTCTCACTAGCGTGGCAACACCTCCACATGTCCAGTAGCTTGTAAGTGATTAGAAGGTTCCTTAGCAGAGAGTTGTATCTCTTGGTTGTAGCTGATGTGTCCATCTGGGTATCTGGGACAATATTAAAATCACCGCACAGAAGAAGATCTCCATGTTGAAGTGATTTTGCTTTCTTAATAACTGATTTGAGGAAGGGTATTTGCTTCTGGTTAGGGGCATATAGGGATACTAAGGTGTAGTCCACAGAGTTGATTTTGCATGCCAAGATTATGAAACGTCCTTCCGGGTCGGAAAGAGACTGGCGTAGGTGGAAGTCTACTGTATTCCTGATGGCAA
This sequence comes from Glandirana rugosa, assembly GCA_018402905.1. Lineage (NCBI taxonomy): Eukaryota > Metazoa > Chordata > Amphibia > Anura > Ranidae > Glandirana > Glandirana rugosa. Next base: position 114,499 of record BLSH010294820.1, read on the forward strand.
TCAAGATTCCCCTTTGTTTTTAGTTTCAAAAAGTTTTTATTGAAATTCCAGAACATACAAAAGACAAAATAAAGAAGGTAAGGGAAGGCCATACCTGAGATTAATAATGCTTAATAACAATGAAGATTTGCATAGTAACACATATATCAGAATGTGAAAAATTTAAGTACCATGAGGACTAACCGGGCCCGCCCCCCAGCTCCACCTTCGGCACCCCTATCGGGAACACACTATGCCAGGAGGAGGGAGAGGGCGGGGACCCGCCAGACCGCAAGGCCTCCTATCGAACATTGGAAGAGACAAAAGAACCATAATAATCAGGTCACAATGAAGCACTTCTAGAGGTTGAATAGCCTCAGGCGGCCTATTCCCTAAAAAGTTATCCAAGGATAACAAACCACTATTTCACCAAAGGAAAACACAGAGAGGACACAGGAGAGGAAGTCAGAAAGAAACAGAAAAGAGGAGAGAGAGGGAGGGGGTTCCAGGGTAGCCAAATCCCATAAAAGGGGAAGAGCAGTTCACTCGGGTGATTGAGATATGTCCTCCAAGGGTCCCATATTATATCAAATTTAGCCGAAGTGTCAAGAAGAATATTTGCATACTTTTCTTGAGTCATAATCCAAGTGATTTTTCTCTTCGCCGCACCGAAGGAGACCGAAGGTCTTTTCCAGGTTCTCGCCATTGTAATCTTGGCTCCCAAAAGGATAAAGTGGGACAATTTGGATAAGGGCCTGGATAGACCACTCGGCTTAACATTCAGCAAAGCAATCTGTGGGCATTGTGGAATTGCCTGGCCTGTAATCTTCCTTAACATCCCAAAAACCTTTTTCCAAAAGCCCCTTATCCTAGGGCACTCCCCCCATGTATGAATAAATGACCCCTGAAGATTACATCCTCTAAAACAAAGGGGGGAGGAGCCTGGAAACATAACCAAGAGTCTAGCTGGGAACCAGTACTAGCACAAAATAACTTTCACACTGGCCTCCATCAGTGAAATGTTGACTATTCCCTTAAAGGAGGTCTGGAACAGGGAAAACCACTTATCTGCCTCCGACAACATATCCAAATCCCCCTCCCAGTTTCTAGCATATGGAGGTTTCTCAGGTTGGTCTGACAAAGATGCATATATCAGGGAGATACCCCCTTTTTGGTGCGAAATCTCCGAGCACCACTCCCCTCTGCTTTTTAGTATAAGAGGCTTCAAAGTATTGAGGGTGAGTGCATGGCGTGTGGTGGTCTCTTATAAAATGCGCCTCTTGGACACATAATATGTCATAGAGCTGTTCTCCATAGAGAGGTGCACTTAACTGGGTGGTTTAGTCCATTTGCATTTATTGAGATGATGTTTACCGGCATGGTGAAGGAAGTGTGGGGTGCGAGGTAGGTCAACTCACTGTTCTGAGGTCAACAGGTAGATATCTAGAGTTGCTGGAGTGGGTCCTGATAAAGAGCTTGTGTGTCTGGTCTTCTCCTTTAAGATGTAAGTCAGTTTTTCAAGTGTCCTCCGGTGCATCAAGGGTGGGTAATGGGCTGCTGGTAAGCAAAAACTAACAGGGAGAGAGAGAGAGAGAGAAGAAACTTGAAATAGAAAAACAAGAAGAGAGAAGAAAAAGAAACAAGGGAGAAAAAGTCAAATACAAATACAAAAACTCTCACGACGGTTGTGGATGAGCATATGCGAGGTGTCGGCACCTGTTGTGAGCTTGCGGCAATTCAAAACTTTATAGCCGCTTCAAGATAGGAGGGGTAAAGTCTGCTGTACATAATAAATCCAGCATTATGCTTGACCAGGGAAATGGTAGTGGTTTGACTCATAGGCATATGCTATTTGGTTCTAGAACTGCGGTTCTCCCTGTTGTGCCTTCTCTGAGGTTGAGGCATATCTTCGCTGGGGATGTAGTTAGGGTTGTCAGGAGCCTCAGGGATGATACCCCATAGATGGAGAAGCTGCATGCCTTTTTCCAGGGACGAGATAGCATGTTTATTCCCATTATGTGTGGCCAGGATTGTGGCTGGATGGTGCCATTTATATACTAATTTGTAGTTTGACAGGGCTTTAGTGACAGTCTTTAGTTCCCTGGGGGCTTGCAGGGTATGCTTAGAGAGATATGGGTATATTTGGACCCGTTCATAGGGAGCTGTAAAAACAGTCAGCAGACGGGCTTTGGTCAGGATTTGTTCCTTGGCTGAGAAAAAATTCACCCTCATAAGAACATCCCTAGGAATGTTGTCTTCTAGGAGGTTGGGCTTAGGGATCCTATGTATCCGGTCAATGAAGAATGGCGGTATTTGGTGGAAGGGGCTTCACATCCCATTTTGATCTACACAGATCACAAAAACATGGAATATCTCAGAACAGCCAAGAGACTCAAGCCCTGTCAGGCCCGCTGGGCAATTTTTGTGGTTGTGGACGTTTAACAAAAATGCCTCATTTCCTCCCTATGAAGGACACTCCTACTGCTGCGGAAACCGCAGAAATCTTCATTAAAGAGATTGTCCGCCTCCATGGAGTTTCAAGTAACATTGTGTTGGACCGTGGAGTCCAGTTCACGTCCTGGTTCTGGAAAGCCCTATGCTCTGCTTTGGAAGTCGAGTTATTCTTCTCCTCTGTCTACCATCCGCAAACAAATGGACAAACTGAGAGAACGAACCAAACCCTGGGACAATATCTCAGCTGTTTTATCATCGTTCTCTCAGGATGACTGGGTCACATTATTAGCATTGGCTGAGTTCCATTACAATAACACCGTCCACTCAGTGACCAAACAATCACCGCTCTGGGTGAATTACGACTACCATCCCACATTTTTGCCCAGCATTCCATCAGAAAGTGTGGTACCAGCCGTGCATGAAGCTGACAAATTCTTAACTAAAAATCAGAAACTCCTGCAGGATACACCGTCCAGAACGATGGAACTCAACAAACACGCCTTTGACAAAAAGAGGCGAGGAGAATTGGATCTCCAGCCAGGTAACCAGGTCTGGCTTGCCACAAGAAATTTAAAATTAGCCTGCCCATCTAAGAAATTGGGACCCAGATTCATTGGCCCCTTCCCTGTGAATCTGAGGATTAACCAGGTAGCTTATGAACTTGACCTTCCTCCCTCTCTACACATTCATCCTGTCTTTCATGTTACCCTGCTGAAGCCATGGACTCCAGATCCTTTTCCGGGATGGACCATTGCCCCACCAGAACCAATTCTGGTGGGTGGCGAGGAGGAATTTGGAGTCAAAGCTATCCTGGAATGCAGGAAGAGGGGCAAATTCCATGCAGTACCTGGTCAAATGTAAGGGGTATGGTCCAGAGGAGAGCTCTTGGGAGCCAGAGGCAAATGTGCACGCAGAGGAATTGATCAACGCTTTTAAAAGGAATTAACTTGGAACGTGGGGGGCAATGTCAGGAAACATCTGCTGCAAATGCTGAATCTCAGACTGGAATGCCCGTGCAGCAGGTGCACGCATGTGAGCACCAACATTGGCGCCAGACAGGCTATTTAAACAGGGCAGCACCATGCAGCCGGTGCTGTCCATTCTACAGCGTGTACGTGTTCCTGAGAGACCTGTTACCTCTTCCTGTTACCTGTGACCCGGCCTCTTTGACCTTGATTGTTATCTGCTTGCACCGATCCTGGCTTGTCTATGACCACTCATCTGATCACCCCATGTACCTCTGCTGCCAGCCAGTTGCCAACCCAGCCTGTACCTGACCATCCTTCTGCCTAACCCTTCTGTACCACGCTGCCAGCCAGTTGCCGACTGTACCTGAACCACTGTTCTAATCCACTGCATGAGTCACGCAGGACATCCTATCACCATCTGTGGATCAGTCCAGCCCTTGGGCCATCTTGCACTCCTGAACCGCCTGTCTGCTCTACCAGGGGTTCGTGAATCAGGTGCCTAAGAGTGGTTACTCCCTGCATAAGTCAAACTCCACCACCAGGTACATGACAGTTGTAAGGACTTATCCCAATCCCCCTCCCCCCCATTTACATGTATACGATCCACTGCAATAAAGGACACCCATGGAAAATGGTAGTGGTGGGCATTGGCAAAGTGTCTGCCCAAAGGGGTATATAAATTTCCTATTGTCATAGCATATATATGGTCATGTATTCCCTTCCTTCACTTTCTTTTAGTTTTCCCCACTTGGAAACATCCTCATTCATGAATTATAGGGTATATAAAACTTTCTGTCCAGCTATTCAAAAATGATATGGATTATATATTTTAGGTAATAAAATATTTGTGTTGCTATTTACAAATTTACAATAATTGCAATCATCACAGTGGAAATTTCCCAGGATCTTACATGAGTCTTTTCTGTTTGTCCTTGATAATTTCTGTGGACCAATTTGTCTGTAATGGATGGAGCTCTTCGATATGTAATTTTTAGTTTTCTGATAGGCCTTCTTCAGGCACTTATGACTGTATCCTCTTGCTAACAGGTGCTCCCACAAGAGGTTGTGTAACGTAAACAAGATTCCCAGCACCAGAAAACCAGTGCAGGCTTATGCTCATATTTGTGCATGTGTTTATACTTTTAGGCAAAGAGGCAATTGATGTACTATTCCAGTTCATTGAGCTTGCATTTGTGCACACATTCGCACATGTACACACTTGCATACAAATTAGAGTGCACACTTGGCACCCAGTGGCCTATTTAAACTGGTCTGTCACCATGAGCAGTTGTTGAATGGTCTTCAGCTTGTACCATCATTTGAACCTGTTCACCTGTGTATGACCTGGCTTTCTCCTGGACTTTGCCTTTGCTCCTGCATTAACCTTGTTCATTTGATCTCTCTGGCCTCAGCCTGTTTACTGGACTCGTCTTTGCCTGCTGATTATGTACTACGCTGCCTGGCGGTTACTGACCTAGGCCTGCTTCCTGAACTTGCGCTGCCTGCTGACACAGTCCCTAGTTGCCTGGCTGCATACCACATACTGGCTCTGCTACCATCTCCTGCTCTGGTGCTGAACTGCTTCAGTATCCTGTTCTTAGAACTGTGACCCCTAGCTTCATTTACCTAAAGAGCGGTCTTCGCCAGCCAGCTACCAACCCGGCACTCAGAGCAGCTTCTTTAAAATCTCAAAAATAGACTATAAGAGATGGAATTATTTAATGGATCCAGATGAAAATTGTGAGCATGTAGCAAATTATTGCCTGCAGTGTCTTTACAGAACTGATTGCTACATATGTGTATATTTTTCTACACCAGAACACATGTTTTATTCCTTTGTTGTTTTCCTTGCTTGCATAAATGTATAGATATTGACATTTTGATCTCCCAGTCTATGTATGTGATCGGGAGGGTCAAGTATGTCACATGGCATGGGTGGCCCCTTAACTTGGCAATCTTCATTATAAAATGGCTGTTATGTGCCGCGGTGACATCACTGCTATTGCGTGTCTGGTGGTGGCCATTTTGCGAACACGTGGCAGGGGACCCAGCAGAGGGCAACAGTCCCTCTTTCTATATTTGGTGTAAACGTCTGCTTGATGGCTTGCCCTTGGACACACAAGTCTATGACTGTGTGACTTCCAATTGCTCCTCCCTTCCTGTTTCTTTCATATAAATATGGCTTGTCCATAGGCATGGTTGCTGCTGTCTTCCCTGTTGTGGATTGTTATGGTCAGCCATAACTTTAAGGGAATTATTTTTCTCAAAATACTAGGTCTTTGAAAAAATAATTTCTCATGAGTAGTGCTTTCGTAGGTTCTTTGGTCTCTTAGTCTCTTATTCATACCCATGCCCCATTCTCTTTATGAGTCTGTGCGCTGTAGGACTGCACAGGCTGGGTGTTTTTAACTTGCTTTAGGCTGAAAAACACACATCTATCATCAATGTTGTAAGTCTTTTTGCTTAACACAGTTACATGCAAATATCCATTTGTTCCTTTGTGTTATTTTTGATCTTGCATCTTATTGATGAATGATATCAAGGTCTAAGTGTGAAGAAGAGAAAACTCAAAATGCATTGGGAATGTATAAACATCTATAGATACTCTTAGTCATGTTGAGCTCTAATTGTTGACCCATAAGTCCTTTTATCAGCATGTTTTTGCATATTTGAGAGTACAAAAGCTGTGACATATGTTTAGCCTTAAACTGTTTTAAAGTGGTAGTAATAAAATGTAATTATATATTTATTTGGCTTTGCTTTGTTTGGGTGCCTAAAAAGTCACACACACCTGCAACATACCGTTGTAAGATCAGAATTCAGATGTGCAGACCAAGATTAGAAGAATTTCCTGGTAAGCAAATTTTTGTATAAAAACATTAAGTGATGTAATAAGGCTTTACAAGCTTCCAGTCATGGTGGATCAAGCCAGCTCAGTATGGCAGATTGTCTCAGGTAGACCCACTACTATCAGATTGTTTTTTCACAGCCCTATTTTTCAAGATCTGTTCTTTTCTGACAAAATTGTGAAATGCATTTGTAGAGATTTGTATTGCAATTGGACCTCATACCCATGTTTTGGCATGAGGTGTTTTGCAAAGTGAGTAGTGAGGTGATTGTTATCTATTTGCATCCAATTTTGTTTGTATATGCATGTATTTAATTATCTTTAACTTTTTTATTGTCTGTCGGTTATTTTCTTACTATAAAAAAAATGCAAAAAAGACGCCCTTTTTTGGCACAAAAATAGGTACAGGATAGTTAAAATTAGATTCCGTAATCCTAAAGAACCATATAAAGCACATTGCATCATTAACCACTCCAGATCCGCGCTATTGCCATAGTACGGCTCCAGCGCGGATCTGGAATGCCCGGACGACGTCCATGGACGTCGCCCCCTGTGCGCGCTCCTCGCGCGCCCAATTACTACGTTACACGAAATATACCAAGAAATCCTAATGCCTTAGATTAAAATTGATAGGACATGGATAAAAACACGGTTTTTTCCCGCAGAAAAAACGTAAAAAAAATATCATTCTTTTATTGGCTGTCTGTTATTTTTTCAATTTCTATTAATTTATGTACGTATATGTTTGTTTTAACCTACGTTTATCTATTGTTAGTGGAGTGATGAGTGAAACGTTTTGTGGAGTACGGTTTTGTACCCATACTCCAGGTTAACGTTATGTTTAGAGATGTTTACGTAAAGTGTTAAAACAGTCTTTTCTTGT
>BLSH010294820.1:147220-161796 GCA_018402905.1 Glandirana rugosa
AGTGACACACAGACTTTAAATAAGTTTGCAGAACAGATGTTCACTTATTCCCGGTTTCATTTAAAGTGACACACACATTTTGCAGAACAGTGATATGGGTTCTCCTGGCTTATTTATACTTTTTTGACACAGTTTGAAGATGATTTTAGAACAGTTCTATGGCCTCTACCGTTAATTAATACTTTTCAGACCCATTTTGAAGATGATCTCCGTTTTTGCATTTTTTATGTTTTTACTTTTTAAAAAATATTTAAAGTTATTTCCCTGTCCCCATTTCTTTGTAGGTCACTTGTCCCACCCTTACCCCCATTTCCTTCCTTTTGCAGACCTCTAGGACTTTCCAGGACTATTTTACAGCCTTTTTTGTGCCTAAAAGTCCGTGTCCCCATTGATTTCAATGGGGTTCGGGGTCCGGGACAAAGTTCGGGTTCTGTCCGGACCTGAACCCGGACTTTGTCCCGAAGTTCAGCCGAACCAGCAGAACCCGGACTTCTAGAAGTTTGCTCATCTCTGGCATAGATGAATAGGGAGACACAGATCAAGGGACTGAACATTTTGCAGATTTTGCAGCATCTACATTTTTTAGACCTCAAAAAGAAAAGAAGGGGATAACAGCAGCAATGGTTGAATCAAAAGGCAAAACTTGGGAAGCATGGTACTATTAAGAATACCATGTTGTAAAATAAAAGCTTGATCTTTATTTCAGTAAACTTTGCATTTTTCCTGTAGTTTCACTTTAAAATGTTAGCGAAAACGCAGATTCCTATTTTCTTTTGTTTATTCATTGTCAACTATAGAATATTAAAGTAATATTCAAAAGCAAAACAGAAAACAAAATAATAACAATGCATTATCTTATAACTGCAATATTCAAAAGGCTTTATCCAGCAATATCAAAATGTAATCAAGTTGGATCATGCTGCTATGGCTGCTTGAATTACAATACTAAGAAAGGATTTTAGCTATGAAGTGTTTTTCTTTGCTAGTTAAATATTTATGCTATCCATACATTTGATTTCACTGCAATGTACTTATAAATAAATAATTGAAGGACCACAATATTAAAGGAAATAAAACTATTTCTAGATTTTTTTTTCTTCCTCCTCCACTATTGATCTTTTATACACATGATGCTAATTTATGCAGAATGTATTGATGTATTGCTAGTTTTGCTATATGAAAGTGGAAAGGTACTCGGTGTTGGTTTCACTTTGATATTTAATAGCATTTTTAATTCATTATTCAAGACCTACCAACTGTATTTGATTTCATTATATAAGGAATAAAATCTAACCTTTCACTGATTTGTCCCTAGGCAAATTGCAACAAATGTACTTATCATCCACACTGCTTTATTTGGATGACTAATGATTACCAGCAGAAGTAAAAAACCCATCAGAAAATGAAGATTTCAGGAGCATTGTATCATAACCAAAACTACATGTCAAGCATTTAGATTCATCATTCTTCAAAATGTCTCACCTTGTCTTTCAGCATTCATGGACACTTTAGACCTTGAAAGGTCAAATAATGGAACATACAGATAAAATACATATAGGGCTTGAGTTACTAAAATTGTAGAATGCAAAATCTGATACAGCTGTACATGGTAGCCAATCAGCTTAGAACTTCAGCTTGTTCAATTAAACATTGACAAAGAAACCAGGAAGCTGATTGGTTTCTATGCAGAGCTGTACCAGATGCTGATCTCTCCAATTTTAGTAAATCATCCCCACAGAGTATGTAAACTGTTTTACTTAAAATATGTGTTATTCTGTTCTGACAATCCTGCCAATCCAAGAATTACAAACCCTTGATACGTTGCTCAATATAGAGTGACATTTCTTTTATCTATTACATATTTGTTATCTTGCTTCCCCAGCCCACTAACAATAAAAGAGTATCTATACCAAAAAAGTGCAGCGCTGAAAGTTAATAATTTACCAATAACATTAAGTGACAAACAATTTGTGAAAGAATTCCTAATAAACATTACAAAGTGTCCACTGGTTTCCAAATTGTGAGAAATATTCCCTGTGAAAGTCAAAAAATGTCCACTGATTTCTGTAAAGAAATATTGTCCATGTATGGTTAGTGGAAGTAAGCCAAATTCTTGTAATAACAAAAAGAGGGGAAAGAAACCCACCCGGCAGTGCATAGCCACTGAGGGAATGGTATTAAGCCAACCGTGGGCCTATACGTGATATGACAAGTGTAGGGGATAGGATCTTACTAAGATAAACACAGGGGACTGAAAGACCTGAAAAGAGGAATCGCTAAAGCTGACATTGGAGAAAATATATGCAAGTTACAAATTGGCAATTGATTCAAAATATACAAAACAACAACCTAGAAGAAACAGGTGGAAATAATGAGGCGGTAGCTCAAATAACTATACACAATGTCACTAAGTGCTTTTTTTGTGTGATCTAATACCTAATTGGAATTGACTGGTAAAATGTATCCACCGTAGACTTACAATCTCCATACAATCCGACTGATACAATAAATTGGAGAATTGGGGAGTCTGACTCCTTTGCTCACAATTTCTGGAGAAAGTACTGCTACTGATATCTTTCATGGAATATCCTCTCTTTTTTGTGTGATTTAATACCTAATCGGAATTGACTGATAAAATGTATCCACCATAGACATACAATCTCCATACAATCCGGTTGATACAATTAATTGCAAGTAGAAGGACTTAACTAAAGGGGAACCTCCAAGTTTATAATTCCATCCCCTTTTTGCACTTATCCCCCATAATCCTAAAAGTGATCAAGTGTTTCTTGGCCTTGATTACCTATGTTATGAACATTGGTGCGTTGACTATTTTAATGAGGTTGTGGTGGAGGTGGATTGTTCAACACTTAGTGAAAGGTATTTAATTGTTTTTGTATATGGTTAAAATAAAGATATTTTTCTAAAAATTAACCCTATTGCCTCTGTGACGTTGTTCTGCACAGGAAAGAATTTATTTCCCTATTTTTTTTATATAATTTATATGCACTATGGTTCATATGCTTCACTATTCTCCAATCAAAGGAGTAAGTGAATGATTAATTATCCCACTAATCAAGTCTATTTTTAGAGTGGTACATTTTTATTATAATACTAAGTGCTAGCTAGAATGTGCAGCTTGAAGCAGCCTTGGGTGAGCACTGTGTTACTGTGAAAATCTCGTAATGGCTCCACAGCAAGACACCCAAGTTTCAAAACAGATCTGTGCACCCAAAGCCAGAGAGGACACACTTCAGCTGCTTGGAAAAGAAGTCCAAGGAGACGCACATCACTCATGTAAAAAGTGTAAGGAGCCTCAGCCTAGACTGGGCACAGGCCACACCCTGACATGTTTTGGCCTGCCCACAGGGTTGCATTTATATTAGTGCATGTTGGGTAGGTTGAGGTAAGTTGAAAAATATTACTATCCCTTTTTCACTTTGTCAAATATTTACTTTTTAAAAAAAAAAAAACTCTGCCATCATTTTCCAAATTATGCCTACTTTGGTTCACAGTTGTCCAAGACTGGTTGACTTTTCTCTAATTCTATAATTAGCGTTTTGTTGCTTAAAGTGACCCTGACTTCCAGTTCCGGCAACACATGTAAGAGGACGGAGAGACAGCGGCTCCGGAGGGGGATACACAAAACCGGCAGATAAGCAGCTCGGGCAGCGGCACTTCTTGAACATAAACCGCCCCCACAGCACCGGGAACCCAGATGGAGAAATTTCTGGTCCACAGCGGCACCGTAACGGCTCCTGGCTCCCTCACAGAGACTCTCCTCATGGAGGCACAGGGTCCCAAGATGGCCGACGGCACAGCCCAACAAAGCGTGAGTCACACAGCCATGCCGCCCGGCGGCTCTCCCTCCCTCCCTGAGGAGGAATACCATAAAATAGCCCAGGCAGTAGCAGCTCTCCTCTCCCCCACCATTACCGCAGCAGTAGACAGGGCAGTCTCAGCGGGCATAGACCAGCTACGCAGGGAGATGAGAGAGCAGGAGAACAGGATTTCTGAGACAGAACACCGCATCTCTGACATAGAATCAGAACTGCAAAGCTCCTTCACAGAAGCCCGCCACTCACACCAGACCCAGCAATACATTCTAGAGAAGCTAGATGATTTAGAATGTCGCTCTAGGAAAATCATTAAATTAAATCATTAATGGGCCTGTGTGCGCACCGCATCCCTGAAGCACTGGGTATCTCATCTGTATGTACAGTGGAAAGAGCACACCAAATGGGGGTCCCATCAAATGACCGCCGCACACCTCGCCCGGTCATAGCCAGATACCTTAATTACGCTGACAGGGCAACGATTTTAAAATCGTTCCGCAACTCCCACACTCTGCAGATAGATGACCACAAGTTGATGATATTTGCGGACTATTCACAGGAAGTGTCCCGCAGGCACAAGGCCTTTCAACCAATTTGCTCAGCTCTCTATCAAAAAGGAATTAAATTCACCCTCGCCTTCCCGGCAGTTCTCTGGCTCACCGATCAACTGGGGGAATCCAAGGCCTTTTCCCACCCTGAGGAAGCTCTGCACTACGTTCAGACCCACTTCAACATTATGCAGGACCCCACACCAATGGAAGCAAGCCCCCCACCAGTGGTCCCCAGGGATCAGAGGAGCCCACGTAAAGACCCACCAAAGAGAGGCAAATTCTCTAATAGCTCCAAACCAAAATAATGAACGCAGGAGGTATTGACTGACTGGGCCACCCATCCCTATCCTTATCTGTAAAAGGAGGCTGAGAGAGCCCAGCTATTGGAGACCCATCAAGTTAGTTACAGCTGCAAAACTGGATCTTGACCCCTGAATGGGGGTTCTCAGTTAAACACCAGGGCATCTGGAATTGTTTATATGGTTTGATATAGTTTCTTATTGTTCTCCAATTTTGATACTGTTTATCCCCCATCCGCTTTACAGCCTCACCAGAGAAGGGGAGAGCTAGACTACCCATGGAGGCGCACCGCCTCTATAGTTACACTACAAATAAGGCACTGTTCCTCACTTCCGCCACAACCGAGGCCAATTGGAAGAGAAGCCACCCCTCCAGTAACGCTGTCAGAGGAATGCGTGTTGAAAAAAGAGAAGTGCAAGACTTCAGAACTGTAAGTGGTATAACCCTTTGGTACACTTGCAGGTTGTTACTATTAACACTCTACACATCAGCTAACTAAATTATTATAGCCTCAGACATCTTAACACATTTGCGAATCATATACACCTTAGACTCCTCTTCCCTGCGGGAGATCGAGAATAAGGTGTTGCTACCCATTGACCTTGTAAATTAGTTTCACTACTGCACAACAGCTAAAGTTGCGGAGACGCATTTAGACCTCCACACCTACCTCCCTCCTTACTTCCTTCTCTCATTCTTCCCTGAACCTACCTGAATATTTCACTTCTCCCCACCCCCTACTTGACCCTTCCAAACCTAAAACATTGGGGAATCCCCCCCCTACGACCTACAGCACTGCCATTCTCCTCACACCGCTCGGACCGACATCACCCCTCCACCTCTAACCTAAACGTTAAACAACAGACATCATGCAAATCGTATCGTGGAAGGTCAAAGGGCTTCGGTCACCCCATAAACGCATGGAGATTCTGCGGCACCTTAAACGCCTAAAAGCAGATATAGCACTACTCCAGGAGACCCATCTGGAACCAAGAGACTACTTTCGTATGAAGAAATTGTGGGTAGGCCAAGTATATGGATCTGCTTCCATCAAAGGCAAAGCGGGGGTATTAATACTCATACATAGACATTGTCCATGGGAGGTAATCCAGGTAGAGCAGGACGAGTCGGGTTGAATGTTAACTTTCCACTTTAAAAAAGCACACAAAGACCTGGTGATTACGAATGTCTACACGCCCAACCCCCCAGACAAATCTTTTTTTCAGGCACTAACGAGTCACACCGCTAAATATATACATCTTCCACTGATGGTGGGAAGGGATTTCACCACATTCCCCTACTCAACCTCTTTACTATCCGCTTTCACAGAGGGGCTACAATTTATAGATACGTGGAGATTGGCACACCCGGAGGGAAGGGAATTCATCTTCTACCCCCCCCCCACACCACACTCTGTCCAGAATTGACTACTTGTTTACAACCCCATCCCTGCTCCCCTCGACCTCAGACCCTCATATCCACGAGATAGCCATCTCGGACCATGCGCCAGTGTCCCTATGCATACACGAGAGCGCACAATCCAAAGATTAAAGAGGTTGGAGATTTCCTTCCTTCCTGGCTTCCAACCAAGAACTCAAGAGTACATTGACACAAGCCTGGGCGGAATTTGAGCACGCCAACAAGGCACACTTAGACAACCCAATTCTTTACTGGGAAACCAGTAAAGCAGTGCTGAGAGGTAAAATAATCGCTTTCACAGCGGCGTATAAAAGGAAAGTCCTAACAAAATATGGAGACGATCGAGAGACTGAGAGATACCCAAAGGGCATTGATGGCCTTAAACTCCCCTCACAATAGAGAGGTTTGGCGGGACAAGGAGAGCCTATACAAAACGCAACAGGATCTGCACTATTACAAATACGGCAACAAACCGGGCAAACTGCTTGCCAGAATGTGCAAACCACCGTATGTCCCAACCCATATCACACAACTAAAAAACACACATAGCACCCTTACATCAGACGCCAAAGAGATCAATACCATACTCGAACAATTTTACACTTCACTTTACAGCAAGGACGACCTAGATCCTGGCACGGCACAGGCTTTTTTAGATAACATTTCCCTACCTCAGGTAGATCCCATCCTCCTAGACCAACTAAATGCCCCAATTTCGGGGCAGGATATATCAAGCACTATAAAGAAAATGTCTAAGGGGAAATCCCCAGGCCCTGATGGCTACACTACGAAATTCTATCAACTAGTAGACAGCTTAGTCACTCCAAGCCTCCTCCAGGTCTACCAGGCAATAATGAATTGGGGAAAATATCTTCCCACTGGATACCAGGCACACATCAAATTAATTGCAAAAAAGGGAAAGACCCGAATGAACCCGGGTCCTACCGCCCCATTTCCCTGCTCAACTTGGATTCTAAGGTCCTATCCAAAATTATAGCCTCCCGCCTGGCACCAATAATGCCCACACTAATACACCCGGCCCAGGCAGGGTTTACCCAAGGCCGCTCGGCTTCCTTGAATATTAGGAAAGTTATGGCTGCTCTGGAACATGCCACAGCCCATCCGGACACCGACAACGCTATAATCTCTTTAGATGCAGAGAAAGCTTTCGACAATGTTAGCTTTCAATGGCTGTCGAAAGTCCTCTGCAAACTCAGCTTCGCCGGCTCATTCCTCCACCTAATCTCCACCATGTATGACGACCCTACAGCCAAGGTAGTCGCAGAAGGGCACACATCCTCCAACATAAAATTACACAAGGGTACAAGACAGGGATGCCCCCTATCTCTTTTACTTTTCAATCTGGCCCTAGAACCTCTATCTCTATAGATTCTTGCACATCCAAGGCTTCATGGCATAACAATAGGACACCAAGACCTGAGAATAGCACTATTTGCAGACGACATTCTAATATTCACCTCGGCCCCTCAGACCGATATGCTCCTTATACAAGACATATTCACTCAATTCAGAGCCTGTTCCGGGCTACGCATCAACTTTGGAAAAAGCGAGATACTCCCCCTATACCACACCCGACCCCCGCAGTGGGCACCTATGGCACCTTTCTCAATAGCGAAACAACCCATAACATATCTAGGCATTAAAATCAGCAAGGTACCAAGCGGGCTATACCATTTAAATTTCTCTCCAGTAATTACCAAAGTTATGGCAGAATTGGAGTCATGGCGGAACCTCCCTCTTTCGCTCTTCGGCAGATGTAATTTATTCAAAATGGTCAGTTTTGCTAAGCTGCTGTACCCCTTACAAACACTTCCTCTACTTTTAAAACACAATATACAGAAACTACAGAGAGCTATCTCCATTTTCCTTTGGCAAGGATGAAAACCTCGCATCTCGTTACAAAAGCTATATCTGCCCAGGAGCGAAGGGGGGGACGAACCTACCTAATGTTCGAACTTACAATCTCACCTGCCTACTACGCATCTGTCTAGATTGGATTTCCCAGACATCAAAATACTCAAACTTTCAACCGGAATCCCAAGTAACAGGTCCGTATAGCCTGGCAGCACTGCTACACAGCACAATCCGATCCCTTCCCCAAGACCTCAAACTCAACCTATTCTTTCGAGACACTTTGGTAGCTTGGAGGGAAACCAGACGGACTCTGAACATGTCTCCATGGATCTCCAAACACCTCCCCATACACAGGAACCCGAACTTTAGCCAATGCAAAGTAGGAGCTGGATTTGCCCTCTGGGCTTCCCGTGGCCTCCTTACCTTCCACCAATTATTTGATGACAACACGGGATCCCCCCTTCAACCGTCTGAAATAATCAAGAAGTTCCAACTCCCCACGAGCCACTTCCTTCAAATCCACCAAGCCGTACGATACGCCATGGATCTTCTACCAAACAAACTTCTGAGATTTCACAGCACATTTCTGGACACCCTCATCACCTTACAACAAACCAAGATCTCATCGGTCTACAAACCCCTTCATAAAATAATCTGCAATCCGCTAACCTCCACCTCCATCAAGGTTTGGAACAGGGACCTGGAATCTCCCTCCGCGGTCCACAAAATTCTGAAGGGCTACAACACAACTCTCGCCATGATCACAAATGAGTTCTGGAGGGAGCAACAATTCAAGATCATGCATAGAGCATATGTGCCCTTTCTACCAAGCGGAAATGCCCATACCCCAGCTTGCTGCCCCTGGTGCAAAGACCTCAGACCATCTCTACTACACAGATTCTGGTCCTGCCCGGCGGCGACATATTTCTGGGACCAAGTCGAAAGCTTCACCAGACAAAATACGGGTCGCCTCCCCTCAAAGAACATCTATCCTTTACTCTTTGGCTACCTGGAAGAAGAACCCCCCAGACTACTCGTCTCCAAAACAGCATTCCGCTCATCAACACAAAGAATGGCATGCTACATGCTTTATGATAGCAAGGCGCGCCATACTCAGCCACTGGATTTCTACCTCCCCTCCTACAATACTGGATGTTCAGCAGGAACTAGTAAACCTTTACCGAAAGGAAATTCTGGACAATATCCCACTCACTCGCATAGAGCGGAAATGGGCCACCTTTATCCGACTTCCCCTGCCTCCAGACTCTTGAGCTATCACCCCCAAATTCTCTAGGAAGAGGCTCAAATCCTAATCCTCCTCCTATTCCCCTCCTTACCATCCTTCCTTTCCCCCCTCTGTAAGTGGCCTTCCTTAGATTGGAGTGCAGAGCCAATATATAAGACTCAGCCGAGAGGCAAGTGGAGGGCACAAACACACCCAGGAAAACATACCAATAGCCAACGTAGGCCTCCTGTGCACTGCACCCTGAAGTCGTTTGCCAGCTATTTACTAAGACCCCACTCCTACCTTACTCCCCCTACCCTTACTTTTGGTAATCAACCACCCACGCAACATGGAACTGCCAAGGACAAGCAAGGCTTCTCCCCCAAGGACATTCCTCTTTCTTCCTCACATCTTTAGAGCAGCCTGGCTACTCAGGCTTCTGAACTCAGATTCGCAAATGGCCACTTCTAAATATATGTAACACTTTTCCTTTATTGACATGTTATACTTTGTGTTTTGAAATGACAAAACTCAAATAAAATATGATTAAAAAAAAAAGTGACCCTGTCACAAATAAGTTCCTCAAACAGGTATACCTATAATATAAGACTGTGAATACTTACCTTTTCTGCTGCTCATGTCGCTATAATGCCAAACCAGTCACCTCCTGGATTGTGTTCTGGTGGCACAGGCAGCTGAAAAGGTAAATATTCACAGTCTTATTTAACAGGTATGTGCATTTGGGGAACCTTTTTTTTATGACAGGGTCATGGTGGAAAAAAGTTCTGAAAACAGAATACAAGCAAATATCATACCATTTTTAAATTTTCATTTCTCTATGGATAATCTCTTTAACATTCATTTCTCCTCCTAAAAAATGCTGAAAGTATATATAGTCTACCATAATACATATAATATTGTACTATATTAGCCTTATTAAGCAATCCTTATTTTTTAATAAGGACTAAGCCCCGTGGGCAGGGTGAAATAAGTCAGGGGTGTGGCCTGGATGTAGTCTAGGTTGAGGCTGCTTCCACTTTTGGACTTTTGTGCTGCTCCTAGGGCTTCTTTTTCCTCTTTATTGACCTCTATGGAGCTGAGACAAACTCTTTCCTTGCCTGCACTCCCAGCAGTTGTCAGCATATAAGGACCCACTATAGCCTGAAGTGGCACCCTTAAATGATTTGTATGCGGACACATCTGCTGCTTAACAAATCCCAATAACACTTACATGCAGTAAATTGTCATACAATGTTAAAACCTTTCATCAGCAGATGTAACTCCTCCACATAGTGAAAGGCTACTATAGTATCAGTCAAAAACAAATGATAAATATGATCCCATAGTGTAAAACTGTATAGATTACTGTCCCCCTGATGACATCATCTGTGAGAAAATGTGTAGGGTGGCACCTACAGCTGTAACATCATCATGCATGCTGGGACAGATTGATGGCTTGGCCCGATACTGTTAGCGCATAGTAACACAGAATCACAATTCGTGCTCTGGTGCCTGTATAGTTTTTCATGCTGTGAGTGTGCACTTTTGCTAAATTCATATGGTTTTACTCTATGGAATCATGTTTTAACCTTTGTTTTTGAGTGTTGCTGTAGCAGCCTATCCCTATGTGGAGGAGTTCTATCTGCTAATGGGGTGTTTAACCCCTTAAGTGCTGTATGACCATTTACTGAATATTATGGTCATTGGGATCTGGTAAGCAGCTGATGTGTGTGTTCTCTGGCTTTGAGTGCACTTGGGTGTCTTGCTGTGGACTTATTACAAGAATTTGGTTTACTTTCACTCATCATATATGGACTAAATGTGATGTCTTTATGGAAATCAGTTGATATTTTTTTACTCACTAGCATAGGGAATATTTCTCACATTTTAGAAACTAGTGGACACTTTGTAACATTTATTAGGATTTCTTCCAGATTGTTTAGTCACGTAATGTTATTGGTAAATTATTAATTTTCAGCAGTGTACTTTTTTTTACTTATACACATGGGTTTAGTGTCATGAACCTTTGGTGCTTGCTGCTTATTTGTAACTTTTACCCGAGCACAGAGGTTTTTTTTTGGTTTAACAACAAAAGAGTATCACCTTCCCAGTGAGGTCTCCTTCCTGGTACACAAGCTCACAGTTCTTGAAAACATGACTGAAAGCACTTTAGAAAAGATGTAAAATAATATGAATATTATTAACAAACATTTTCTGCAAGGGTTCTAGGATAAGCTCTGCAATTTCTGTGTGAATATTTAAACACCTAAAAAGTTTGAAACAGCTGTATGAAGTTTGGAATAATTGTCTTTATGATATTAGGCACCAATCTCACAGGTGTTAAGCTGCAATGTGATTCCAGTGGCAGGAATCTACTGATTCATGATGCTGGGATTGACATCTGGGTGCAGACAGCATCAGCTGCCAAGCCTGTACAGTGCCAGGACAGCCTTTCATTGCAGTGTACAGGCTCAGTGGCCACTGCTAGCCACTTCTAGCTGCACACCACTTTCAGTCCCAGCAGCAGGAATCTGTAAGTTTCTTCCTCTGGAATTTGCAGAGTGTCAAAATGCCCCTATATTAATGTCTTAGGCTATACTTGCACTATACACCAAGAGTTCTGAAAGTGCATTTGGCTGTTTGGGGCATAAAAGAATGATTTTTATGGCTCTGCCAATAAGTAATGATCCGCTTATTTTTGGCATAGGTTATGAAAAGAGACATGTTCGCATTGCACCAACCACTCTGAGCTAGCTCTAAAAATCCCCAATACAGGCGGTCCCCTAGTTACAAACATCCAACTTACGAATGACTCCTACTTACAAACGGAAGGAGACAACAGGAAGCAAGGGGAAATCTCCCCCTAGGAAGGGAAATTCACTACTGTTAAGCCTCGTACACACGGTTCGACGGTCATACGACCGAACGGACCAAATCGTATGTTGGCTGTTGTATCTAGCATACTGACATGCACTACACGATTGACCAAGCTGAACGTATTGTCGTGTTATGAACATATAAAGAGAAAGTTCAGGTGCATGTAATTAGTGTCTGGCCGTTCCTGACTTCTGAGCATGCGTGTTTTGCACAATACAACTTGTTGGACCTACTTCTCTGTACACACGATACAACGGTCATAAGACCGTTTGTTGGTACTACCAAGTTTTCTAGTCTGCTCATACAACTTCTGTTGTATGACCGTCGTACGTTGGCTGTTCTAATCGTGCGTACTAACGATCGATTACGCATACAACGGTCGTTTATACGACCTGTTGTACACGACCGTCGAACCGCGTGTACGAGGCATAAGAGTTATCATGGGAAAAGGTGTCTTCACTGATGTTTTATCACCAAGGTTTGTTTCCACAACAACCCAAAATTTTCAAGTCACCTGACAAGTCGTCCCCATGCAGTGCAATGGAACCGTTCTAATAGGAGCGACTCAGGTCGCTCCGACTTAGAAAAAGGTTCCTGCACTATTTTCGGGGCGACCTCAGCGCGACTTGCATTGACTTCTATGTAAAGAAGTCTCCTTGCAAGCCACGCTGAGGTAGCCTCAAACGGGGTGACTTGCTTTGCCCTGCAAGTCGTGCCACCTCAGTGTGAACCGGCTCTCAGAGTCTACAAGCTATGATGCCAATCACTGAATATTGATCACACCTGATTTACTGATGGTCTTTCTCATTTCTTGAGACCCTAACAAGCCAGAAAAGTAAAAATACCCCACCAAATGTTTTTGTAAGTAGACTTTCCAAGGTATTTATTAAGAGGCATGCAAAGTCAGGCAGTCTGTGGGGCTGTCACCCCTTTGTCTGGATCTCATGCAGCAGTGGCTACAGCCCCACAGACTGCCTGACTTTGCACGTCTGCTGACCACTTGGTCGGCTACTTATTTGTTCTAATTTGACCCTTCGCTCATTACAGGTGGCAGCCTAATCCTATGCAACCAACTTCTCATACATTGATTTTTTGATTGTCCTTTTTGGACCTCTGTTAAAATTCCTTGGGGCATGTCAGTGGTGATTTGTGTGCGGGTTATGTGTGGGCTCTCTGTTCTGGGGGGATCT
Organism: Glandirana rugosa; assembly: GCA_018402905.1. NCBI lineage: Eukaryota > Metazoa > Chordata > Amphibia > Anura > Ranidae > Glandirana > Glandirana rugosa. Next base: position 160,494 of record BLSH010294820.1, read on the forward strand.
CTGTCCCTTCCCCCCTGGTTTTTTTATCTTTACTTATGACATTGTCAAAGGTGATGGCTTTCTGATCAGTGTGATTCTATGTTTTAGATCCTATTTTTTGTACCTATTTAATGAATTTTTGTGCTGAAATAAAATGCTTTTTTACATATATTTGTTTTGCTTGCATTAATTATTATCAATTATCTCACATCCAAATTCCAGTGGCTATATATATGGTGGTCTTTTGGACAGCCCTCTGTGCTGCCCCTTTTTGGGTTTTGTGGTTTCTCTTCACCATTTAGCCCCAGGGCATATTTCCTTTCGGTTTTTTTGTATATTCTAGGAGGCATAATGAGTCTTTTGAACATGTCATTTTTTCCAAGTTTTTGGAAAATGTGGAAAGAAAATGAAAACATTTTTTTTCCTTAAAGTTATCCATGTATACAATATTTCTAACACACAGCATGTACCTAGCAAAAATTACACCCCACAAAATATTCTGCTACTCCTCCTGAGCATGGCAATACCACATGTGTGACACTTTTACACAGCCTGACCACATACAGAGGCCCAACATGTAGGGAGCACCATCAGGTGTTCTAGGGGGCATATATTTCAAATCTAATTTGACTATCTTTTACACTATTGTGAGGCACTGTGGTGGCATGGATAGGCACTGTAGTGGCATGGATGGGCAGTGTAGTGGCATGGATGCGCAGTGTAGTGGTACGGATTGGCACTGTAGTGGCATGGATGGGCACTGTAGTGGCACGGGTGGACAGTGTAGTGGCACGGATGGGCACTGTAGTGGCATGGATGGACACTGTATTGGCATGGATGGGCATTGCAGTGGCATGGGTGGGCAGTGTAGTGGCATGGATGGGCACTGTAGTGGCACGGATGGGCACTGAAGTGGCATGGATGTGTCAAGGATGAGAACTGATGTGGTATGGATGAGCATGAATGAGCCACAAATGAGCCATGGATGGGGATGGATGAGCTGTGGATGGGGTTGGATGAGCACGGATGGGGATGACTGAGCACGGAAGAGGATGACTGAGCATGGATGGGGATGACTGAGCATGGATGGGGATGGATGAGCATGAATGGGGATGGATGAGCACAGATGAGGATGCCCTGAGCATGGATAGGTATGGATGAGCATGGGTGGGGATGACTGAGCACGGATGGGTGGGTGAGCATGGCTGGGTGGGTGAGCATGGATGGATGGCTGGATGAGCACGGCTGGGTGGGTGAGCATGGATGGATGGCTGGGTGAGCATGGCTGGGTGGGTGGGTGGGTCGGTACGAGTGGGTGGGTAGG
>BLSH010294820.1:165669-176539 GCA_018402905.1 Glandirana rugosa
ACACAAGACATTACACACACTTATCGTCTACACGTTCGTAATCGCCGTTATACTTTTTGTCGCTTTTCATATTGCCGCTAATGCTTGCACATCTGCTATTCACACACATTGCAGAGCACATGTGTGTGAATAGCAGATGTGCAAGCATTAGTGGCAATATGAAAAGCGACAGACTAAAAAGAAGTGTTCTTCAATGATTGACATTTTCATTTAAAGTGATACACACATTTTAAAAAGAAGTGTGAATAAAAGATGTGGAATGATTGACGGTTTGATTTAAAGTGACACACAGACTTGAAATAATTGTGCAGAAGAGATGTGCAATGTTTGACGGTTTCATTTAAAGTGATACACACATTTTAAAAAGAAGTGTGAATAAAAGATGTGCATTGATTGACGGTTTGATTTAAAGTGACACACAGACTTGAAATACTTGTGCAGAAGAGATGTGCACTGATTCCCGGTTTCATTTAAAGTGATACACACATTTTGCAGAACAGTGATATGGGTACTCCCGGCTTATTTATACTTTTTTGACACCGTTTGAAGATGATTTTAGAACAGTTCTATGACCTCTAATGTTAATTAATACTTTTCAGACCCATTTTGAAGATGATCTTCATTTTTGCATTTTTTATGTTTTTATTTTTTTAAAAATATTTAAAGTTATTTCCCTGTCCCCATTTCTTTGTAGGTCACTTGTCCCACCCTTACCCACATTTCCTTCCTTTTGCAGACCTCTAGGACCTTCCAGGACTATTTTACAACATTTTTTGTACCTAAAAGTCCGGGTCTCCATTGATTTCAATGGGGTTTGGGGTCCGGGACAAAGTTCGGGTTCTGTCCGACTTTGTCCCGAAGTTCGGCCGAACCAGCAGAACACGGACTTCTAGAAGTTCGCTCAACTCTAATCACTAGTAATGAGTGTTCCTGGACACATCTTAATTAGAGTTGAGCGAACCCAAACTGTAAAGTTCGGGCTCATACCGGACTTTAGGGTGTCCGTGTCCCGAACCCGGACATTTGAGAAAAAGTATCTAAAAAAACCCTACTACCCCTGCCTGTATCTAACACCCCCACTACCCCTGCCTGTATCTGACACTCCCCCCACTACCCCTGCCTGTATCTACCACCCCCCACTACTCCTGCCTGCATCTAACACCCCCACTACCCCTGCCTGTATCTGACACTCCCACCACACCTGCCTGTATCTAACACCCCCCACTACCCCTACCTGCATCTAACACCCCCACTACCCTTGCCTGTATCTAACACCCCCACTACCCCTGCCTGTATCTAACACACCCTACTACCCCCTGCCTGTATCTAACGAACCCCACTACTAGAGTTGAGCCAACCCGAACGGTAAAGTTCTGGTCCGTACTGAACCTTTGGGTGTCCGTGACACAGACCCGAACCCGGACATTTGAGAAAAAGTCCGGGTTTGGGGATTTTTTGGCGCCTTTTGAATAGCTGCAGGGCAGCCAATCAACAAGCGTTTCACTCGTTTGCCCTTAGAAGCCATCACAACCATGCCTACTAATGGCATGGCTGTGATTGGCCAGTGCATCATGTGACCCAGCCTCTATATAAGCTGGAGTCACGTAGTGCTGCATGTCATATTACCTCATACTAGTGTAGGGAGAGGATGCTGCTGCTGCTGTGAGGGGCAGATTAGCTTTCAAAAATAATCTCATACTAGCGTAGGGAGAGGATGCTGCTGTGAGGGACAGATTAGCTTTAGAAAATCTGATAAAAACAGCGATTTATTGGTGGGTGGGTGCTAGAGGAGATTTTTGCTTGCTAGAGTACATTTTGTTGGCTAAGCAAAGTGCCTCATATAAAACCTAAGCAATTTTTCTGTTTGTTAGGTGGGTTTTTGCAGACATTTTTGCAAGTGCAGTGCACTTGCAACTGCTTCTGTGTCAGGAACACTACTTTAATCGTGTTCTGATAGTTCAGTTGGCAACATTTTGATATATTTAAATACTGCTTTTACATTGCAGTTAGACAAATTAAAAAAAATGTTTTTCTTTTTTTTCGTGCAAAATTTTACATTTGTGGCCAGCAGGGCATTTCTTGCACAAAATTAAAAAGTACGTCTACATTGCTGGTTTAAAAAAAAAAAATATTTTAAATACTATATTTGCGGCCAGCGGTGCATTTCTTGCACAAAAATAAAAAGTGTGTCTACATTGCTGGTTTAAAAAAAAATATTCTAAATACTTAATTTGCTGCCAGCGGTACATTTCGTGCACAAAAATAAAAAGTGTGTCTACATTGCTGGTTTAAAAAAAAAAAATAATAATTTATTATTTTTTATTATTAATAAATAGTGCTACATAGTACATTTGTACCTTGCAGTGCATTTCTTGCACAAAAATAAAAAGTGCGTCTACATTGCTGGTTTAAAAAAAAAAGAATAATAATTTATTATTTTTTATTATTAATAAATAGTGCTACATAGTACATTTGCACCTTGCAGTGCATTTCTTGCACACAAATAAACAGTGTGTCTACATTGCTGGTTTAAAAAAAAAAATTCTAAATACTACATTTGCGGCCAGCGGTGCATTTCTTGCACAAAAATAAAAAGTGCGTCTACATTGCTGGTTTAAAAAAAAAGAATAATAATTTATTATTTTTTTTATTATTAATAAATAGTGCTACATAGTACATTTGCACCTTGCTGTGCATTTCTTGCATAAAAAAGTGTGTCTACATTACTGGTTTAAAAAAAAAATATTCTAAACACTACATTTGCGGCCAGAGGTGGATTTCTTGCACAAAAATAAAAAGTGTGTCTACATTGCTGGTTTAAAAAAAAAGGAATAATAATGTATTATTCTTTTTTTTATTATTAATAAATAGTACTACATAGTACATTTGCACCTTGCTGTGCATTTCTTGCACAAAAATGAAAAGTGTGTCTACATTGCTGGTTTAAATAAAAAAGAATAATAATTTATTATTCTTCTTTTTTATTATTAATAAATAGTGCTTCATAGTACATTTGCACCTTGCTGTGCATTTCTTGCACAAAAATAAAAAGTTTGTCTACATTGCTGGTTTAAAAAAAAATATTCTAAATGCTACATTTGCGGCAAGCAGTGCATTTCTTGCACAAAAATAAAAAGTGTGTTTACATTGCTGGTTTAAAAAAAAAATATTCTAAATGCTACATTTGTGGCCAGCAGTGGATTTCTTGCACAAAATTAAAAAGTGCGTCTACATTGCTGGTTAAAAAAAAAAAAAGAATAATAATTAATTATTCTGTTTTTTATTATTAATAAATAGTGCTACATAGTACATTTGCACCTTGATGTGCATTTCTTGCACAAAATTGCACATTGCCGGTTTGCCGGTTTAAAAATAATATAAATTTGTGCTAAATAGTATATTTGCGTCCAGAATGAGGAGAGCGTCAAATAAGGGACGTGGTCATGGTTGTGGTGCTGCTGGTGTTGGTGGTGTTGGTAAAGCTCCTGTTGCAAGGGAGGACGTGGTCGATCAGTGCCAGATACATGCACAAGTGAAACGCCTTCCTCAGGTGCGAGAAGCTGACAGAACCTTCAACAATATATGGTAACGAATGGTGAGGCCAGAACAAGTACAGGCGATAATAGATTGGGTGGCTGACAAAGCCTCCAGTTCCTTCACATTGTCTCCCGCCCGGTCCCTTGCTGAAAGCTCAGTGTTGGCACCTTAAACCCATGGCCATCTGTCTTTCACCTCAGCCCCTTGTAAATCAACCAAGCAGTTTGAGCCCCAAGTCATGCAGCAGTCTCTTATGCTTTTTGATGACTCTGCTGGTGTGCTTTCCATGAGCCATCCACATAGCCCTGCCTCAGAAGTGGAAGACATTGAGTGCACCGATGCCCAACCACTTCTGTTGCAGGATGAGGACATGGAAACACCACCACAGCACGTCTCTGATGCAAACTGCTTCGTCTTTCTACAGTGTACAGACTAACAAGGAGGGCAGTGGTGAAGAGTGGGTGGAAGATGATGTGGAGGATGATGAGGTCCTAGAACCCACATGGAATGAAGGTCATGCGAGTGACGGGTGCAGTTTGGAGGAAGAGGTGGTGGTCGCACAGAGGCACCAGCACAGCAAAAGAAGAAGTAGGTTGCAAAAGAGGAGCAACCGTCCCCTAGACAGTACGCCTGCTACTACCCATCGCACCCAGGGACCTAGCCCACCAAAGGCAGCTCAAAGGAGTTCCCTGGCATGGCAGTTCTTCAGACAATGTGCTGACGACAAGATACGAGTGGTTTGCACGATGTGCAATCAGAGCCTGAAGCGAGGCATAAATGTTCTAAACCTGAGCACAACCTGCATGACCAGGCATCTACATCCAAAGCACGAGCTGCAGTGGAATAAGCACCTCAAAATCCAAGAAAGGTCTCGGGCTCTCCCTGCTTCCTCTTCTGCTGCTGCCTCTGACTCTTCCTCCACCTCTACAGTGCCAGTGTCACCTGCCACCCAGCAAACAGACGATGTGACAGCAATGCCACCATGTCCACCACCGTCCCCAAAGCATTTCCACACGGTCCCATGGAAGCTTATAGCTCTCCAGCTCCCAAACACTGGAGAGAAACAGAAAGTAACCCCCTACCCACTCGCGATCCCTGGCCCCGAATGCCAGCATTTCAAAATTCCTGGCCTTTGAAATGCTGTCATTCCCTCTGGTGGACACGGACAGTTTTAAAAACCTGATGGCAGTGGCTGTCCCACAGTACGTGGTTCCCAGCCACCACTACTTTCCCAGGTGAGCCATCCCTACCCTGCACAAACAAGTCGGGACAAGATCAAGTGTGCACTGCGCAACGCCATCTGTGGCAAGGTCCACATAACCACTGATATGTGGACCAGTAAGCACGGGCAGGGATGCTATATCTCGCTAACTGCACACTGGGCAAATGTAGTGACGGGTGGGCCTGAGGCGGATAACAGTTTGGTGAATGTCCTTCTGCCACGAGGATTTCAGGACATTTATCTTTGCCTCCTGTTGCCTCCTCCTCCTACTCCGCTTCCTCCTCCTCTACCACCTCCTCATCCGGTCAGCGCAACACCTTCACCACCAACTTTAGCACATCCAGGGAGAAACAACAGTAGACTGTTTAAAATGGATATGTTTGGGGGATAAACCCCACAGGGCGCAGGAGCTGTGGACGGGCATTGAACAACAGACCGATGAGTGGTTGTTGCCACTGAGCCTCAAGCCCGGCCTGGTGGTGTGTGATAATGGGCAAAATCTCGTAGCAGCTCTGGGCCTAGCCGGTTTGACGCACATCCTTTGCCTGGCGCATGTGCTGAATTTGGTGGTTCAGAAATTTCTAAAAAATCCACCCAGATATGTCAGAGCTGCTGCAGAAAGTGCGGACTGTCTGTGCGTGCTTTTGGCGTTCTCACCCTGCTGCTGCTCGCCTGTCTGCGCTGCAGTGGAACTTCAGCCTTCCCGCTCACCGCCTCCTGTGCGATGTGCCCACAAGGTTGAACTCCACCTTGCAGATGCTGGAGAGACTGTGCAAGCAGCAGCAGGCAATAGTGGAGTTTCAGCTGCAGCATGCACGGTTCAGTCGCTCTGTGGAACAGCACCACTTCACCACCAATGAGTGGGCCTCCATGCGAGACCTGTGTACCATATTGCGGTGTTTCGAGTACTCCACCAACATGGCCAGTGCCTGTGACGCTGTTCTCAGCGTTACTATCCCACTTCTATGTCTCCTTGAAAAAACACTTCGGGCAATGATGTAAGAGGATGTGGCACAGGAGGAAGAGGGGTCATTTCCACGGTTATCAGGCCAGTCATTCACAAGTGGCTCGGAGGGTGGGTTTGTGCACCAGCATAGGCCAGGTAAAAAATGTTCCAGCCAGGGCACAGTTCTGGAAGATGAGGAGGATGAGGATGATGAGGAGGAGGAGGAACCGTGTTCACAGCAGGGTGGCACCCAACGCAGCTCATGGGTATCACTGGAGCATGGCTGGGGGGATACGGAGGACACAGATGATACACCTCCCACAGAGGACAGCTTGTCTTTGCCTCTGGGCAGCCTGGCATACATAAGCGACTACATGCTGCAGTGCCTGCGCAACGACAGCCAAGTTGCCCATATTGTAACTTGTGCTGATTACTGGGTGGCCCCCCTGCTGAATCCCCATTACAAGGACAATGTGCCATCCTTAATTCCCTCACTGTTGCGTGATCAGAAGATGCGTGACTACCAGCGCACGCTGGTAGATGCGCTGCTGAGGGCATTCCAAAATGACACCGGGGGCTCAGTGGAAGCACAAGGTGAAGGCAGAGGAGGAGGAAGAAGTCGCCAACACAGCTGTGGCACCGCCAGCACCTCAGAAGTCAGGGTTAGCATGGCCAAAATATGGAAAAGTCAGCAGCGCGCCACAACAAACAGCACCACCAGCTGATATGCAAGTCTTAGCAGGAGGCAGCATGGTGGAACAGTATGTGTGCACACGCCTACACGTACTGACTGATGGGTCTGCCACATTCAACTTCTGGGTCTTCAAATTGGGCACATGGTCTGAACTTGCCATTTATGCCTTGGAGGTGCTGGCCTGCCCTGCAGCTAGTGTATTGTCTGAACATGTGTTTAGCACGGCAGGGGGGCGTTATCACAGACAATCGCAGCCACCTGTCCACAGCCAACGTGGACAAGCTAACATTTATTAAAATGAACCAGGTATGGATCCCAGAAGACTTGTCTGTACCTTGTGCAGAATAGACATTTATACCGGGCCTCACACAGCCATTGGTATACTTAAGTGAAGTTATTCTTTTTTTGAGGCCTCTTCAATAGTTTTGAGCGAACCCGGACTGTAAAGTTTGGGTCCGTACCGAACTTTGGGGTGTCTGGGACCCGGACCCGAACCCGGACCTTTCAAAAAAAGTCCAGGTTCGGGTCCGGGGTTCTGGTAATTTTACTAAAAGTTCTGAAAATTGCTGTAAAAAAGTCCAGGAAAGTCCTAGAGGTCTGCAAAAGGAAGGAAATGGGGGTAAGGGTGGGACAAGTGCCCTACAAAGAAATGGGGACAGGGAAATAACAAAAAAATAATTTCATAAAAAAATCAAAAATGGAGGTGGATGTGGACCATCTTCAAACTGTGTCTGAAAAGTATTAATTAACGGTAGAAGCCATATCACTGTTCTAAAATCATCTTCAAACTGTGTCAAAAAAGTATAAATAAGCCGGGAGAATCCATATTACTGTTCTGCAAACATCTGGAAACTGTGTGTAACACCTTAACTAAAACCGAGAGAAACCATACTACTGTTCTGCAAACATCTGGAAATTGTGTGTAACACTTTTTACCCAAGGTCATATCATCTAAATATGAAGATAAAGATAACTATTGACATTCTAAGAATAATAGATGGCTTGTTTCCTTTCTGAAGAGATTCCCAATACATGTATCATATCTTGCTTTCTAATAAACATATTCAACTTATAATAAATCATACGTGACTAGGCACATTTTTATTTGCTTTTATTTAGAAAATATCTTATACCAAGGTAGTTTGTTGGTATCTCTCCCTTCTATTAAGTTATTATTTATGTGGACTTGTTTTAACCACATGCCTATTTGACACTTTTACCCTGGTCCTGTCCAGCCAAATTTTCAGCTTACAGCACTGTCACACTTTTAATGACAATTGTGTGGTTATGCAACACTGTACCCAAACACAGATAGTTATTTATTTTCAAGGTATTTAATCACCAGTGAGTTCTTTGCCACCCATGGGAAAATTTTGAAAAAAAAGTTTTTCTTAGTTACTGTTATAACATTTTGTAAATAAGTAATTTTTCTCCTTCACTGATGTGCATTGATGAGGCTGCACTACTGATGTGGCACTGATGGGCACTGAGGAGGTGGCACTGATGAAGTGGCACTAATGAGGAGGCACTAATATTGCAGCACTGATGAGCAATAATAGGTGGCACTGATATGCAGCACTGGTGAGCACTGATAGGCTGCACTGATGAGGTGGCACTGGTGGGCACTGATGAGACGGCACTGATGGGCACAGATGAGGTGGCACTAATGAGAAGGCACTCATGAGGAAGCACTAATATGCAGCCCTGATGTAGCACTTGTGAGCACTGATATGTGGCACAGGTGGGCACTGATAGGTGGCACTGATGGGCACTGATAGGTGGCACTGATGAACACTGATTGATGGCACTAATTGGCACTGGTGGGAACTGATGGGTGACACTGATGAGCAGGCACTGAAAGGCAACACTGACTGGCATCACTGCTGGGCACTGTTGGGGCTGCACTGACAATCAGGGCACTAATAATCAGTGCCCTGATTATCTGTGCAGATCTCCCCTGTGAAGAAATGCCGCTGATCGTCTCTTCTCTCCTCACACGCTGTCAGCATGGGGAGAGGAATGCCGATAACTGACATTTCCTTGTTTACATGTGATCAGCTGTGATTGGATACAGCTGATCACATGGTTAAAGAGCCTCATCATCTGCTCTTTACCAGGATCAGTGATCCGTCGTGTCCCAGGGACAAGGCACACCCCTGATCATCGTGCCATGCACCCTCTCAGGCACGCACATCATTTAACAATACAGTGAGTGATAGGTAGTTAAAGTGGATATAAGCTTTAAGCAAATAAAATTGGAAAAGTTATGCTGTTCCCAAACATCAGAAAGACCAGGCTCTGTATGTTTATACAAATCTCTGCATGATTATATCACCTATTGATCTTGTCAGCATTACTAAATGTCATGGTCTTGAGTCAGGCTTAGAGACCAGTAGCTATAGCAGTGGAGCAGCACCCCCCCCCAACAAGCGGGACAAGTATACACACAGGTCACCCTGGCTAATGGCACAGGTTTTAATGAGTACTAACCGGTATTCAACAGAGCTCCTGATGGTGGAGAGGGGCTTTGCTGTATGTTAGTACCAGGTCATGGTCCTAAGGATTTCACTACCAGGAGGCAAGCAAGCCAGGGTTCAGTAGCAGATAAAGCAGGTAGGGATCAAGCAGAAGCATAGTCAGTAAATATGATGAATATGAGAAAATGTGCGGCGCGTATGTGCATAAAAGGGGTGGTAAACCCCCCTATTAGAAGTACCGAGAGCAAATAAGGGAAAATGCATCATAAACCCAAAATGTGCAAAAACATATAAAGTGTCTATACAACTACACAGTGTGTGGTGAGATAAAGTTCAATTGTATTATTCCACCAATAAAGAAATTAGTCTCTTAAACATAAAAAATCTGAAGTGACTGAAAAGGACCGTGAAGTAAATCTTCAACTGTGCAAGGTAAAACACCACCATGTATGTATAGGGTACTCTTACCAGATATACCTGGTTTACAGGCATGTAGGTCAGGTTCAACCTCGGGTACACAGGACATCAGGCATACACAGGATGGAATCACGGTGAAAGGCCCGTCATCAAACCACTTGAAGGGACCAGGATGGTTTCCAGACATGCAGGTCGGGTTCAATCATGGGCATCCATAGTCAGTAAATAAGCCAAAAGGTCAGTAAAGAATAGATGCAAGTTGGGATTAAGAAGAAGCGTAGTTGATGAAAAAGATTGCATTGAATAGTAGCAAAGGTACAGATGGCAATAGGAGAGACACAATTTAGATATTGGCTGGAGAGAGCACAATAATCTGGCAAACAGGAAGTGCAGAGACATTGCTTAAACCAGGAACTTCATAGGGGGACAAAAGAGTTCAAGGTTCAAAACAAACAAGATTCAAGGAAGGATCATTCAAGGAATTGTCCAGGGAACTGTACAGCATTGCAGGTGGCTCAGCAAGCAAAGACATTGCCAGACACAGCAGAGATCTACATGGTTTTCAGTTGCTGCATTATGTTGACAACACTCAGCCTGAATGTACCACTGTTTTGATACCTGTGCCTCTGCAATTCTTTTAAGAACAAATTAGTACATGGGCCATTAGTGTTGTCACTGGTGATTGCCATTCCTGTGGCTTGTCAATCACCTAGCTCCATCCCCTTGCTCACTGACAGAGAAGACGAGGTACTTGCACTCCTGTACTCGAAAAAGAGATGTTTGTGTAACAGCGCTGTTCATGCCCTACCATATTTTACTAACTCATATTGTAAAAGCAACAAAGAGAACTTTAAAGTTAAACTCCAGATCATTAGCTAAATAAGATACATTTATAAGAAGTGTTTTACCAGCTAAAGAATTTAAATTTTTGTCTAGCCATGTGCACTGCCTGTTCATTTTAGGTTTATTGTTTTTTTGTTTTTTTCGATCATTTGTTATGATAGAAATTCATTATTTCAAATAAATTCATAACTTTGGAAAAATTCAAAATTCAGAAATTTGAAAATCCAAAAATTCAGAAATTCGAAAATTTAGTAATTTGGAAATTTGAAAATCTGAAAATTCAAAAACCCGAATATAAGAACAAAAATCCAAAAATTCGAAATTCCAAAATAATAACAAACTAACTAACTAATAATAACCAACTATGACATTTTAGGTATTGGAATCTTATTTCAAATTTGGCTGTTACTGAACATAACACATAACAAATATGAATTTATCCTATTTTACAAATTATCTGAAATAACCAATAGGCATCTAAACAAATGGAAAGTATTTTTGTATAATAATAATAAATAACGATAATTAAACGATGAAAGGTAAACAAATCTACGGATAACCAATAAAGTCTATTAAACATTTTATCCTATTTAAGTATAAACAATACACAATACAAGTCATTGTCGGTTTAAACTTTATTCTAAGGTTATGGATTTTACAGTATCAACCAATAATAATCAATCAATCAAACAATAATAAAACCTTAAAGCTTAAAAACCTAAAAACAAGAATAT
>BLSH010294820.1:190113-208529 GCA_018402905.1 Glandirana rugosa
GACCTTACCCCAGGTCCCTCCCCCAGGGGGAGAGGGGGGCCTTTTTGGCAGTGTGTTCGCCCTTGACTGACTAGTAATAGTCAGCTTTTTTAAGCCAGTTGACAGCTCCCCTTCTCTCCCATTGAGGTTTTTCCGGGGGGAGAGGGGGACCCCCTCCCTGGACCCCATTCCAGCCTAGGCAGGGAATGTCGGCCCGCACTGATATGATCCTTTTTCAGGCTGTTTTTGTGTCTCCGTTTGTTCTGGTTACTACTAGGTTTACTGATAGCCTCTTCCCCCACATCTGGGTGGCAGGCCCCTGTTGGACCCATACCGGTTATCCCTCATTACCCTACCCCCCTTGGGTGATCCAGCTGGTCTACTCTCCCCTCCGGTTATTTACCCACACCTGGCTGTTTGTGGGCTCTAGCGCTCTCCTAGACCTACCCTCTGAGCGCCCTTTCTCATCCTAACCCTTCCCCCCCCCCTTTTTTTCTCTTTTTCCTCTCTCCCTCCTCTGTTCTCCTTTGCTTTTCCTCCCTTTTCTGCCCTGGCAGCTCTCCCCTTCATTCAGTGTAAGACGTCTGCTGCGACCCCCGGTCAGGAGACATGCCCAGATGGCAAATTCTAAGCCATGTTCCATTCCCCTTTCGCTCAAAGTCTATTCCCTTAATGCACAGGACTTAAACATCCCCAAAAGGAGAAGCAGTGTCCTGGCAGAGGCAGCAAGACAAAAAGCCCAGGTCCTGTTTTTGCAGGAAACTCATTTTAGGGAGGGCTTGGTTCCACGGTTTCGGTCCCCTCGCTTTCCCAGGGCCTTTCACGCCCCTTGCCCATCCTCCAAATCCAAAGGCATCTCCATCCTCCTGGCCAAAAGCAGCCACTTCATGGTCACTGACCAGCTAGCAGACAGGGAGGGCAGATACCTATTTATTAGAGGTACATGGCACGATAAACCGATCACGTTAGCCAACATATATTGCCCTAACGTGAAACAAGTCCCGTTTATGAGGGAAGTTGTAACCCAACTGACTCTCTTTAAAATGGGGATTCTAATCTTAGGGGGTGATCTTAATGTCCCCTTGCACCCTCTTGTGGTCACCTCCACAGGAACTTCGTCCCTCCCATATTCAGCGTTGAGACAGATTAGACTCCAACTTGCATCTCTGGCCTTGAATGACACCTGGAGGACCCTGCACCCAAGTGAGCGGGATTATGCTTTTTAATCCGCGCTACACCGTAGATATACTAGATTGGACTACCTTTTTCTTTCACAACCTGACCTCCCCTGCTTTTACTGTGCTACCATTGAGGCTATGGTTCTCTCGGACCACCACCCCATCTCCATTATTCTCACCTTTCCGGAATGTGCTATCTCCACCAAGACTTGGAGGATGGATGCATCCCTCCTCTCGGACCCGGTGGGCTTATCGACATTGAAGCTGGACATCACTGAATTCTTTGCATGTAATGACACACCTAATGTGCCCCCCCGACACAGTGGGAGGCACACAAGTGTGTCGTTAGGGGCCATCTTCTGGCCAGGAAAAAAGGGAATATAATGCCAAGATCCGGGAGCTCTCTGCCAAAATTCATGCCCTTGAGAGACAGCACAAATGCTCCTTAGCACTTCAGACTGCCCAGGAGCTATCGGAGGCGAGGACACTTTTGTCAGAGGAACTACACAAGCGAGCACGTCACGACATCTTTTATCCCATAAACTATTCTATGAACAGGGCAACAAGCCTGGGCGCCTGCTTGCCCGGGCTGCCCAACAATGCCTGTTGCCGAATACTGTACATCATATGACTGATGCTCGGGGAAGACATCACCATAACAATGTGGACATTGCCCACCAATTCCAACAATTTTACAACCGACTCTATAATCTAGATTTGCATAGAAGTGTTGTGGCTGCATCCTCCACGTGTGCTGACCTTATCAGGGAGTTTCTGCACTGGCATGGCCCCAAGGCCCTGTCAGAGCAGGAGGCTCGAGAATTGGAGGCCCCCCTAACACACAAGGAATTAGCAGCTGCCCTAAAGTCTATGAAGCCTGGAAAGAGCCCGGGACCGGACGGATTCCCAGTCCAATACTACAAATGCTTTCTGGACCTGCTCACCCCCAGGTTCCTATGGGCGTTCAACACCTTAGCCACCACTCCTCATGGCCCACAGAGACTGCTAGAGGCCTATGTGACAGTGATACCTAAGGAGGGGAAGGACCCTGCGAACATCGCAATTTATCGACCTATATCCCTACTAAACGTTGATGTGAAGCTGTTCACTAAGATCCTGGCTACCCGACTCGCTTACCATTTGCCGGCCTGGGTGGGATTGGATCAGGTTGGCTTTGTCCCTGGCAGGGAAGCCAGGGACAACACCATTAAAGCCCTGAACCTGCACAACTGGCTCACTAGCTCAAAACAGGATGGATTCTTTTTTGGCCATGGACACAGAGAAGGCTTTCAACAGGGTGGCCTGGGACTATATGGACCCAGTCCTGCAACATCTGGGATTGCGGATGCGTATGCGCTCGTATGTCATGTCCCTATACCATAACCCAAGCGCCCGAGTCAGGGTTAATGGCCACCTGTCAGAAGCCTTCCCGGTCCGCAATGGCACTAGGCAGGGATGCCCTTTGTCCCCCCTGTTGTACATCCTTACATTGGAACCCCTCCTCAGGTCCATTAGAGCCAACCAAAACATATCAGATGTCAAGGTACGCGATAGGCAATACAAAATCGTGGCCTTCGCCGACGATGTCCTTCTCTTCCTTACGGCACCGAACACGTTCCTTACCAACCTTCTGGCAGTCCTGGAACATTTTAAACTGATTTCTAATCTGAAAATAAATGATTTGAAGCATTTTGCTTTAAACTTCTCCCTTCCCCATGAGTCTAAGCAACAATGCCAACAGAATTTTCCATTCCAGTTGAAGGAGGATAGCATCACTTATTTGGGAACCCAAGTACCGCATAGGCTTACAGAGCTGTTCCCCAATAATTTTCAGGCCGAACTGTTAGAGGTCCAAAAAGAACTGCGGAAGTGGGATAAACTCCCAATTTTGTGGTTTGGTAGGGCCTCCTTTATCAAAATGGTGATTCTTCACCGCATGCTATATAAGCTACAAAAGATTCCGATAATACTGCCTCAGTCGTTTTTCAAATGCTACAAGAAAATGTGCCGTGAGTTCCTCTGGTCCAATAATCCTGCTTGCCTGGCCTGGTCCAAGCTTATCTTGCCCAAATCCCTGGGGGGCATTGGGCTCCCGGACCTTCACAGGTATTACTGGGCTACCCACCTGGCTATAATAGTTGACTGGTCTGTCCATGCTGAATACAATGGATGGGTGCACCTGGAGAATCTAATATCACAAACGGATCTGAAGCTCATGCCATGGTTGTACTAGAAGTACATTGCAGGGGAGGTACAGGAGCACACACTTATAGGTGCGACCCTTAAGGTATATGACAAAGCATGCTCCACAAACTCTGTCTCCAATAGGCGGTCCCCGCTCACTCCCATCAGGGGAAATCCGGACTTCCCTCGGGGGATGTTCAGATCATTTGCTAAGGCAGAATGGCCCCATAGGGACATGAAAGCTCAGCAATTTTTCCGTAGGGGGAAGTTTATGAACCATGTGGAGATAGCGGAGCTCAGCACCACAGGCTCCTTCTCATTCTGGTCATATATGCAGGTAAAACACGTTTTGAACGACAAAACACGCAGAGATCACTCCACTAGGCCATTGACCCTCTTTGAATCCTTATGTTCCAGCTCATCTCCCCAGAACCACGTCATAGCGGCTATCCAACATTCCCTGTCCGCTGAACCGCAGATGGTACTGAAACCAGAACAGGCATTTTGGAATGAGGTGGTTGGTGAGGAGTTGGACCGGGAAGGGTGGGACCGTGTTCATCTTTACATCCTTAAGGGATCACTAAACGTTTCTGTTCAGGAGAACGGATATAAGCTTAAAACGCATTAGTACAGAACCCCCGATCTCTTGCACAAATTTTACCCCTGTTTCAGATAGATGCTGGCGTTGTGGTCAGGAGGAAGGGACTTTCCTACATATATGGTGAGATTGTTCACTCCTTCATCCATACTGGGCTGGAGTCCATGATTTGATCAAGCAGGTTATGAATCTGCACTTGGAATTTACACCTGGTGAATTCTTGCTACACCTGACCAAGATCCCCAAAAAGATGTATTTCAAGTCGGTAGTGATGCACATGATAAATGCTGCTAGATTGTGCATTTCCATTGAACTAATCTCCCACAATATATGTATATATATATATATATATATATATATATATATACATAAAATTATACATTTGAATGAATTACTACACTATATATGGTTCCCCGGTGTGGCTCCATGCGGTGAATGTTTTTTTCCCATACAGCATTGAATTGGGTAGTGGCGAGAGGTGTTGCTACCACGCACCTTCAGCATAGTGGAGGAGCTGGAGATTCCTTATACAAACACCCAGTTTGGTGCTCTTCCTTGACAGCTGTGAAGCTGGTGAGTGAGACAGTGGTGGTATTCATATTTGGTGGTAGTGTGGATCGTTTAAAGGTTAAAAGGTGGAAACTTCTATACACCAAAGAACATGTTTTGATACCAGTGGACTTTATTCACTTCAATTTGTTTTATGTTATTCACTTATTGGATGTTTTTGTTGATGAATTGATAATATTTTTTTATAAATAGGCAATGCATGTTTATTTAAATTATGCATTTCCTTTTTTAGGTGTTTACCAGCTTAGGTTGGGCAGTTCCATTTTTAATTAATTGTCATAACTGGAGTTGGGCTTTGAACTGCAATGACCCCTGTACCCACCATGCAGGGAAGGTCCTTGTGCAATCAGATTTTCCACCTCATCCATGCAACAACTGAATAGCAACTGATTATCAGCAAACATAGTCTAAATAACCCAATTTGGCCTATAATTGACACATGAAAAGGTAACTTTAATTTGTGCTGAAAATGCTTACAGAGTACAAAGTTTTTGTAAATTGTTCCCATTCACTTCACAATTTTAAATGTCTTTTTTGATTAAGAACACATTATAAAACAATTACAGTTTTTTTTCTTCTGTCCTGGTAAAGTGGATGTACTCATGTTTACTTTCACTATTTCTCCTTTTAAATGTATATCTAATCACTGCTTAGCTTGACAGAAAGACTGCTGTTAGAATTTAAATGTGGGCACCAAGAGTGTGATTAGCAGCACAAAGCAGCTCTCATTTTAGATTGTGCACCACTGCGAGCCTCTATTAACAAACAGCATTAAAGTAATTTGAACAACACAAGCCTTGGCTAAACACAGTGTGTGCTGTACCACATGACTCATCCATATTCCTTGAGGATATTTTTTAATATTTTTTTTCAATGATACGAACATAATTTAATTTGACTCATAAATGTATGTTGCCTTTTATGTGTCTAACATAAATAACACTTCATAAAATATAACGTATGCATTTCCTGCTGTTATTTACCTTAAGAAATAAGATTTGATTTATAAGAAGCATGGTTTCATTAGGGTGGTCCTGCCAGCAAAGATTGTATTATTTTATTCAACCGCTCATTGAAATTTGCATATATATTCCCCCATAATGCATTTTTTAAAGTGAACCTGTTGCATAAATTGGTGTTGCTAGGCTGTAGAAAATGTTATTTTGTGTAGAAAACAACCAAGCTTTGCCCAAATTTTGGCTAATAAACAGGACTGATCTTCAGGTTTGCCACAACCATGGGCTCGAGGTGAATCATTTGGGTTTGAGATTTGTGGTTTTGGTGAATTTATTTGTAGAATTTGTAGAATTGGTGAATTTGCCCAAAGAGAAAATCCTGAATAATAATAATATTAATAATAATAGTACTAAGAATAATATGATGCTGTGTGGTCTTTGAAGGCCAGGAGGCTTTTTGCTAAGCCAGTCCAGTCACTATAAAAGGGGGGCACAGAACAACCGTAATATTTGTCTTTTGACAGCTGCTTTTGATGATACACAGGAAATGGGGACTGTCTTATGTCTGCTAAGAGAACCAATTACAGCTAAAAAGGCACAAACAAATGCAATGATTTCTCAAATATGAAAAACAGAAACATCATGCGCCCGAACTCACAAAGGTAAATTTATTTTAGGAAAAAAATGCTTTGTATGCAATATTAACCAGAAACATTTAAAGGCTGTATCAAAACACAAAAACTTTGAGAGAACTCAATGTTCATAAAATATTCAATAAAAATTTCAATAAAATATTTAGCAAACAATCTTGCAATTTAATGTTAATAAAAATGATTGTTTTGTTTCAATCT
The DNA here is from genome assembly GCA_018402905.1 of Glandirana rugosa. Lineage (NCBI taxonomy): Eukaryota > Metazoa > Chordata > Amphibia > Anura > Ranidae > Glandirana > Glandirana rugosa. The sequence continues at coordinate 196,430 of BLSH010294820.1, forward strand.
CAAGTCACTTGAATTTTCCTATAATGTCAAAACAATTAAATGCAATATAGCAGGCGCCCAGAAATGTAATTTCCTGCTTGTGCGATTGGCTCTCTGATTTTCTCAGACATCTATTCTAGACAGTTTATGGTCCGAATATGAAATCAGACAAATTTTTGGTTACTCAGAGATTCGGATGTTATTCATTCAATTTCATTCCGTATATACGTTTTCTAATGAATTTCAAATTTTTGTAACAATTCGAATTTGGGTTGGCTGAAAAATGATTGACCATTTTGAAATCTGTGTGAAGAATAATTAGTTGTTAAGGAGTGGGCCAGAAGCTGGCCGCCACATCCTTTACAGCCAATGACTCATCAGCTGCCAGATGAATGTAAACAAAATGAATGCTGGCAATGAAAAAACAATGGATGTAATTAATGGTCATAGTAAAATGCCTATTTCAATGGTGGCACATGCATGCCTTATACACATTTGTGCTATTAGCTTATTATATACATATATTCCTTACTCAAATATGCTCGTCAGATTACTTTTATACTTTCCTTGTTTGCCACTAACAAACCAAACAATAAGGGAGAAACAGATGATTTCTAAGATGGCGCCTCCAGGAAGAAGCTACACCCAAGACAGAAGATTATCATATCCTGGAAGAAACTTATACTCACATAGATACATCCAATCATGAACTTATATGTTCTTGTGCCTAATGTCCATTTGTGCTACGTCTATAAGACATTTCCTGCAATGCCTTGCAAAGTCTTTATAAGCTTAAAAAGAGGAACAAATAAAACAGAAGTATCACATCACTGAGTATCTCGTGTCGGCGTCTGATATCTCTCTCTCCTTGAGTGTGTGCATGCACTGTGTTGGATTAGGTCAGGGACAGATATAATTCTGACGGTACTGATCTGGTCAAAAACATTTGACGCCCAATGTGGGGCCTTGGGTTCTGAACCAAAGTGCAGCCGAGCGCAAGGAAACCGGGATGAATCAACGGACAGGAGGGCAAAGACTGATCACCTCTGAAATATGGTAAGACATATTTTTAATATCTTGCCTGTATACCCTCTCTGTGGTTTGGTTTATCTCTGTTTCCGTATCGGCTGCCTGCGGTCAGCAAAGACAGGTAATAACTTGCCCAAGGTCTGTTTACAAAGAACCTGTATAAATTTATATCTGCCGCCTGTTTCATGTTATATGTGCTGGCTTGTGATAGGGTGAGGAGATAATCAGAAAAGGAAATAGAGTCACAGATGAAGTTATTAACTGGCGTGGATAAATAGACTCTGAGACGAAGGGGAGACTCCAGGGACCATGTTTGATGCGGGGAAAAACGCACTCTTGATTAGTGCGGGGGGATCCTGTGGCAGTTATTCTGAATCTCGCCCTCCCTGTATGAGCCAGTGATGTAGTGATGTAATATCCAGAATGTGTATGTGGTTTGCTACTGGGTATTAGCGAAGAAGGTTGGGCGTTAGTCAATGTAATTATACCAGGATATAAGGAAGAGCTTCTTGGTCTGAAACCTTTATTAGCAGATACTCCAGATGTACTAGTGCTTAGGTTGAATGTACACTATCCAGTTAGAATTGAGGTCGGAACATCATTGGAGAAAATAGAAGTTGAAGTCAGAGGGAGGGGTTAGATGCCCATTACAGCCTGAACAACCATAGGAAAGAGAGGAAAGCGAGAAAGTGAGAGTGAGAAATTTGAGCATGCAGTTGGGACACACATATGACATCTGAATTTAATCTGTTGTGTGCTTGAAGAGAGTAGAAAGCGATTACAGTTTTAGAATCACACACAGGCAGGCAATGCAAGCGAGCGCAGCATCTAGCCCCGACTTCTCCCTCGACTTAACTTCCTCTTTTCTGTGCAGTGAAAAATACACACTGTCACAATTGTCACACAGATTCTGAACTCAGAAACAAAGCTAACAATGGGACAAAAATTACAGAAACCAAGAAACGGGACTTTAGCTTGTGATTTAGTGTTAGATCGGGAAGGAGAAGAAGCGATAAGAAAAGCTAAAATATGCGATTTTCCTATGGATTTGGGAGTCAGATTACAGCCAGAGGATTGGCGTACTCTGTTAAAGCGAAAAAGGGGTCTCCTGTCCGATCACGGGCTCCTGCCTACAGCAGAGGCTTGGTACAGAGTGGCGAAAGCCATCCATGATGAGTGATGGGTTGAGCAAGAGGTAAACAGAGGTGGATATATTATGTTTGTTTATCATAAACCAGAAAACAAGCTGAAGTCCGAGCCACCGCCTTATCATGGCACCCAGACCATAGACCGAGAGCAAACTTCCTCAGCAATTGAATCGCCCCCCCCCCCCCCGTCTGGCTCTCCTCCCACAAGGCTTTACCAGGTTCCCTCCCACTGTAAAACCCCCGTCACCGCCCCAGGCTGGAAGCCATCTTGCTATACCCAGCTACCATGATGGTACACCCAGCCATGACACAGGTACACTCCCTGTGACAACTTCCTCTGGCAGCCATCTTGGTACACCCATACCGATGTATCCAGTAATAGATCAAACAACCGGAACGTACTACAGGATGCAGCCCACCCCACTGATGATCAATACCGATGATGAAGCGAGCTCAGAAGCTGGCCATGATCTATCCCTATTCCCTGATGCTGGAACAGCTCTGGCAGCTCGGGAGAGTCTCGGCTCCATGGCCGCCACTTCAGGTCGACCATTGGACCACATTGTACTGAATATTGATAATCCCGATCGGGCTGGTGTGGACCACCCCGCCCCTGTCACAGTATCCGGGGGGAGGTCAGAAATATCCACCAGGGCAAACACGGTCCCTCTCCGTGGCCGAAGTGTCCATAGTGAGCTGTTGCTAGGGTCGATGCTGATAACACCTATGACTCAGGGTGTGAATTCGTGATCCAGTTGCAGCAGTGGGCGCGAGATCGCCTAGCAGACCAAGCAACCAACATACAAGACATTACACATGACAAGACTGAGTCAGTTGAGAAATTTCACACTAGAATATCACAGGTGTTTACAGATTTAGAATTCAGTATGCAAAATAAGGCACACACCCAAATGCTGTCCTCTGCATTTGTTTCAGGCCTTAGGGAACCTATCCAGAAGGGCCTGCTTCTATCTCACCTAGAGTGAGAGTGCTACCTCTTGATACTCTACTGTTGGTAGCAAAGGGCATAGAATCTTCACAGGGAAGTAAAAAGATGACCCCTCTCATGATGGCCTCTGACACACCATACCTGCCATGAAATCCACGCATCTGTTACAACTGCGGTAGGCCCGGCCAATTCAGAAGGGAGTGCCAAAGCCCTCGGAGGTCCGCCTACAGACAGCCTGGCCGCGGGAGCAACCCACAAGGAGGGGCTCAACACCATGGATGAAACAGCCAGGAGAACCCATCCGGCCCTGCTCCCAACACTTGGCCTCTTCCTCCTCCTCCTGATCAAATTGATCTCCTCCGCTAGGATTTCGGCAAGCCTGTGTCATACATGTCAACTATGACTGCATCATCTAGAGACGCTGGATGACCCTTGCAAAAATAACCCTTCCCATCGAGGGCCGTCCCACCACTTTCCTTTGTGACACAGATGCTGCCCCACAGGTGGGAGTGGACAGAACGCCCAGAAAAAGCCCTCTGACCGGCCCCCTACAAGTTGGCAATTTCCCTGACTTACTAGCAAGATTTGTTGTCTCCTCTACATGTCCTCTAAATTTATTAGGGTCAGATGTCTTGTCTAGGCTCCAAGCTTCTATTTCCTTCCAACCCCATGGTGGTATCAAAGGGACCTCACCACGGACCACTGAAGACACCTCCGCACTGTGTTCCATTCCGCTCCTGCTTTCCTTGGATGTGGAAGATGAGACTGGAATCCCACAAGAAGTTCTAGGCCAAATACCCTCATGTTTGTGGTCTACGGGGCCGGAGGTCACCTGAAAGTCCCACCTATTATTGTGAAAATGAAGCCAGGAGCCCCTTATCCAAGGAAGCCCCAGTACCCCCTTAAGCCTTCCCAATCAGCTGCAATTGTCCTCCAGATAGTGGCCCTCCTGAAAAATTGGGCTCTCATATATTGCACAAGCCCTTGCAATACTCCTCTCTTTCCAGTAAAGAAGAAGACCCTGAAGGGAGAACCTGTGAAATATCGAATGGTACAGGACCTCCGAGCAGTAAACAAAGCCACTATACTAGAAACACCCATTGTACCTAATCCGCACACTTTACTGGCTGGAATACCGCCCACAGAAAAATACTTCACAGTGGTGGACCTGGCAAACGCTTTCTTTAGCGTTCCCCTTGACCCTTGTTGTCAATTCCTTTTTGCCTTTACCCACGAAGGTCGAGGTTACACCTGGACCATAATGCCCCAAGGAGTCCAAAACTCCCCATCCCAGTTTGCCAAGGCGATGACATTCATCCTGGACACATGGATCAAGCTCCATCCAGAGGTTGTGTTCCTCCAGTATGTGGATGATCTCTTACTCTGTGCGGACACCCAGGAAGAGGCATCAACTCACTCCGAGAGCCTCCTTTGCTACTTGGCCGAACAAGGTTGCAAGGCCTCAAAGCAGAAGGTCCAGTGGTGCAAAGGGACAGTGGTTTTCCTTGGTCACTGTATCTCGCAAGGCACGCAGCATCTTACCCAAGAATTGGTTTCCACAATCAAGGCCATCCCAGTGCCAGTGGGTCAGAGATCCCTCCATGCCTTCTTGGGACTAATTTCCTACTGCCGTTCCTGGATTCCAGAGGCATCCCTACTGATGCGACCCCTGTATGATGCCTTGAAAACAGACCCTTTCGTGCTATCCTCAGAGGCCCCCACCAACTTTCTTCTGAAGGAAATTCTATGTACAGCCCCTGCCCTCAGCCTCCCAGAATATGAGAAGCCTTTCAAGCTGTTTGTCTCAGAGAGAGAAGGACAGGAGTGTTGGCTCAGACCCATGGCAACAGGGTCAGGTCCATTGGCTATTATTCCTGCCAACTGGATCCAGTGGCTAGGGGACGACCCTCCTGCCTCAGAGCAGTCTTTGCTGCCCAGGCTCTCCTGGACAAGACCGCTGACATTGTGTTGGGTCATCATCTTATTCTCCTGGTCCCTCATGACATAGCGGCCATGCTGAATCAAGTACAACCAAAACACCTGTCGACAACAAGATATCTCAGACTTCAATGTGCTTTACTCCTTCCGGATAACATCACCCTTCTCAGGTGCAACACTCTCAACCCATCCACTCTGCTCCCAATTCTCGAGGGGGGAGACGGTCCTCATGAAACTCCCCATGATTGCTTTGAAATGATAAAAATGGAAACTGCACACCTACCAACTGTAAGTGAGGTGCCTTTGGACAATCCTGACCTAACTGTCTATGTTGATGGATCAAGGTATGTGGATCAAGCGGGAAGATACCACACTGGATATGCTGTTACCACCAAGGATACAATCCTCCATGCCTCGGCCCTACCTGCACAAGAAGCAGAGCTCCGAGCCCTGACTGTGGCATGCCAATTAACAGAAGGAAAGAGAGTCAACATCTACATGGATTCAAGATATGCCCTTGGCGTTGCTTGCGACTATAGGGTCTTCTAGAGAACCAGAGGGTTTCTAACGGCGACGGGTACACCTGTGAAGCATTGTGCAGCAATCAAGGACTTAATGGATGCTCTACTTCTTCCTGCCCAAGTGGCTATACTTAAAGTAAAAGCACATGGTAGCACATGATAGACTGAACTCTCCAGAAGCACGAGGCAACTATTTGGCAGACAGGCCGCACATGAAGCATGAGAAGTTGTTGACAGAGTGGACATGCCTACTCTGGAAGGAACAATATCAGCACAACAAGACATACAGGATACTGAAGCTGTGCAAACCACCATGGTCCTGCAAAGTCCATCTGTAGACTGTACACTCCTGCAGGAAGCAGCAAGCAAAGAAGAAAAGGAGAAGTGGATAAAGAAAGGAGCCACGTTAAAGGATGGACTCATGGAAGTGAACAAGAGACCATGTTTGCCATGATCCATGTTCCCAGCAGTGGTGCAGTGGGCCCATGGCGCCTCCCATCTGTCAAAAACTTTGATAAACTCCCTAATCAACAAATACTTTCTGGCCCTAGGAATTACCCCACTCACCAACAGTTTTTGCAAATCATGTACTATCGGTGACAAATGCAACCCTGAAAGACCGGTGAAAGTGCCCAGAAAACACCTAGCAAAGGCTCAGTATCATTTTCAGAGAATACAGATTGATCACATCCAGATGCCAAAGAGTGGCCAATACGAGTACGCCTTGGTGATCGTAGATATATAATAAACTAAAATACTGCGCTGAATGACAAAATTTCTAAATTGAAACGTAACCACTAAAGGGTTGTGCAAATCATACAACAATAGTTGAGTAAATAAAGCAATTAGTGCAACGGCTATTTATAAAAGTCCAAAATATAATATATAAAACTATAAATCCATAGTCCTTTAAGCAGCGCAGCTGTGTGTAAACAAAACACCTCTAAAAAAATATATAAAGTGCAGGTGCTACAATAGTCCATAGAGTGAAATCTTCACTGCATAACGAAAAAAGGACTTACACGTTTGAATCCTCCACCTGTGTCACCACGTGAATAAGCTAAACACACTGAGGCTCACCAGAACATTGAGGGATAATCAGCCCATCAATATAGCCTGTCCGAGCACTCCATCCACTTGTTCATTACATCCGCATTCCGGGAAATCTGCTTACCAGACTCTCGCTGTCCCTTCAACTCCCCCAATGCTCATGCAGGAGACAAGCAGAAAGAAACTTCCATAGTGTATCACTTAAAACGCTATAAATTTTAATAGTAAAAATGCGCTTACATAAAAATGGAAGTTACAAGCAGATAACAAACATCTGAGCTGTCCTCCCCGATCCGTGGTTCGATCGTGTCCGTCCACCAACTCCTGATTCCCGTGTTGTTTACGTCACGTTCGGATCGCCAGCACGTTCGGGTCAGACTAACTCCGTCTAGGTCGTCGTATGGCCACGCCACTGACGCGTTTAGTCACTTCCGACTTGGTCACATCTGACCCGAACGTGCTGGCGATCCGAACGTGATGTAAACAACCCGGGGATCAGGAGTTGGTGGATGGACACGATCGAACCACGGATCGGGGAGGACAGCTCAGATGTTTGTTATCTGCTTGTAACTTCCATTTTTATGTATGAGCATTTTTACTATTAAAATTTATAGCGTTTTAAGTGATACACTATGGGAGTTTCTTTCTGCTTATCTCCTGCATGAGCATTGGGGGAGTTGAAGGGACAGCGAGAGTCTGGTAAGCAGATTTCCCGGAATGCGGATGTAATGAACAAGTGGATGGAGTGCTTGGACAGGCTATCTTGATGGGCTGATTAACCCTCAATGTTCTGGTGAGCCTCAGTGTGTTTAGCTTATTCACGTGGTGACACAGGTGGAGGATTCAAACGTGGAAGTCCTTTTTTCGTTATGCACTGAAGATTTCACTCTATTGACTATTGTAGCACCTGCACTTTATATATTTTTTAGAGGTGTTTTGTTTACACACAGCTGCGCTGCTTAAAGGACTATGGATTTATAGTTTTATATATTATAGATTGTAGATATATACTCTTCCTGGCCGGAAGCTTTCCCTGTCGCCAACATGACGACGAAGACCACAGCTAAGAAGCTTCTGACAGAAGTAGTGTGCAGATATGGTGTCCCAGAGGTTATAGAGAGTGATCAGGGGCCGGCTTTTACGGCCTCAGTAACCAAAGAGATATGGACAGCTTTAGGGGTCACGCTAGCCTTCCACACCCCATATCATCCTCAGAGCAGTGGGAAGGTAGAGAAATTAAATGGGACGATAAATTCTGGTGACTGGGTCTATATAAAGAAATTTGTATGAAAACACTCCCTTGAACGCAGATATGATGGTCCCTTCCATGTCCTCCTGGTAACTGCCACATCAGTAAAGGTGGCCGGAAAGAACACCTGGATACACGCTTCCCACTGTAAGAAAGCACCTGTACCTGAGGAGGTGGACAAGGACAAGTCATGATCTTATATATCCTTTTATATATCCATTAGCAGCCATTACTGAGAAAAATGGAAAGGTCACTTTCTGGTATAATTCCTCAGATACCCATGTAGCTACATTTGACTTCCATGCATTTAAGATACTCCCATGTCCTGAACATGGTAGCAGATGGGAAGGGTATAAACCGGACATGGAGAAGGGTAAATTTGTGTCACCAAGGGGTCATGGGGAAAGAATTGTGACTACTGGGGAGCGGCAGCTTGCAACACAGGGACACCCTGGGGATACCAACCCCAACCAGCTTATAATAGTAACGATAGCCAAGGAGAACCCTTGTTGACTCACCTCACCTTACACAAGCCAGGGCCCAGTATGACACTTGTTCTAAATATACGGAACCCGAGTCCCTCTGATAGGGGTGAGTATGTGTTGGGATGGTGGTTTGGAGGAGGTCATTAGGGTCACAGAGGATCTTTCCGATTAGAAAATATGTACAACAACGATGAATGTCAGTTGTTCCAAAGACAGCCCCTACCTAATCCTTTAAAGCCTCATGTACAGACCCTGGGGGATATGGCTGCAATAGTGGATCCTACCTTTGAGGACACTATGGCAGATGAAACCGGTTTCTCAGAGATCAATCTCTGGCTAGAATGGATGAGATACAGTGCTAATAAGCACAATAGAACCAATTGTTATGTCTGTGGCAGTGCCAGACCACACTTAGGTACATTCCCGTTAAACATACCTGAAGAAGCAGAGGAGTGTTTCCTAAGCCTCTTTACTAACACTTCTACTGATTATTCAGCGTGTGAGAAATGTAAGACAGAATACCCATCAATACCGGGCCCCCAAGACCTAAAGAAATGATCACATATACCCTGGGAATTACACCTGTCATGCCCATTATACAGGAAAGGGTAGGAAATTAGGTACTTTCCCTAAGGGTTAGTGTGCCTCTTATAGTCATGTTCCAGCCAACCTGGTACAAAACCAAAGCCAATCCCTAGGGGATGTGTACTGGGTGTGTGGAGATATGCAAGTGAGAACCAGATTAGAAGGGGAGTGGAGAGGAGAGTGTGCCCTTGCAAAGGCCATCATGCATCTGCATATCTTGACAGAAGACGCTGATAACACGCATATCAACTTAACCCAGGAGAAAAGGATGAAACGGCAAGCTCTCCCTGGAAGTCTTGATCCTCATGTGTATATAGATGCCATTGGAGTGCCAAGGGGGGTCCCCGATGAGCAAAAGGCCCTGGACCAGGTCAAGGCCGGTTTCGAGTCCTTAATCCCCATAATAACCATCAATAAAAATGTAGACTGGATAAACTATATATATTATAACCAACAAAGGTTTGTCCACTACACCAAGGATGCACTCCAAGGGATAGCCGTGCAATTAGGAGCGGCATCCCAAATGACTTTCCAGAACCAGATGGCTCTGGATATGGTGTTAGCAGAAAAAGGAGGAGTCTGTACCATGATAGATAAGACCAGAACCTGTTGTACCTATATCCCAGGCAACACTGGACCAAATGGTAAAGTCACACTAGCTCTCAAGAAATTAGAGAACCTGTCAGCCGAACTAAAGAAAAATTCAGGTGTCACAGACCCATGGGATCATACTTTAACTGGATGAGTGGGTGGCAGAAAGTCTTGGCACAGATAGGGGTGACTGTGTTGATCATCCTAATCCTCCTTGCCTTAGTGATTTGTTGTGTACTCCCCTGCTTGAAGAAATTCATGGAGAAAGCAATAGACCAATCCACCCCCACGTTCGTGAACCAAGATATAGGATCCGAGGACGACTATGAAAAACCATATACTCCATTGCAGACATTTTCTGCCCCTTCTAGTGACCTGTAGGGCCATAGGGAGGGAAAGCATCTGACTTCCCCATGTGCAAAGACTGTGGCAAGGGGGGTGATGGATTAGTAATCACCCATCTAACGTGCGGCGTAAAAGAGTTCCAAGGCACATGAGGACAGATGAACTAGGATTGGTAGGGATAGAGTGAAATAGACATATTAAGGGGGGAATCTGTAATGGATGTAATTAATGGTCATAGTAAAATGCCTATATGAGTGAATATATAGCGCTCGCATGTACAACAACAATATTGTGAAAAGATATGTAATATGAACCACTCTAAATATAAAGGTGATTCTGTGCTAATATAAATGTAAAAATTATTTTGTGTTTCAAGAAAAGTAATAATGTGCTTGGCATACAGCTGCTATACACTAAGCCAGGGATCCTCAAACTATGGCCCTCCAGTTGTTCAGGAACTACAATTCCCATCATGCCTAGACATGTCTGTGAATGTCAGAGTTTTACAATGCCTCATGGGATGTGTAGTTCCGCAACAACCGGAGGGCCGTAGTTTGAGGATGCCTGCACTAAGCGAATGACACTTAAAACGCGTTGACGTAATATCCGGCTTTTGGTTTCCGTGGACGTCACCTCCGGCTTTGGTTGGAACGCATGCGAACAGCAGCTTCCGTGTTTTTTTACTTGTAATACCAGCTTTCCTCTGCAACTCTGTAAGTATGTTTTCGTTTGTGCAATAAATTTGAGCATTTACAGTATTTCACTATTGTGGATCCTTTTCCTTCCATCCTATATCTCCCTGCATATTATTGGAGCATCTCGGAATTTCATCCTTTATATGAGTATCCCCGGCTTGCCATTTGAGAAGCATTCGATTGTTATAAGTCTAAACAGACTCCCAGACTGAAAAGCTGGAGGTCATGGTTCTCTGGTGAGTAGGGACGCCGAAGGGGTGATACCCCACACATGTGGAGCACATTTGCACTTTGGAAGATTACAAGCACTTTTTTCAGCCCGAAGCACTCAAGCACTTTTTTCTTCTTTTGTATTTGGACTTCATCGGCACTGAATCACTTTAATATCTAGTGCACAATAATGTGGTTTATATTTTTTTACATGTTTTTTATAAATATTGTTGATATATATACAAGTGGTATATATTTGTTTTCATATCTTTAAGTGTCATTTGCTTAGTGTATAGCAGCTGTATGCCAAGCACATTATTACTTTTCTTGAAGCACAAAATAATTTTTTAATTTATATTAGCACAGAATCACCTTTATATTTAGAGTGGTTCATATTATATATCTTTTCACAATATTGTTTTTGTACGTGCGAGCACTATATATTCACTCATATACTTTCAAGTGTCACCCGCTTTGTGTGCATGTCAAGCACATTGATATATTTTTTTCCAGAAGCACAAAAAATATTTGTTTTTTCACTTTATAGTAAAATGCCTATTTCAATGGTGTCACATGCATGCTTTATACACATTTATGCTATTAGCTTATTATATACATATATTCCTTACTCAAATATGCTCGTTAGATTACTTTTATACTTTCCTTGTTTGCCACTAACAAACCAATCAATAAGGGAGAAACAGATGATTTCTAAGATGGTGCCTCCAGGAAGTAGCTACACCCAAGACAGAAGATTATCATATCCTGGAAGAAACTTATACTCACATAGATACATCCAATCATGAACTTATATGTTCTTTTGCTTAATGCTCATTTGTGCTACGTCTATAAGACATTTCCTGCAACGCCTTGCAAAGTCTTTATAAGTAGTGTTGAGCGAACCCGGACTGTAACGTTCGGGTCCGTACCGAACTTTAGGGTGTCCGTGGCACGGACCCGGACATTTCAAAAATCGTTCGGGTTCGGTCCGGGGTTCTGCTATTTTACTCCACGTGTTGAGAAGCTGCAGGGCAGCCAATCAACAAGCGTTTCACTGTTTTGCCCTTAGAAGCCATCACAGCCATGCCTACTAATGGCATGGCTGTGATTGGCCGGTGCATCATGTGACCCAGCCTCTTTATAAGCTGGAGTCACAGTGCTGCAGTCACATGCTCCTTGGGTTAGTGTAGGTAGAGGTAGCTGACTGCGTGAGGGACAGATTTGAGACATGTTAAGACCTGATCCTGCATCCTGAGATAGATTACTTTACTACTGCTGTCTGTGCTGTTGCTCTGAGGACAGATATCAGAAATTAGAGATTTCACA
>BLSH010294820.1:228990-239137 GCA_018402905.1 Glandirana rugosa
TAGTAGAGGATCAAGTTTTCCCTCTCAAGGGTCCACAACGAATCTCCCTGTCTAATCTAAGCAACACCTGGGAACTCTCCCTTTTGAACTAGGAGATGATTTTTGAACAATAATGTGTCACTTACATCAACAGCTGGCCCTATAGGAGTAGGCAATGGGTTTGGAACAAGAATCTGTCCCTCTAAGCAACACCTGGAAACTCTCCCCTTTGAATTAGGAGATGATTTTTGAACAATAATGTGTCACTTACAGCAACAGCTGGCCCTATAGGAGTAGGCAATGGTTTTGGAACAAGAATCTGTCCCTCTAAGCAACACCTGGAAACTCTCCCTTTTGAACTAGGAGATGGAGATGTTTTTTGAAAAATAATGTGTCACTTACATCAGAAGCTGGCCCTATAGGAGTAGGCAATGGTTTTGGAACAAGAATCTGTCCCTCTAAGCAGAAGCCTCTACCTAGTGCAGTCAGATCACTCTAAGCAGCAGTATGTGAAATCTCAAATTACTCCCACGATCTGATCGTTGTGTACGATCCCACAATCTGATTGTTGTGTACGAACGTACGATCGTTTCGTTAGACAGAGTTTAATCTGCAATCTCCAACTCTAAGCAGCAGTATTTGAAATCTCAAATTCCCCTAACAATCTGATCGTTGAGTTGTTTTATGCAGAGCTTGATCTGCAACTCAAAGCAGCGGTATGTAAAATCTCTAATATCTGCTATCTGTCCTCAGAGCAACAGCACAGACAGCAGTAGTAAAGTAATCTATCTCTGGATGCAGGATCAGGTCTTAAAATGTCTCAAATCTCCCCCTCAAGCTTTCAGCTTCCTTTCCCTACATTAACCCAAGGAGCATGTGACTTCAGCACTGTGACTCCAGCTTATAAAGAGGCTGGGTCACATGATGCACTGGCCAATCACAGCCATGCCATTAGTAGGCATGGCTGTGATGGCTTCTAAGGGCAAACCAGTGAAACACTTGTTGATTGGCTGCCCTGCAGCTTTTCAACACGTGGAGTAAAATAGCAGAACCCCGGACCGAACCCGAACAATTTTTGAAATGTCCGGGTCCGGGTCCGTGCCACGGACACCCGAAAGTTCGGTACAGACCCGAATGTTACAGACCGGGTTCGCTCAACACTACTAATCATTTAAAAAATTGGCTAAAATCACAGGCCAGCCCCATATTCCTTTATGGGAAATGTACCTTTATTTTTTTTATTGAGACCTTCTCAGCTATGACATGTTCTTTATTTTCTTCATGTCTATATTACTGTTAGGTATATGAGTAATTTAAGTAGAATATAGAGATTGTAACTTATCTGAAATCACAGTATGAGCGTGGGATGTAGCCAGTTTGTATATAAATACGTTTGGGCTTTGTTCTGCTTTACCTATACTGGATATGTTATACAGTATAGGATACCTCAGTAGACTTACCAGTATGGGTAAAGGAAGCATACAGTATTATGGAGAGTTACTATGTAATAAAAGTAGTCCTGTTGACTAGACACAGTTGGTGTCACAATTAGGTGGGGTGAACTAATATTCAGCTGATGAAATCTGTCATTTACCATGCACAATTTTGTGATTCTTCTTCCAGATATATCTAATTTTTTCCATCATTGATTTTATGTACAGATTGTAGACCTCAGTGTGACTTGTCAAATACAAAGTGGAAGAGTATTTTTAAAATAGTCTGTCACACGGAGAAAATTAATCTTACCTTTGGGTAGATCTTCAAAATCATATGATGGTTCAGCATGATATATTTACGTAGAACAATCCATAGACTGCATTATTGTTTGCCCTGGGGCTTAGAAATAAAAAACAACTTTTTGCAAACCAGGAAGTGATGTCATCATCCAGCTCCTGTGTTTGTCTCACCCACTGTCCCCAGCTCCCTGGAAACGCTGGAACCCACCAGCAGTACATTAGACTTTTCAGCTGGCATTTTTTACCTAGGATTGAGTGGATGACCCAGCCACCTGTTATCATGCTGATTTAACATCTACTTTTGTGAGTGCATTACTTACTTGCTTTTATAACAATAAATTTGCATCTACTGCACTTAGTAGGTGCTGTTGTTTTGTTTTTATCATTGCCACAGAGTCCTTCCTTGCTCTTCTCAGCCTGTAGCTTCTGAGGACAGTTTTTTATCCATTCATCTATTTATTCCATTGTTCACCATCATAGACTTTACGGGACTTTCTACTACCCAGCCCTCTTATGGGTGCCATGCCCCTCAGCCTTGACAAGAGAGCGCAGTGTGTTTCATTGTACTGTACTATCCAATCTGACCCTGTCAGAGAGATGATGGCCCTATTGTCCATCCATCTGGCAGATCAGATCCAATAGGATCGGATGAAAATGGACAGGTGGTCCATTTTCATCTGATCCCTCCATAGAGGAGAGCGGGACACTGACAGGTCCATCTCAGCACAGTGTAAGGAGATGAACATGTCACCCGCCTACTCAGCGGGGATCAGCAGAGCGTTCCTCTGCTGAGCAAAGCAGAGTCTGCTGAGTGAAGCGCCTGTGTGAAAGGACCCTAAAGCTCTCTCTGCGGGAAGGAGATCTGTAGTTCTGACTCAGAGTGGGAGATTGGGTGAGACCTCTTCAGAGAGACCACTGTTCCCATACAGAGAGCAAGGATCCTTTTATACAATATGCTGGTAGGGGACAAACATTTCTTCTCAGATTATGGCTGCTTTCTAAAGCAAACAAAATGTAAAGCTTTGCACACCTTTTGTTTTGCTGCACATAAAATGTATTTAGCTGATTTAAACTGAAAGTTCAGTTGGGCTTTAGAAAACAGTCAACAATTACAGCCCCCATAAATCTATTCTTATGGATTCCTTTTAAGTCTCCAGTGCCTAATGTTTTCTGTTCACAAAATAATTTAAGGATAATCTGGAAAGGCAAACTCCATTTTATCTGCTTAACCTGAGGTAGTAAAAATCTGCTACTTTGCAGTTTTATTGTGTGTCCCTACAAATAGCGATATGTCTTTATATTTTACACGTGAATCAGATAGTTGTGCAAGGATTTAATAACAGAAATCCAGTCTTAGATAAGTAGGGTTACAAAATCACCCAGCGCTGTAACAAGTTCAAGTAATCTTTTGATCTAAACACTTCTCAGTATAAGTTCCAGTCACCAAATCCATCTAATGTTTAGACAGCCACCCACATTCTTATACTGTTATTGTTATTTGGTACATATCTAGAACATATCCTGCAAACATGCAGGGATGTTGGAAATGGCAGGATGAATTTACTTTTAACTAATGAAATTTGATAGCTTTGTCTGTAAAAGAAGAGCCTCTGGAAGATAAAAGTAATTTTGGTCACTGTGTACATTTAAAGAGGACCAGTCAGATTTAGAATGGATTTGTGTGCTGTCCAAGAAAGGGAAATCCCCCCAGGGATCCTAAGGATAACATTTAAAGGGAAAAAACAAAAATTAATATAGGCTTAAAAATAAACTTCAACTCAAGGTTCCTCCTTCTCACCATTTGCCACCTAAGCCCACCCCCTGAATGTTTTCTGGCACACAACACTTTTTGTTTGTTTCCAGTCCTTCCTCCTGGACTAAAACCAGCCATACATGGATATAAATTCAGCCAGTTCAGCAGGGATGGGCTGAATTTTGATCCATGTATAAACAGGCAGATTGTACCCAAATTTATCAATTGACTGATTTGGGTACAAACAGCATGTTGGATAATTGGTGTGTAATTACTGCCAGTGGTAATAGCCGCTAGCAGTAATCTGTGTTCTGCTAGCCGGGAAGTTTCCCCACACCCAATCCTGTCAGAAAAAATAGTGCTGCTGGAGGCATTCCTCCATCAACACTGAATTTGTTTGCTGTGTTATGATGCATCTCCAGGGTATGTGTCCCTGGTAGCCTGAGCTGGAAATGGCTTTGAATAACACTGGCTGTCATTTTGCTTAAAATACTGGCAGCCTTTAGTGGCAAAGAGTTTTATTGGTATAATTGAACAGATTAAATAAAAGGAAGATTTTGAGATGATAAAGACCTAACAGAATGTGACTGACAGAAGTGCAATATAATACCGTAAGAGGCAGAACAGGCGCCTTCTAGATGCCTAAAAAGTGATGCATAATGCTACTCTTACTTGGAAGTCAATTTAACATATACACAATACTTATGTATACTCCTGGTATCTTAAATATTGTTTGATATATCTGTCACCATCATGTGAGTAATTTGCAAAAAGTATATGCTGCATAGAATCCAATTAAAAACCCAAGCATTAGGGGTGTGGCGACCGCCGGAGAATATGGCCGCATAGACACAGAGCTCTGCTATCCTACAGGGGATCGACTAAAAAATCGGCGCTCAGGGAGCACCTAAACCCCCACAACTAAAACCCTCAGACTTCCTACCGTCTGCAGCACAGGAGGGTATGAGGAGACAACGCCAAGACCCACCGAAAGTGCAGAAAATGTCAGATTACTTTCAGACAACGAGCCGCGGGCCTCACCAAGATGGTGACTGAAGCCTACCTGCACCGCCAGCAGCCGGACCTCTAGCGAGCGCCTACATGAACGATCGGGACCGGAACGGTCGTTTCCACGAACGAAGAAAGTACAAACTTCGGAGCAGCCTTCGTTCTGGACAAAGAAAATGACCCAGCCCACACAGCTCTTGCCTCACCTTCTTTCAGTAGCCCTGCTATGTCCAAATCTCACAGAGACTCCACAGAGGCAGGCCCCTTAGCATTCCCGATGGAAGTGCAAGCAACCCAAAATGACCACCCGTCACGGGCGGAACCACCAGATCCATTCACACAATTCCCCACTACGGGTCAACCAGTCTCAGACGTCACCCTAAAGAAAATGCTTATGTCACTAAGAATAGCCCTACAGACCTACATGATGGCCTGCATACAACAATGTAAAGGAGAAGTCCAGGAACTGGGTGTCAGAGTGGATCAAGTTGAAGGTAAAATGAGTGAATTTACAACCTCATTCAATGCACTGGTAGACTCCCTCTCCTCTCATCAAGAAACCATAGAGGGTCTATAAGCAAAATTGGGGGACCTCGGGGATCGCTCGAGGAGAAATAACCTGAAAATACGGGGAATTGCCAAATCTGTCCAATCTAACCAACTTTCACATTTTGTCTGTGATCTATTTAAAGCGGTGATGCCATAACTCACCTCGGCGGACCTCACAATTGACTGACTTGAATCGAGTGCACAGAGTCCCCAAACCATCATACCTGCCTGCAGAAGTTCCCCGTGACATACTTTTGCGCATACACTTTTTTCAAGTAAAAGAAAAGATCTTAGAGGCATTTAGACGCAGCGACAACCTACCAGAACAAGCTGTGAACCTTCAAGTACTACCAGATTTCTTCCAATACACCTTACAGAAAGGCAGAAACCTAGCATCCATCACGAAGACTCTCAGAAACAACAAAATTACTTACCGTTGGAAATACCCGGCAAAACTTGAAATACCACATGACGGCTCCAACCACCGTATCATGTCCCTAGAAGAAGGCATAAGGCTCCTAAGATCCTGTAAAGTCCTTCCACTGGACCAGGTCCCGCCTCATCATCATGCAATTGGGAATTGTGTGACATGGAACAATGGACTTTATCGGCACGTACACAGGTATTTAATAAAAGCAAAAAGATTTATTGAGTCAGCTTAAAATCCGAGACCACATACAAAATATGGTGCTCACCAAAAACATAACACATAAAATTACTCTTAATTGACACCAGGCAATACAAGGATCCTTGTGGGACGTTAGTTAATACATACAACAGTACACACAGTGCATCACTATTCCATACACTAATTGCCCACAAGGGAAGTTCCACTTGATTGTCTTGGTGCAGGTTGAAAGTTCAATGGCTCAACATGTTTCGCGACTCAAGGTCGCTTCCTCAGGAGCTTAATTTTCTATTTTAGAAATATAGACATATGTTAGTACATATTGCTTGAAACAACAAGTCTTTAAACAGGATTAGCGTACGCTCACTCACCCTTGCCAACAGGATACATGTCTCCTCCATATAAAAGCCACCAGATGGGGGGAGCCCTCTGACCACACATCAGCCGTATTTGTTGGGTATGGGGACACATACATAAAACTAGACATAACAAAAGTATATGTGTTAACATTGATAATATGGCTTTAACTATGTTGGTTGTATAAATGAATGAACATGCATAAATACACATACAGCTGCAAGTGTGCGCTTACATGTGGCTTGTTCATATAATATCATCAATCTTGGTTCATATGTAAATGGAGGTAACGACGGGTACCTGCGCCCTGTCCCCCCGGGGGGTGCATGTAGTTACGTTATAACCCCAACTCAGTTGCCTAAAAATAATACAGAATGGTGTATGTGAATCAGTGCCATCCCTTACTGATAATCACTAGTGGGGGATGTATACCCCCATACATTTCAATTAAATAGTTTTACCTGATGGTACACTTGAGGGCGGGGGAGGTTTTCCTATCCGTCCCTCAAACGCTCAGTATTCACTGTCCGTTTGTCTGTGAGCGCCCTAAATCAATACAGATATGGTTCAATGACACTTTTACAGTGTGTTGCGATGGCACCATCTGTTCCATATGCTGGTGATTGTAGCCTACCTTAGTGGTTAACGGGGGGGTCCTTCGGCACCCGAATGTGCTTGCTCCCAGGGCAAGGCAGGTGCTTGCTCCGTGGCGCTAACCACCGGCACCTGCCTTTGCCCCTTATATGTGTCCCGGCTGAGGTCCTCCGTCAGAGCGTCTGACGTCACTCAGCCCGGCCGGGTCTCTTCCGCACATGCGCACGTCCGTCCGTGGAAAATATGCCACGTCGGACTGGAGGGCGGAGAGACATTCTGGCGACTGACGTCACCAGTTGCCGACGCGCCGTACCGACATGGGCGCGCTCACCCCGCCCCCCCCAAAGGGAACTGAGGGGTAGGGCCTGAGTCGCGAGCCCGCTGGGAACGAGCGCGCGGCCTGGGCGGCCGCACACCCAACTACAGCCGCAGGCGTGCCGTCGGTCCCCCAAGTGGCTCGGGGAGGAACTGCACCCATCAGTAGGCACAGACGAGAAGAGCACGCAATCCATGAAAGCATAAGGAATAAACAACATAAATTACACAAAATATACATACAATAACAACAATGACACTGATAAACGCTTGGCTGCGCGCCGTGGATTCCTTCACAGCGTTTACCAAGCGGTCATCACTGTAACCATAACATTGAATAAGCCCTACTTGTTACTAATAGGGATTTATACACCTGCCTTTCAACCCTCCTATATAGCCAATTAGATATGCCAGTCTAAGACCCAGTCATATGATAACTCATTTTTGCAGACGTAGTCCTACCAAATACAGAGTCCACTCTAAGTGAATGATTGTTGACATGTATCTAATACCTGTGGCTTATGAATTATTCTCTGTAAAGGCCTTTATAAAAATGGTTTATAAGAAACCACTTCATTGATCCCAGGGGGTTTGTTAGCCTCCAATCTTTCGATCCACAGTGTCTCTTTCTGCAAGATCCTCTTGTCCCAGTCGCCGCAACGTGGGTCCTGAGGTACCACCTCCAATACCCCAAACTGAACATAGGACGTATCAAATTTGTGGTAGAGACCCAGGTGGCGGCTGACCGGGGTGATCATCTTAGCAAATTGAGAATAGTAAATGTGATCATAAATTCTCTTTTGGAATTTTCGAATTGTTTTCCCTATGTAGTATGCTCCGCACCGGCACGTCATGAGATAAATTATCCCACGAGTGTCACAGTCTGCATAGAACCGTGGGCAAAATTTTTCCCCATTGGGCAAGTTAAAGTTAGTCCCTGTCCTGACCCAGGGGCAATATGTACATTGACCACACGTGTAGATACCTCGTAATGAGTTGGTATTGTCTGTAGATGGATTATAGAAGCTCGTCGTAATTTTATTTCCTATTGACATTGACTTACGGTAAATTATTTCGGGGGTATCCCTAACATATTTTTCCAAGACTGGGTCTTCCTTGAGTAGGTGCCAGTGCCGTTTAAGGGAGGCTTTGAGTTCCTTATGCTGAGCTGAAAAGCGAGTGATAAACTTAGTTGTAGGGGGTGCTGAGTGTATTTGTCTTTTTGAATAGAGAAGGGAA
This sequence comes from Glandirana rugosa, assembly GCA_018402905.1. NCBI lineage: Eukaryota > Metazoa > Chordata > Amphibia > Anura > Ranidae > Glandirana > Glandirana rugosa. The sequence goes on from BLSH010294820.1 coordinate 237,149, forward strand.
TTCCTATTCTGCCGGGCTGCTTGATTGTAGGCTTTTCTCAGGAGTGTTTTACTGTAGCCTCTCTGGCGCAAGCATTCACGCAACTCAGCTGCCTGTACTACAAAGTCTGAATCATGTGTACAATTACGCCGTAGCCGGATGTATTGAGCATAAGGTATGCTACGAATCAGTGGTGCAGGGTGCCCACTCTGTGCATGGAGTAGGGTATTTCCTGCAGTTTTTTTACGATACAGCTTGGTGGCCAAACCCCTATTGCTGTTCTATGAAAATTTGCAGATCAAGGAATGAGAGAGTGTTTTTATGCCAGCTCATTGTAAATTTCAAATTGTAGTTATTTGTGTTCAGAAGGGTCCATAAGTGTGTTAAGGGATTGAATGGTGCCTGTCCAGACGAGGAATATGTCGTTGATGTATCTGTACCAGCACAAGGCCTGGTCAAGGTACCGACTATACTCCTCGTCTGAAAAAATCTCCCGTTCCCACCCCCCCAGGTACAAGTTGGCGTACGCCGGGGCACAAGCTGTGCCCATGGCCACGCCCTGCACCTGGAGGTAGTGGGAACCCAGGAAGGTAAAGATGTTATGCTCTAGAATAAATGTGAGGAGCTATAGGATAAAACTCCCAAACTCCCATTGGTGATGGTCAACTTCCAACAGGAACTTCCGTATTGTTCCAAAGCCCAGATCATGAGGTATACTGGAATACAGTGCTTCCACATCGATTGATACTAAATATGCCTCCGGGGGGATGGTGATACCATCCAGCCAGGTAAGTAGGTCCAAGGTGTCCCTAACGTATGATGGTAATCTACTTACGTGGGGCATGAGAAAAAAGTCGACGTATTTACTTGCGTTCTCAGTGAGAGCACCTATCCCTGATTTGATGGGTCTTCCTGGTGGATCCGATGGATCCTTATGAATTTTGGGGATCAAATAAAATGTTGCAATTCGGGGGTGTGGGATGTTAAGGAACTCATACGTTTCCTTATCAATTAATGCCCTAGAGTAAGCTGAAAAAATCAATTGCCTAAACTGTTGTTCATACACCTGGGTGATTTCCGCTGTAATTGGCAGATACCATTCCCTGTTTTTTAAAATGTCGAAACACATTTTCTCATATTGTGAATCCGTCATCACGACAATATTACCCCCTTCATCAGAGGGTTTAATAATTTTCCCTTGTCTGTTTCGTAATTGGGTGAGGGCCTGTTGTTGTTGTACGGTGAGATTGGAGGATGTCTGTTGGACGTGTATCCTCCTAATCTCACGGACCATTGCTATCAAAAATGCTGATATATGGGGGCTAGTAGTTATGTCTGGGAAATGCCTCAATTTCGGTTTGGACCGTGACCGTGGAATTTCAAGATGGGTACTTGTTGGATTTGCATCAGGTTGGCTGTTTCCTATCTGGCTTGATGTATTTCCCTCATCAAGTAGGTATATAAGGTCCCGAAGGACCCTAAAGTCCTGCATAGTAAAATGTTTAATTTGTTCTGATAGTTCCTTTTCATCTCTCACTCTCTTACGACCTGCGTCAAAAATATAATTATAAGTAAGTTTCCTAGCGAATAGATACAGGTCTTTGATGACCTCGTATTTATCGATAGTACTAGTTGGGCAGAAAGTGAGGCCTAGTTTAAGTACCTCCATTTCTTCCTGGGAAAGAGGATGGGGAGGAAAGACGGGTTGATCATGATAGCTATTTATGCTCCAGTAGTTTCTGGACATAGATAAGCGATCCTTTGAATGAATATTAATATAAAAACTGCGTCCAGCATTCTCTCACTCTCTACTTTTCCTTGATAGTCTTGTTTAATTTGTAAAATGATACGTCCTGAAATCCCAGGAAGCCCTGGAATATATGGATGAACTACTCCCTTTATGTAGTTCGGTCTATCCTTTGTCGGTTGGACTACGTTTAGGTTGTTCATGGGTAGAACTTTAAGGTGCCAGTGCCAGGTTTGGCTTTAACTCCGTAAAGGGTCTGTATT
>BLSH010294820.1:239147-252544 GCA_018402905.1 Glandirana rugosa
GGCTGTGATTGGCCAGTGCATCATGTGACCCAGCCTCTTTATAAGCTGGAGTCACAGTGCTGCAGTCACATGCTCCTTGGGTTAGTGTAGGGAAAGGAAGCTGAAAGCTTGAGGGACAGATTTGAGACATTTTAAGACCTGATCCTGCATCCTGAGATAGATTACTTTACTACTGCTGTCTGTGCTGTTGCTCTGAGGACAGATAGCAGAAATTAGAGATTTTACATACCGCTGCTTTGAGTTGCAGATCAAGCTCTGCATAGAACAACGATCGCTACGATCGTGCTCTACGATCAGATTGTTGGGGGAATTTGAGATTTCAAATACCGCTGCTTAGAGTTGGAGATTTGCAGATTAAACTCTGTCCAACGAAACGATTGTACGTTCGTACACAACGATCAGATTGTTGGGGGAATTTGAGATTTCAAATACCGCTGCTTAGAGTTACCTGCTAAGGCCCCCATGTTAACCACTAAGGTAGGCTACAATCACCAGCATATGGAACAGATGGTGCCATCACAACACACTGTAAAAGTGTCATTGAACCATATCTGTATTGATTTAGGGCGCTCACAGACAAACGGACAATGAATACTGAGCGTTTGAGGGACGGATAGGAAAACCTCCCCCGCCCTCAAGTGTACCATCAGGTAAAACTATTTAATTGAAATGTATGGGGGTATACATCTTCCACTAGTTATTATCAGTAAGGGATGGCACTGATTCACATACACCATTCTGTATTATTTTTAGGCAACTGAGTTGGGGTTATAACGTAACTACATGCACCCCCCGGGGGGACAGGGCGCAGGTACCCGTCGTTACCTCCATTTACATATGAACCAAGATTGATGATATTATATGAACAAGCCACATGTAAGCGCACACTTGCAGCTGTATGTGTATTTATGCATGTTCATTCATTTATACAACCAACATAGTTAAAGCCATATTATCAATGTTAACACGTATACTTTTGTTATGTCTAGTTTTATGTATGTGTCCCCATACCCAACAAATACGGCTGATGTGTGGTCAGAGGGCTCCCCCCATCTGGTGGCTTTTATGGGGAGGAGACATGTATCCTGTTGGCAAGGGTGAGTGAGCGTACGCTAATCCTGTTTAAAGACTTGTTGTTTCAAGCAATATGTACTAACATATGTCTATATTTCTAAAATAGAAAATTAAGCTCCTGAGGAAGCGACCTCGAGTCGCTAAACATGTTGAGCCATTGAACTTTCAACCTGCACCAAGACAATCAAGTGGAACTTCCCTTGTGGGCAATTAGTGTATGGAATAGTGATGCACTGTGTGTACTGTTGTATGTATTAACTAACGTCCCACAAGGATCCTTGTATTGCCTGGTGTCAATTAAGAGTAATTTTATGTGTTATGTTTTTGGTGAGCACCATATTTTGTATGTGGTCTCGGATTTTAAGCTGACTCAATAAATCTTTTTGCTTTTATTAAATACCTGTGTACGTGCCGATAAAGTCCATTGTTCCATGTCACACAATTCCCAATTGTACACTATTAGGACGTGGCACAAGAAGTTACTTTCTCAAGGGGTCCTTTTTGACCATTTTAGGATACCCATAACTCTTCATCATCATGCAAGCCCAGCAACACCAGCTCACATCCAAAACGATTGGCAAGTCTCCCACCGCAAATCCACCAAAAACAAAAAAAACCTGAAGCACCTCTGAGGCGTCACTCCCCTCACATAACGAGACAACCCCTGGACGTCGGAGGGTACCGGACAACGTACCCAGTCCCTCAACAGATTAGGCAGTTCAGCCTGCTTTAGTCCACGTTGGACTTAGTTTTTAAGGCTGTAGCTTGGACACCGAGTGCAGCCTCTGTTCTTACGTTTTACGTTTAAGTTTGAAAAAGTGCCACCTTGGCCTCATCTAATCCTTTCTTCCAAACCTCTCGGCATAACCAGTGCAAACTTACTCAACTAAGCCCCGACCACGGGACCATGATCAAAACCATGACTTCCGCTCTCTGAACAACACAGTTCCAAAGCCACCATGCCTACCCAAGTTTCCCAGGTGTAACTATCAGAAGCTATACTACATTTACCCAGACATATCAGAGAAATTCTATATCATCAGGAAACATCAACATGGGACTTAAATTCCTGTCTGTCAATGCCAGAGGACTCAGTCATCCTGCTAAATGCAGATCGCTTTGGCAAACAGCGCTGCAACAAAATGCTGATGTCCTAGCGGTGCAAGAAACTCATTTTCACAAAGACAACAGCCCGAAATGCTCGCACCCTAGATACCCTCATATCTTCACAGCATCCATGCAAGCGAAGAAAGGAGGAGTACTATTGGCCATTCGAGACTCAGTTTCCTTTGAGCTGAAAGAATCCCTAATTGATCCAGAAGTACGGTATATTATTCTACTGTGTGTTATTAACAATCTTCCTTTAACTTTGGTCACAGTCTATGTTCCCAACTCGCATCAGCTGAGGTTTCTAAGGAGAATATTCAAGAAGATCTCGCAGATGCGACTTGGTAATGTCTTGTTATGTGGAGACTTTAATGTTACGATCAACCCAACCGTTGACAACTCTTCGCCTCCTGGGAGACAGCCATCTTTTATGGGCAGTCTCCTAACTGACAAAGAGCTCTATTACCCATGGAGATGCCAGCATGCTGAGGAAAAATCTTTCACCTATTATTCACCCCGTCATAATTCATATTCCCGCCTTGATTTCTTTTTGGTTGACAAAATGCTACTGCAGAGAATCTCCAAATCCACTATCCAAGATATCACATGGTCTGACCATGCTCCCATTACGCTACAGGTGGAGGAGGGAGGCTCTGCTGCAGTGCCACGAATATGGAGATGTAACACATCTGTTTTGCAGGACCCGGAATACCAAAAGGAAATCAACAAACAATTAGACAAATTCTTCCATTTTAACAACAGGAATGATACAAATGCCTTTACCAATTGGAATGCCCATAAGGCTTTCATGAGAGGGGTAACACTCAAATACAGCTCCAGGTTAAAAAAGAGATACACAGCGAAACTAGACACTCGGAAATTTGTGCCCTAGACAAACAAAACCAAACAAACCCCACAACCGCCCTGGCAGAGAAATTGTCCAAACTGCGCAACACCCTGAGAGAATTACTGTGCACCCAAAATGATGTATACCTACGTAGACTCAAACTAAACTACTATGCCAACAACAATAAAGCAGGCAAATTCCTAGAAAATAGACTCAAAACCAAAAGATCCAAAACCAAAATTCTCAGGAAAAGCATATTAATCCACAATCAATCGCCAACTCCTTTGCTGACTATTACGGCTCCCTTTACAATTTAAGAGAGGATACTTCAACCACGCAACCTTCAGACCATGCCATCACAGAATTTTTAGACTCATTGAACCTACCCTCTCTGACCCCAAACCACCTAGAAGACCTTAATGCACCAATCACTAGTGAAGAATTAGAAAACACTTTCACGTCCCTCCCCAACGGCAAATCCCCGGGCCCGGACGGCCTCATAAATGAGTATTATAAAACATTTAAACACACCCTAACCCCCCATTTCATACCCGAGAGAAATGTTAAAAGTGCAAATTATTACACTTCTCAAACCTGACAAACCCCCAACCACGCCATCCAACTTTCGCCCAATTTCGCTCCTCAACACAGACGTCAAAATCTATGCAAAAGTGCTTGCCAAACGACTCTTTAACATAATCCCGTCACTAATAAAGCCAGACCAATTGGGTTTCACCAGACGACAGGCATCAGATGCCACCAGGCGCATCATAAACGTGGAGTTGCGGCGAACGCCTTCTCTGCTTCTCTCGATTGATGCGGAGAAAGCGTTTGACAGGGTCCACTGGGGATACGTGAATGCCGTTCTCCAAAAGTTTGGCTTTAAAGGTAAAATACTGTCCGCCATCATGGCTTTGTACTCCCATCCATCTGCCCAAGTATACACAGAAGGCCTTCTGTCCAAAACCTTCAACATCACCAACGGCACCAGGCAGGGCTGCCCCGTTTTCCCACCAATTTTCAATCTGGTAATAGAACCACTAGCAGAATCTATCCGCTCCCACCCACACATATCAGGGTTTAAGTTCCGTCAACACCCACACGTCATAAACCTGTTTGCCGATGATGTAATTCTTCTCATAACGAATCCCACGGTATCACTCCCGTTTGCTCACAAAGTTCTCACCCACTTCAGCACCCTATCATATTATAAGGTTAACTTCAGCAAATCCCTCATACTGGACTTGGGAATTGGCACACATGCCCGCAAACACCTAGAAACAACCCTCCCGTACACATGGACAAAAAGCTCCATTTCTTACTTAGGGCTAAACCTAACCCCCAAAACATCTCTATTAGCTGAGGCAAATATAAAACCATTACTCAATACTATCAAACAGGACCTCTCACGCATGGCAAAAGTTGAACTCTCCCTTGCAGGAAGAATTGCTTCCTTCAAAATGATGGTACTCCCAAAAATCTTATACATATTCCGAACGCTCCCAATACAACTAAAAGCATACCACCTGACAGAGATCAATAAAACCCTTAAACACTTCATATAACAGGGGAAAAAAAGCAAGGTGTCCCAACAAACCCCCATATCAAACATAGGAAGGTAGGAGGAATGGGTCTACAGGATATAAAAGACTACCATACAGCCACCCTCCTAACTCAAATTAGGCACTGGTTTAGAAACCCTCCTGAAGCTTTATGGATGGATATAGAAACCGCGAGCTCCAAAACATCCCACCTACCAACATTACTTCTGGCAGACATATGGAAACCACTTGACCTACCAAACCTCCCCATAACAGTTCAGGCGGCAATTCAGGCGTGGAGAACACTTTTCCAACTAACCAAAACCACACATAACCTGGAACACAGAAACATTAGAATACCCACTGAAACTCTAGAGCACCTAATTCCCTACGCGGCGGTGGGCAAATGAAAGGAACTGGGAATCCAATGGGTTGATGACCTGATAACAGACGGTAAATTGAAACCACTAAGCCAACTGGCACAACAATATAACCTCCCTAAATCTACCCTTTTCACACACACAGGAATTGCCAGCTTCATGGCTAAAAATAAACCCCCCTCAATACGGGTTAACTCACAATTATGGAATTATTATAGTGACACAACCCCAGCCCAAAAGGGCATTTCCTTAATATACAATATATTACAACAAAAATAATCATTCGAAAAATCTCCTCAGATGCTACTGTGGGAATTGGACTTGAACACAACATTCACCCCAAAACAATGGACCAGAGCATTCAAACACAACTACATAGCATCCCATTGCATCAACCACTGGGAACTAACCCAGAAAATAACGTCACGCTGGTATAGAACGCCCCAACAATTAGCAAGATATTACCCTTCTCAATCAGCCCTCTGCTGGAGAGACTGTAACCAACCGGGAACAATCCTCCACAACTTCTGGGCTTGTAAAAACCTCACTAGTTACTAGAAGAAAATATTTAGTATAATTGCAAGCATCACATGCGTCATTAAAACACCAACCCCAGCTCTGGCTATTTTACATGTAGGAATCGAGGAATACCCTACACCATATAGAATAATAGTGACGCATATTGTGATAGAGACCAAACTAGTTATCGCAAGACACTGGAGAACTAACACCACTCCAAACACGTCAGAAGTACTAACAAGAGTTAATCTCAATCACCAATATGAAGAGCTACTAGCACTCAGAACATCTGCCAAAACACTTGGAAACCATGGGTAGAATGGTATCGGTAAATTGAATATAAATACTGATTTACGATTAACTGGAAATGCACCTATGCCTATCACCTATTATTTCATCCTGACTGATTATGGTTTAATGTTACGTGTACTGTAAACCTATACTGCTACGAAATTGATTTGCTTTTGTATATGACATATAACCAAGTTGGCACAAGCCACTCTTTACCAAGAATTTGTAATTTAAGATTGTAATGTCTAAAATTTCAATAAAAATGTATTTGAAAAAAAAACCCCAAGCATTGCATTCCAACAGAAATGTTTCACAAACCTAAGTCAAAAGAAAATGCAAAGAGACAAATGCCTGGCCCTTTTTTAAATAAACTGGGAAGTGGGGGGACCATTAATTGAAAGCAGCCTGAGGTCCATGGTGTGATTAATCCACTGCTGACAATTGAGGTTGCTCAAGAGAAAGATTCTAAGGAGAGGAATATATGAGAAAGAACACAGAGCCAGCCCAAGTAAAAGACTCGATGTTGAGTTAGCCTAAGTTACAATGGTGATTAAATCTCTTTGCTACTGTAAGAGTTAATTATTCATTGGATGCCATCTTATTTTCAGCACTCTGAAATCAATATGATTATAATAAGATAACTGCCAACTGTCATGAACCTTCAATAACATTTCATGTCCTATCTGTTTGCTTACCTTTCTGCTTGTGTCCAGTTAGAGGCCATGCCTCCCTCACCTGTGTGCTTTTGTAAGCCTTCCTCAGCTGGGCTACACCCCAGGTCCTAATTAGGAACATTATTTAACACCTGGCAATGCAAGCCTGCGATGTTGATCAATATTGTATGTTTGGATTTGTGTGTGTGCTTCTGCCGTGTGCTCTTTGTTTGTTCCCGTGTACCGATCTTGGCTTTCCTGATCTTCCTTGTCTGCTAGTGGCGCCTCCTGTCTGTTTCTGTCTGCTCATAGCCCTGACCCTTGGCTTTCCCATTGACCTTCTCATGCTATCTTGCATTGCTTCTTTGTCTCCATTCACCTAAAGCCAGTCATGAGCGTGAGCTGGGGACCCTGGGGGCCGCAAGCTGGATCCAGTTGCACTCAAGTACATCCTCACCACCAGAGACCTTGGTGAACACCTGCTGGCTCTTAGACGCCATGACCTGGGGAAACCTATGCTCTAGCTCCCTGTGCAACCTGTGTCAGAGTTCCTGCAGTCCTGCTTCCCAGCACCATCCTGAGCTCTAGTCACAGCAGTCAGCTAAGGATTCACAACCTTAGTGGTGTGCCCCGAACCCAGCGGTGTGCACCTGTTACGTGCCGTCAGGTGACCTGACACCAACAAGCAGATTCATCTCTGAGTAGCAAAGAAATGTAATCACTAGCGTGGCCCTAGCTTAAGAGACACCTGGTTAAACTGAAGTTTAAAAGAAAAAAAGATAAGTAGAGCCTTTTTAATTTTTTTTTGTTTTTAACAGCTTTATTTAAAGTAGAATTATAGGCAAAACATATTTTTTTAATTTTGGATAGAGCGAGGGAGGGTTATAAATCCTGTTAAATTTTTTTGCCATCTGTGTCCCATTGTGGACATTTCCTTCACTTCCTGTCGCATAGCCAAACAGGAAGTGGGAGGAAATCCCTGCAAATTAAAGTAATTTCTTGGAGACCCCAGGACACCAGAACTAGAGTCCTCATTAGAAGGTTTTCCCTCTATTATTTTTCTGGGGGCAACCCAAAATTTTCTTCTACTTTAACTTTCAATGATATGGTAAAAAGGACTAATAGAGAGGGTTAATCTCCTTAACAGGGGCACAGACAGCAATAAAAACTGATAAGCATTCCAATCCCTCTCCACTCTATCCAAAACTAAAAAAAAAGTTTTCCTTTAGTTATACTAACTGCAATGTGCAGTCAATGTTTTTATTTGTGTATCCTGCATGTAGTTCATGCTCGGTACAATGTACAGTATATAATACAGACCATGCCTGTCATCTTTAAGATGCAGACATTTTAAGCTGGGTGCAAAACAATGTAACTCCAGTGTCAGACCTCACAGCAAGGGAGCTTGCATCTTAACATCACTGGAGGAGGCTTAAATACTGTAGGTGGTAAGTCCACCATAATGTCCATGTTTGCTGTGTATACATTCACATCATGGTATGAGCTAAGGGGTTATGAACTTGGAAATCTCATGGTAGAAAGTTTCAACAAACTTTTATTATTAGAGATGCAAGTTAGTAGTCCTCAGTGTTACAAGTGACCTCAAGATAAGGGGCATTTTTTTTAAAAAATGTTACAGCAGTCATGAAGATTGGAGGACAGATATAGGGTTAAAAAAGACAGCTTTTGGAAGTGACACTGGGGAAGATATACTAAAGGCAATTAGGCTTTTTTACTTTGCAATCTTAACTTTGCATGGGGATTTTCCCTTAGCTTGGAGAACATGGTGAAAATTCACTTTGTAAAAAATACCCAATCATTAGTCTTAAAAAATAAATAAATAAATAACCCGCCCCCCTAAAAAAAAATAAAAAATAAAAAAAATAAACAGTATATTTGCTTGTACATAACTGGCTGTAAGTCAGCAGAAAAAATCCTTGTAAAGTGAACAGCTTATTTTCCTTCAGTAAATCACCCCCACTTTGTCATGTATTAGATGGAGAAATCTGAAGAGATATTGACGAGGCACTGTAGTGGCTGAAGCTAGAATAAAGAAAATAAACATCAAGACTGATGCTGTGTGCAGCTGTCCAAAATCCACAGAATTTTCATTCTGCACGAATAGGTAAAACAGTTTTACAAATGTAGGAATTTGTCGTCAGATGCTTTATTGATGCATTTTTATTATTAGTCAGAGCCTATAAGCACCATGAGAGAAGTTTGACAACTCATTCCGGATGGAGCTAAGCACTTACCGATTTGCAAATTCAGGTTATTCGAGTGTGAGGGTTGGCTTTTTCTAATTGTGCACTCTCCCAATGCATTTTATGTTGTGGTAGTTTAGTTGTGTGCTCTGACACCAATGCAGGTTATCAGTGGTGGTTCATATTGTGCACACTGACATCAATACAACTTTTTTGTATGTGGGGGGGGATTATATTAAAGCAGTATTAAACTCTAAACAAAAAATATAATATATTGCAGCTTACCAGTCCGTAGATGTGGTGGAGGCATTTGTATTCTTTTTTGTTTCCCCCGTTTTCACCTGTTGATCTGGCCAGTTACACAAATCCTATGTTAAAGTGCCCCCACTCTGGATGAAGGAACAACAGAGAAACCTGTGGACAGCAGCATTGCCTGCCTAGGGGAGAGGGGAGTGTTAACTATATTAGCATATTTAGATGCACTAATAAATTGAATCCAAACTCCAGCACTTTATAAGCCATTACAGCAACATTTATGTTACTTTTAGGATAAAAATTGTATTTGAATATATACAAGCTGACCATTGTAAGCACCCTGGCAGTGTTAATGGCTTGTCTCCACCCTAAAAATAAGGCCTAAAAATAAAAACAAAAGCAGTTTTAAGAATTAGTCAACTTTAATATTATAAAAGTTTGCTCTTGGTTTTAATATTGCTTTAAATTATTTATTATATTTTTATTAAAATCCAACATTTTTGTTGTTAAAAATGCATGCTGTAGTGCAGGGCCTGTGCCACATTACTGTAGTATTTAGGGCATCAGTCTAAGGGCCTCATGAAACATACTTTACATCCAGGTTAAGTAGTGTGTAACAGTTAAAAGTATTAATTGGGGAGAAGCTCTCCACATTATCTAGGTCTTCTGGAGAAACTGTGTACTATTAGGATCTGGTCCAGCTGCTTGCACACTGGTTCTGACAGTTGAGGGTCTACTACCTACTGCTGATCACTACATCTACCCCATCAGGTGTAGCCTCTCCAAACTGCTGAAGAAAGGAAACCAATGAATTTAAATTACCTGTGTGTATCCAGCAACCCAGGGAGCTGTGGAAAATGGAGTTAAAGGGACCTTTACCTACATCAGAGAATGATGAGTAAATGGTTACTCTGCTATGGGATAAATCCTCTGTCAATCTTGGTAGAGGTTCTGCAGTGCCAAAGCTTATTTGACTCCCACATAAGGCATATACTACATGACAGGGTGATGTCCACTGGTCTTGTCCTTCCCCTTTTGTCACTCCAGACTTCTTCAGGAGCTCATGCTAACTTTTTTGTTCACATATTGTCCAAAAAAAGCTGCATAAAATAACATTACTGGTGGAGTGCATGTACCTAGACAAATACCTTCTCTTGTATTTTATTTAATTTCATTTGTGTCTTCAGAGGACTCTCCAGGTTGAGATTAAGCCTTTTTATTTATATGAGTTGCCATTTAAACATAAAATCATAAAATGTTTAATCACACCTGCTCTTTAAACTAGCACCTTTTGCTATAATTACACATATTATTTCTATAATAACCATTATTCCATTATTACCCCCCAACTTTGGACCCCTTCCAAATGATATACTAACACTGATTAAGACTTTAATTGGTTTACGCTTTCAGTGTCACTTCACTTAACATGATTTAGACGTGCAGAGAAAAGAGAAAGATTTAGCTGTTAATGAGAAAACCAAAGATAATACTTGTGCCAATTAATTTAATGAAAGATTATTTTTGATTCCATAATTCTTTGCTGGTGAGAGTCACATAGTCATTAAAATCAAATAAAGACAGTTTTTTTGGGTGGGGGGGGGGGGGTATTTATAAGCATACAAAAGGTGTAAGAGCTCTAAAATGCATTAACTTAGAGCAGCCAATCAACAATTAGTTATGCTCGGTCTTCTGCAAGGCAGACTAATGAAATTAATGTTTGATTAAACTGTGAAGCTTAACTGCGATTTCACATAATGTTTTGGAATCAGGTGAGCTGGCAAATATTTTTGATAAACGGGATGTAATATGTCATTTATGTGCATTATTGCATTACACTTGTATCTGGTCTAGTCAATTTAACAAGTTACAGAAAATAATATGAAAATTTGAAAACATCTTTATTTCTTTTTGTTTATTTATCTGTCTCTCTCTCTCTCTCTATCTTTCAATCCATTTATTTATTGTTCAATACATTTACTGCCTCTCAATCAATAGATATATTTATCAGAAAATGACTGGCTAGCAATGCAGTTTTTATCTATCTATCTATCTATCTATCTATCTATCTATCTATCTATCTATCTAGCTATCTATCTATCTAGCTATCGATCTGCCACCTATCAGTGCCCAGTGCCACCCATCAGTGCCCATCAGTGCTGCCTATGAGTGCCCATCAGTGCTACCTATCAGTGCCCATCAGTGCTGCATATCAGTGCCACCTACCAGTGCTCATCAGTGCTGCTTATCAGTGCCGCCTATCAGTACCCATCAAAGCTGCATATAAGTGCTTTATCATCAGTGCCACCTCATCAGTGCCGCCTTATCAGTGCCAATCAGTACTGCCTCATCAGTGCCCATCTGTGCAGCCTCATCAGTGTCCATCAGTGAAGGAGAAAACATACTTATTTACAAAATTTTGTAACAGAAACAAAGAAAAACTTTTTTTTTTCAAAATGTTCTGTTTTTTTTTATTTGTAGCGCAAAAAATAAAAACCCCAGTAGTGTTACCACCAAAATTATAAATATTTTGTTTGAGTACAGCGTCGCATGACCATGCAATTGTCATTCAAAATGCGACAGCGCTGGAAGCTGAAAATTGGTCTGGGCGGGAAGTGCCCAGTATTTAAGTGGTTAAAGGAATTGTGTATTTTTAATGTTGCCCTTTAAGCCCTATTAAAAGACTTGCTCTACTCTAAACATATTTTTTTAAGTGTTTGCATTGGTATTTGCCCCACAAGTCAGCGCAAGCTACCAATTCCCTTTTTTAGCAAAAGCTTGAAAACTGGGCTTGAAAATATAAATATAAAATATAGAATCTGGCTCTCATAGACTACAATAGGATTTGGGTACCGTGCTCTCCCCACTGGAAAACCCAGACCAGCTCATTCATCGCTATCAGCAAGCAATCCAACAAATAACCCATTTCTGTTTATTTTATGTATAATAACAACATTCAATATAGCAAACATCAGGGAAACAAATAAAAACATTTCACCTAATGGATGAGATAGCAGCTGTTGGGATAATCAAAGACCTGAATGACTCAGAAGAATCAGAGAAGGCATACACCTTTCCGCCTCTGCTGGCATACACAGCAAACATTTAATTTGTGCATTAACTTTAATTCTATCAGAAATCTCAAAGGCAGTGCTGGGATTTACTATTGCAAAGCCCATGGTGCTGTGTAAAAACATATCAATCATAGTCCCTGTAATAAATGTTTATTTGTAAAATTAAATATATTATATAGATGTTATGGTGATTTTATTGAATTGGTTTAAATAAAATTTGTATACATTTTAATTTTGAGTATACAATCTTACCTGAGCACAAGACAAGTGCAAATATTGCAAACAATTGGTGAATATATTATACAGAATACCAAAATAAGTTTATGTACCTGCAGCATTTTGAAAAGTACAATTGAAGTGATCCTGCCATGCACAGTGGTGATTATTACCTTATATATGGGTTACTTTCCTTAGTGACATGTTATTTCACTACTTTATATTTGAGACTTTGGTAATTTTCTATGATATGGGATATACCTACTTAAGATCTCTGTTAATGGTAAATTTAAGTGAGTGCTTGAATCCTATTAACAATCTTTGTATAATAAAACGTTAATAAATACATTTAAAGTTGAAAAGTACAATAAAGGTGAAATTCCAGCCAATCTGGCCAATTTACAATTCCAATTTCTAATCTGGCCTGTTTCTACTGCTAGCTACTGCTTCTCATCTGACTAGTCTGAGGACTACAGGTAATCTTTCTTACTACATTAGTTCTACCCTGGTTCCATCTGGCCAGGAACTATAGCACTATGTTCTAAGACCTTGGGGTAATCAAGTACCAGTAGGTCTGCTTGTCATAAGGAAACAGGGCTGCTAAAGGCAAAAAAAAAACACTCACCAACTATAGTTCCTGACCTAGGCATCGAGCTGAGCATCACAAAGAAAGCATTTGAAATGTTTGAGGTCTAGCTCAGCCCCCTCTAACCCTCCTGCTCTATGCACTGGCAGACAGTTGCCAATTTGGCAAATACAGCCCTAGCTATGTACAACATAGGACTAGGATATGAAGTACGCTTACGTGTATAAATTTGAAGAATAATAAGTACTTTCTCCAGCAAGGTGCCTGAATTTCAGTGTTATTCTTACCATGCAAACATTTGACAGACTTTCAAAAGAGATAAAAAAGACGTTGAACATAGCAATGATGATATGAGATGAACAACTCTTGGAAACCAATTACATTTCAGTTTACTGAAGTCAAGGGGAGGAAAATAAGAATGTTTTTTTTTTTCAATAGAATGTATTGGATCCTATAACAAGGAACGAAACAATAGGGATAATGAGATACATAGTTTAATAAACGATGGTGATAACTAGGTAAACATAAGACAAACAGTATGTTATGTAAGATAACTTTTTTTTTTTGTAAGAATAAAAGGAGGGGAACTGAAGTCATTTGACTTTACATTAACCAAAGGTTCTCAACAAGTAGAGTATAGTAGTAACGAT
>BLSH010294820.1:317702-328540 GCA_018402905.1 Glandirana rugosa
ATGTTAACAGGAGGTCCTAGGTATTTCGATCTAGGTAACTGTATCTGTCTAATCTTTTCCTCAAAGAGGACCAGTCGTTTGTCGCGTTTCTTAGGGGAAGGAGGAGGAGGGATCCATTCGAACTCCGTCGTGCATGACGGAACTTAGAACGGGAGTACCGATGCCGCCTCTTTGTGGAATCTACCCTTCCTCCCTCTAAGATAAATGTATCTGTTTTAACCCAGATACGACCGGGTGTCTGACCGGGGATTTGACTCTTAAGTGAGTTAAGGGTTTTAGTCTGACGTCCTACATAAAGAGAAGGTTTTGGGGGTTTTTTAAGACCTGAGAAAGGTTCTGAAGATATTCTTAGACATGTTCCCCCTCGCCATTGGGAGTGTTCGACTCTCCAAAGTCCTAATAGAAGTAAGGGATGGGTAGGGGTGAGAATTTTTAGTAGTATCCCTACTTGATCTCCGTGGGTAGAGAAGACTCCTCTAGTGCGTCCAGTAATTCAGAAATTTCAGGCCGAGATGGGGTCCGGGTCTGTCGAAACGCCAGGGGATGATGTTTGTAAAACGCCTATGTGATCGGGGAATATACCGGGCGAAGAAATTAGTGGAGACGTGACCTGTGGGAAATTTGCGACTGGATTTGAGGTGGAAGTAATTGCAGGGAGGAGGAGGAAGGGGATTCTTTGCGCTGTTTGCTGACCAGGAGAAACTCCTTTTCTAATCTGTCTATGTCAATGGATCTAGCTTTATGGATCCTGGAGGACAATTGTATTAACTTCCCTTGAATTGTGGATTTATGAGCAGCCCACAGGGAGGTTGGGGAAATGCCATTTGTATCATTCAAGGGAAAATAACCTTGAATAGCTGTATTTATCTCTGTGACATGGACAGGATTACTAAGGATCGAGGTATTCAGTCTCCAAGAAAATGACTTGTGTGTGGCATTTTATCTGTGTAGTACTAAAATTAGGGAGGAGTGGTCCGACAAAGTAGAGTCTCTAATGAGAGCCTTGGAAACCTTTGGGAGCTGATTGGTGCGGATGAAGAAGTGGTCTATTCTAGCAAACGTGTTATGGGGGCTGGAGAAATGTGTATAGTCCCGGACTGAGGGGTTCATTTCCCTCCAGACGTCCACCAGTTCCTGGTTGAAAATTTGCCTAGCTACCTTCAGGCTCTGCCTTGAGGGGTGAATATGGTTATGACCGGGGGACGCGACTTGTCTAGGCCCACATCAAAGGCCATGTTCGAGTCCCCACCGTATATAACCGTTCCTTCCGCCAGTGGGTTAGTGGCTTGGAAGAGGGAGTCAAAAATTTTTGATTGTCCCTTGTTCGGAGCATAATAAGATATAAATGTGTAAAGTTGGTTGTCTATAAGGCCCTTAAGGAGTAGGAAGCGTCCCACCGGGTCTTTTAGAACAGTACTACAGTACAGGAGAAGTGTACATTATGAGAGAAGAAGATGCCAACCACTTTAGTTTTGTTTGCTGTGCTTGCCAAATGAAAGGTAGGGCATTTACGTTGTATAAAAGAGGGGGAGTATGAGGAAGGAAAATGTGTTTCCTGCAGTAGCACCACATCAATCTTTTGGGCAGCATAGTGCTAAAACTTTTTTTTCCACTTCATGGGGGAATTTAGGCCTTCAATGTTATGAGAGGCTATGCATAAAGGAATATTGGAGGAACTGTGGTCAGCCATGGAGCAGAGAGAGGTGAGCACATAGCAATCTCTATTGATGGTCTGATGGTAGCCATTGTAAGGGCCATGGGTTCTGTGGGGCGATGAGTTGAAATCTGACACCAAGAAGGAGGGATAGGACCTAAGGGAAATAATGAGCAAAGAGTGAGAAGACGACAGGAGCAGAGAAAGAACAAGGGGAGATGGGAGTATGAGGAGCATACTCCAAGTAATAAACACTGTGTAGCCCACTAAAAGTGGGAACACCCTGTTCCGGAGAACACAAATGGTCATTCTCCGTGGACAGGGGGTGGCGCAAAGCAACCATTCCAAACATTGCATCCCCTATAATATGAGAACATCAAACATAGATCCATCCGGCACCATGTGA
Organism: Glandirana rugosa; assembly: GCA_018402905.1. Lineage (NCBI taxonomy): Eukaryota > Metazoa > Chordata > Amphibia > Anura > Ranidae > Glandirana > Glandirana rugosa. The sequence continues at coordinate 319,763 of BLSH010294820.1, forward strand.
CCCATGGCAGGGCAACCCGTAGTCAGGCAAATCTATAAAATTAAGCTATGGTCAGGTGAGGGACATAAGATGAGGAGGCCAGGTGTATAACCTTCCTTAAGAGGAGGTAGCTCCTACCTGCCTAAAGGGCAGGAGGGAGCCCTCCGAGAGCAACAGTCTGAACTGGCGTCAACTAGACTGGGATCCTGCCATGAGTCACATGTGGGAATATCCCTAAAGGGAAAGAGAAATGCTGGTGATATTGAACTGTTGACGAGAGATTTAGAGTCAAATAGAACACAACTGGTGAGCGGCAGTCCAAATGGACTCGTCTCCATGTTAAGAGACAAAGAAAAAGGAAAGGATGAAATCCATCAGTCCCTTTCAAGGTGGAACTGCTTCCTTGGCCTTCTTGAGATTGGGCTTCTGCCAAAGGGTGGTGAGAGGGCTTGAGGGAGACGGTCTTTTAGAAAGGCTGGATGATGAGGTTTGCATTGGAGAGGGAGGGTCTTTGGAGAGGATCCCACGTTGCTGAAGAAGGTTCTCACTGTCCTGAAATGTGGAAAATCTATAAGTTTTGTATTGGAAGTCGAATTTTAGCCTGAAAGGGAATTGCCATCCGTATTTAATGTCCTTCTGTGACAGGATTGTGAGTAGTGGTTTCCGATACTTCCGTTTCTGGATGGTGAAGGGAGATATGTCCGCATAGATTTGCACTGAGTGCCCTAGAACTTTGATTGGGGGATTAGAGTGAGCTCTTTTCAGTACTTCCTCTTTGGTGCTGTAATAATGGGGTTTCACCACTATGTCTCGAGGGAGACCATCAGGACGGAGAGGTCCAAGAGCCCTGTGGGCCCGATCCAGCTCCATCTTGTGTGGGCGAATGTCCAGGATGAGGGATTTGATTAGGGGCGTGGACTGCTTCATTGACGTCTTTGACCTCTTCGGGAAGCCCCCTAATTGTGAAATTGAGCCTCCTTGACCTGTTCTCTAGGTCATCTATTTTCGCTAATGCCCCCTCCAGGCGCGTATGTAGTTCCTGGATTACATCAGACTTTTGGTTGACCCGGGATACTGTGGCATCCATTTTGGTTTCCACTTCCTCAATGCACGCCCCGAGCATTTGCAAGCCAGATTTGATTTCTGACGTAATCCTCGTCGCGGTCTGGGCAAGACCCTTGTCTAGAAGTTCTGCAAATTTCTGAAACATCAGGGACATGTTTTGTTGCTGGGCTGGGTGGAATTATTTTCCCTGAATAGTGCTGTGACGATTGGCTGACGCCATGGAGGGTGACATCAGGATTTCGTCAATAGTGTGGTTGAGCAGAGAGACCCTAGAGGCCAGGGAGTAAGAGTAAGTTTGATTAGCGGGGCCAATGTCCCCTCCACTGAGCTCCAGAGGAGGGGAGTCATGCCAGGCAGGGGAGCTGGGGAGGTCCCAGAAGGCCGCTTCCAGGGGTTGGTGGCCTGCAGCCATTGTGTGGGCAGGAGTGTTGTCTGTGATCTGGCCGTACTGAGGTTGCAGATTAAGTTTTATGGTCTTGGCCCTCATTAAGGAGACTGAGGGGCAGCCATAGGATCCCTTTGGTGCCAGAGGGTGTTGCCGCAGTGTTGTAGCAGGGATGTCCTTAGTGTGTGTCCCAAGGGGCCCGTGGAAGGAGGCACCAGGAGGCCCAGCAAGCCCTGTGAGGTGTATAACAAATATCAGACTCTCCTATGAGGGGGAGGCTATGTGGCACTCTGGCAGACTGTAGTCCGTGGACCGGGCAGGCCTCTCACCCAGAGACTTCTATCTCTTCGGATCCCACACAAATAAAGATGTCGGGGGAGGAGGGGGGTGAGAAAGTTCAGTCAGCGTGCCGGCACCCCTGGGGAAAGGTGGGAGAAGCTGGAGGTAGGCAGGGGGTATTCCCAGTATAAAGTGCCCCTTGTATGGGCTTGAAACATGGTCCGGAGTTCCCTGAGGAGGATGAGGAGAGTGGCAGTGCCTGGGGGCTAGTTATTTAGCTGCTGGGAAAGCAAGGGGCTGTGCGCGGAGTGTGAGGCTTCACCCCCGCACCGCCGCCATCTTGGGAGCCACAGCCTGGGTACCTTTCGGTGCTGTGGTATGACAATCCCGCATGTAAGGAGGTTCCAGCCCATCTGGGAGAGCTCTCAGGGGTGTGCTGGTGTCTGCCGGTCTGCTTGTGTGAACCGGGCGCCGGTCGGATCGCTTCAGGGGACGCGATGCGGAGGAATGGTGCGGAGCTCTGGTGTCAGGCGTCCATCACCAAGCTCTATGCATGCGCACTCAGATAAATTTAGTTTTAATTATCACGATATAAAATAATGGGTGTGGGGGCCTTTTGGTGGGCGCAATTTTTTTTTTTTTTTGTGGGGGGAGCAGCATTTCAATCTTGGACCCAGGCAGCAATATGTCTTGGGCCAGCCCTGGGCATAAGCTTCTAATAAAATGCCAGGACAGTTCAAAAAACCCCAAAATGACCCATTTTTTAAAGTAGACACCTCAAGATATTTGTTGAGAGACATGTTGAGTCCATGGAATATTTTATATTTTGCCACAAGTGTCGGGAAAATTACTATTTTTTTACACAAAAATGTCACTAAATGATAAATGCTCCCACATTGCATGGGAATATGTGAAATTACATCCCAAAATGCATTCTCCTGAGTATGTAGATACCACATGTGTGAGACCTTTTGGAAGCCTAGCTGTGTACAGGACCTCGAAAACCAATCACTGCCTTCAGGCTTTCTAAGGGCGTAAAATAAAATATAAAATACTCAATAGGCTCAAAATGCCTCTCAGCAAATTACTTGGGGTGTCTACTTTCCAAAAAGGGGTCATTTGGGATGGGTTTTGTACTGCCCTGCCATTTTAGCCCCTCAAGAAACGAGATAGGCACTGATAAACTAAAAGCTGATTAAATTCCAGTAAATGTACCATAGTTTGTAGACGCTGTAACAAACCAATAAATATAGGCTTATTGAAATTTTTTACCCAAGAAATGTGGCTGAATACATTTTGGCCTAAATATATGACTACAATTGAGTGTATTTGATTTTTTTTATAACAAAAAGTAGAACATTTTTTTTCAAACTTTTTGGTCTTTTTATGTTTATATCGTAAAAAAGAAAAATTATTATTATTATTATACAGGATTAATATAGCGCCAGCAGTTTGCGCAGTGCTTTACAAAATGGAAGGCAGACAGTACAGTTACATCACAATTTGGCACAAGAGAAATCCGAGGGCCCTGCTCGTTAGAGCTTACAATCTAAGAGGGAGGGTCAGTTGATACAAAAGGTAAAAGCTGTGGGGGATGAGTTGATTTAGAAAGAAAGTATTAGGTAGAAGCAGGATAGGATTCTTTAAAGAGAAAGGTTTTCAGGGATCGTCTAAAGATGAATAGATTATTAGACAGTCGGACTGATTGGGGTAGGGAGTTCCAAAGGATCGGAGAAGCTCTCGCAAAATCTTACAGGCGAGCATGGGAGGAGGTGACAAGTGAGCTAGAGAGCAGGAGGTCTTGAGAGGACCGAAGAGGGCGGCTTGGTTGGTATTTTGAGACTAGGTTAGAGATTTAGCTGGGGGCAGAGTTCTGGATGGCTTTGTAGGTTATTGTTAGTACTTTGAATTTTATACGTTGGGTGAGTGGAAGCCAGTGGAGAGATTGGCAGAGAGGGGTGGAGGACACTGAGCGGTTGGCAAGGTAGATAAGTCTTGCAGCAGCATTCATTATTGACTGAAGGGGGGATAATGTATGCAAAGGTAATGCAAGGAGGAGAGAGTTGCAGTAGTCGAGGCGAGAGATAACCAGAGAGTGAATTAGAAGCTTGGTGGTCTCATTGGTTAAAAAGGGGCGTATTCTAGCGATGTTGCGTAGGCTGAGGCGGCATGATTTGGACAGGGATTGAATGTGGTCTTGAAAGGACAGTTCAGAGTCTAGGGTTACCCCTAGCACCCTGGCATGTGGGGACGCACTAATAGTTGTGCCATTGACCTTAACAGAGAAGTCAAGGGATGGGGCACGTGGGGGAGGAAATATAATGAGCTCAGTTTTAGATAGATTCAGTTTGAGGAAGAGCTGTGACATCCAGGCTGATATGTCTGTTAGTAAGGCAGTGATCTGTGAGGAGACTGATGGGGTGAGCTGAGGGGTAGAGAGATAGATTTGGGTGTCATCGGCATATAAATTATAGCAGAAGCCATGGGAGGTGATCAGCTGACCCAGGGAGGACGTGTAGATCGAGAATAGTAGGGGTCCAAGGACAGAACCTTGGAGGACTCCAACGGTGAGAGGAGTTGGAGAGGAGGAAAAATCCCAGAGGTGATCAAATACCACCAAAAGAAAGCTCTATTTGTGGGAAAAAAATGGAAGCAAATTTCCTTTGTGTACAGCATTGCATGACCGTGCAATTACTAGTTAAAGCAGCTCAGTACCAAATTGTAAAAAGTGCTCTGGTCATTAAGGGAATAAAACCTTCCGGGGCCGAAGTGGTTAGGAGGTATTGAGATTTGAGATAGCCTGGGGTAAAGGTTTCAACAGTGGAACTACCCTAGATATATATTTTTATGTTAAGTGCATGCATGCATAATAAGTAAGGTTGAAGTGTAACACTTCCAGGTATTTGATACCTCTCAGGGAGGTTACAGTATCCCCCCTAACAATGCCTCTATTTCTATTCTTTACAGAAGGACTGAGCAATCTTTGTTCAGGCATCATACATAAATCCATGGCTCAAAGATGACACAATCATTGGTGCCTGTTCATTCATGTCTAAAACCAATCAGCCCCTTCTGCAGCCTCTCAACTTGTGGCATAAAAAGGTACAAAATGTTACAATCTGATTATTTGGGTTGAAGTAGACTAAGGAAATGCTTCCTCCTGCCTATAGTAGACTGATGATATCATTTCAGCCTAGAGAAAGTCACTTGGCTTCAGGTCAAGGACTGCTTTTAATGATAATTTGGAAAAATGATACTGTTGCTATAAATATTGACATGGCAGATATGTGTTCATGTTAACTTGTAAGGTTAATATAAGGTCAAATTTAAGCTTTCTGGTAATTATTTAAGCAAAACCAGTATTAACTTTAAGGTCCAGCCACCACATATATCTGTCCACGATTGAGCTGAGTGAGCTGTAACCCACAGCTCTCAGTCATGGCTTCTGATTGGGAGCCAGCAGGATCAGCTTTTGACCATGTGACCCCTATGAGAGCCAATCTTAATGGTCACATAATATAAATGTCTAATCGCCTCCCAGTGGACCTTTAAGTGGGCTTTAGGCCCCATGCACACAGAACGTTTTTTGACTGTTTTACTGCAGCTGTTTTTAGCTGCAGACATTTTTTTTCTACAGTCAGTAAACTCTCCATCATGTTATCCTATGTGTTCATGCACACATAGGCTGTTATCAACTGTTTTTTAGCAGTGATGTTTTTGAGCTGTAAAAAAAACCCAAGACCAGTGAGCTCTGAGAGACGTTTGTCAGCTGTAAAAATGTTCAAACGTTCAAAAATGCTCAAAAACACACTGAAAGACGGCTAAACGCCAATCCCCAACGTTTTGGATGTTTTAGATCAATTGAGGAAAAAATAAAATTCTGGCCCTTTAAAAACGCAAAAAAATGTGCAAACACGCCCGTAAAATAACGATAATAAAAGCTGAAAAATCACTGATAAGCTACTGACATTTTTAGGATGTTTTTTTTAACGTCCTATGTGCATGAAGCCTTAATGTCCAGAAGGAGGTGACTCTTCTATATCACGCAGCAGCTGTGAAGGGTTTAAAATATTTAAAAACTGAATCTTCTAAACTACTGGATTTATATTTCATGTTTTTATTAGCCACTAAAATGTATCACATTGACAATATATTTTACTGTTCCTTCCTGTATACTGGTAAATAAGCATAATTGTCTTGCCAGAATGAATGTACTGTATGTAAAAATGATCTTTGAAATATGTGATTGAAAATCCACAGTAAATGTATGCATGCAACATGCGGAGGTAATTATGTTTGCGTTTGCTCATTTGTTGTCTGCCATATGCAGCATTAATATGTTTTAATATGTAAAGTTATTTGCATTAGACTGATGTTTATCACAACAGCCCCATCCATGTTAACAATTAACCTTGTGACGTTTTAATATGAGAAAATGGATTACTGATTCTAGTACAGAGCAAACGGTATCACCATATGCAGATCAATGTGCACAGCTCAATACCACTTCTATTTTATATCTCTTGTAATTTCCCAAGCCAAACACTCAATTCACTGGATAACAACACAATCTTATAAGAATATTGATCAAGGAACAATAATAACAAAAGTCAGTGTAATGCTACAATATCAGAGTGGCATCAGAAACAGATCAATGCAGTTATTATGGAAGATTTGACAGTAGGATTACATTTAATTGTATAGATAGGTAATGCCACCTAGACACTAACCATAATTAATAACTGTTAATATCTACTTCCTGCACTGTTTCAAAAATGAAAATCACAACATATCTATATAAGGTAGAACTATAGCCTCCCAATGTATTGGAGTGCTTAAAGTATAACTAAAAGGAAAACTTTTTTAAATTTGGTGGTGAGGATTAGGGACATGTTTTGAATTTGGAACAAACTGGAATTCCCTCCACATTTTGCTGTTCAGCATTTGGACAAATGGGCAATGAAATTGGGTGTTGGCCCGCTAAGCCAAACCTCCAGCTGCAGCAGGAAGTGATGCATTTAGCAGCAGTATTACTACTGCTGCTAAATGTGATAGCTTCCTACTCAGGCTGGCTGTTAGAAAGCCGATTCCTGACAACTTTCTAGCAACCAGTGATGTATCCCCACCCAGCCTATTAGGCTGTCAAATGAGGATTTCCATCTGACAAGAGAACGTAAACAAAGGGGTGGGGATGGTGGCTGAATAGGGGTAGTAAACTACAAAGTTTACAAGTTGGGGAAAAGGAAGCCTGACAAAAATATATCATCATCAACCTTTTAAAACCATGGAAGGACGGGGGGCGTTTCCTAGCCGCAGAGCAGAATGGAAGCCTGATTAAGGAGCTCCTGTGACCCACGGCCTCTCGAAGCAACACCGAGCTATGTCTTCGGCCCAGGCACCCTCCGGCTTCGTGGGGAAAGATACCCGCAACAAGGAGGGATCATTCAGAGGGAGAAGCACGCCTGTGCAGCCACGCAAACTGACCGATTTTTTCCCCAAGTCAGGGGAAGTGAGAATTCAAGATGGCGCTGACACACAGGGAGCTCTGGAGAGCGCAGAACACACAGGTGGAGGGGCTGTGACTGTATCACAGGCTGACTCGGAACCCTGAGAAGACATCACGGACCCTCAATCACCCCAAAAGGATCCCCAGAAACGCCCAGCTTCCTCACAGTTACAATCTCCATTGTCCAGGCTGCATGTAAGTAAGAAGCTGAATTTATCTCCTACACTTACACCACTGCCTGACACTGACTTTGACAACCCCCTGGAAGAATTCCCTGTCTCAGATAAGCCAGCTTCTGCCTCAGAGCTTAAGCACATGCTGCAATCTCTCTATCTGGGCATACAGAATAACATTGACAGAGCTATCACGCACACACAGGAATAGATCACCCATATTGCAGAATGCACTGAAGAGCTTGAAAGCAAAGTTGGAGAAATAGTGTCAGCCCACAACAATATAGTGGACACATATCATGCACAAGCACAAACCATTCAGAAACTCCGAGACAAAATCTCATATTTAGAGGACAGATCCTGAAGGAATAACGTTAAAATCAGGGGGATCCCTGAATCTGTTATGCAAAATAAGCTTACAAGCTATCTGCAAACGCTGTTCGGGTAAATCCTTCCATCAGTCTCTAAACAGGATCTCCTCATAGATCGGGCACACCGTCTGGTTAAACCCAGTTTCCTCCCATCCTCCATACTGTGCTACGTTATCGCCCTTATACATTTTTTCCACATTAAGGACATGCTCATGTCAACATCAAGGAAAATGAAAACTCTCCCTGAACCTTTTTCCAGGTCCGCAATTTTTGTTGACATCTCTCAAGCCACCGCAGCAAGACGGCGGGAATTACGTCCTATTACTTAAACACTGAGAGCGCAACAAATCAGATATAAATGGGGACACCCTACAATGGGGCCTTAAAATCACATATCCTCCTCCCAATACTAAGAAACACCAACACCAGCAGATATCTAAATCCTGGAAGACCGTTCCCTCATCCAAATCCAGCAACAGCCCTGGACGTTGACAACCCTCTCCTACACAAATCCCTTTCCAGCTGAGAGAAAAGTGGTTTGTGTATCCCTATCACCAGTGTTACTCTACACCCCTGGTATGCTGAACCTGCTAAGCAGTGTTCGAAATGTTATATTACTGCCAGAAACTACTGTTTCATGTGTTATGCAGTTTCTATGTTTATGCCTAAGCATGTTTGCCTTGTTTCTTTCTGTTGAATACCTTTTTTATTGATTTGGTACCAACCTAGTATTGCAACTACTTTAACTGTGCTCTTTACTTTCACTTTCTTTGTTCCGTTTGTACGAATCCGTATTTGTATCTTTGACGTATTGTGTACTTTGTCATCAAAGACCGTCATTATATTGTAAAGCTTGTGACGAATCGTCCAAGTCGTATGGTCCCCACATCTCATTGTGACCACTATCCCTATGTGTTTGGTGAAAAGAGAGTCGACCTTTCCCTAAACACATCCTCTCCCAACAGTTGCAGGTCCCGACAACGACCTAAACCTACTCCCTTGCCAGAAGGTCCTAAATCT
>BLSH010294862.1:3291-18138 GCA_018402905.1 Glandirana rugosa
TATTAGACAGGGAGTGTCCTCGTCGTCCTTGGAGAGGGACATCGTGATACTACTCTACTAAAATCTTGTTATTAGACAGGGAGTGTCCTCGTCGTCCTTGGAGAGACAGTCCTTCTACGTCGAGAAAGGTGCCAAAGGCGCCACCACGCGCGCGGACACGCGCAAGCGCGCGCGTGCGCGGCCTTTGTCCGCGGTTAGCCGGGATAAATTTGAACGTCCCGAGTCACGGGTCACGACAGGCAAGATGTCGCAAAGGGCGTAGACACGGGGGGCCGTTCGATAAAGACTCACTGAAGGACAAGGACACTGGGGCCGATAGGGAAACCTGAACAACGATAGACGGACGTGGGCAGATAGCAACAAGTCCAAAGGGATAGCCGGGGTCACAGGAACAGGAAGTCACTCAGAAATAGCTTGCCGGGGGGCACAGATGCGGGAAACGCTGTAGAACGGACAGCACTGGGCACTGAGCCCTGCAAGTTTAAATAGGGCCGATTGGCGCCTGTTTCCGGCGCGTGCGCGCGCGAACGCGCACAGGCGCGCGCACCACCGCGGAAACCGTGGAAAGAGCTGCATCTTCCTGACAGAGAGGTTCCTGCTGCTCCTGTGAGGGACAGATTATTGTTCTAAAATCATCTCATCATAGTGCTACAGGGAGAGGTTCCTGCTGCTCCTGTGAGGGACAGATTATTGTTCTAAAATCATATCTTACTGGTGTAGGGAGAGGTTCCTGCTGCTGGTGTGAGCGGTGCATTTCTTGCACAAAAATAAAAAGTGCGTCTACGTTGCTGTTTTCCAAAAATAAAAGAAGAATTTATTCTTTTTTTTTGTACTAATAAATAGTGCTACATAGTACATTTGCGACCAGAATAAGTAGAGTGTCAAATAAAGGACATGGTCGTGGTCGAGGTGCTCCTGGTGTTGGTGGTGTTGGTGAAGTTCCTGTTGCAAGGAGAGGACGTGGTCGATTTGTGCCAGCCACACGCACAAGTGAAACACCTTCTTCAGGTGCGAGTAGCCGACAGAACCTTCAACGTTATATGGTAGGCCCGAATGCCGCTCAACGAATGGTAAAGCCAGAACAAGTACAGGCGCTAGTAGATTGGTTGGCACCTGAACCCCATGGCCATCTGTCTTTCCCCTCAGCCCCTTGTAAATCAGCCAAGCACTCTGAGCCCCAAGTCAGGCAACAGTCTCTTATGCTTTTTGATGACTCCCCTGGTGTGCTTTCCGTGGGCCATCCACATAACCCTGCCCCAGAAGTGGAAGACATTGAGTGCACCGATGCCCAACCACTTCTGTTGTAGGATGAGGGCATGGAAACACCAGCGCAGCTCGTCTCTGATGATGACGAAACACAGGTGCCAACTGCTCCGGCTTTCCACAGTGTGCAGACTGACAAGGAGGGCAGTGGTGAAGGATGGGTGGAAGATGATGTGGAGGAGGATGATGAGGTCCTAGACCCCACATGAAATGAAGGTCATGCGAGTGACGTGTGCAGTTTGGAGGAAGAGGTGGTGGTCGCACAGAGGCACCAGCACAGCAAAAGAGGAAGCAGGCTGCAGAAGCAGAGCGACCGTCCCCTAGACAGTATGCCTGCTACTACCTACCCCACCCAGGGACCTAGCACACCAAAGGCAGCTCAAAGGCATTCCCCGGCGTGGCAGTTCTTCAGACAATGTGCTGATGACATGACACGAGTGGTTTGCACGCTGTGCAATGAGAGCCTGAAGCGAGGCATAAATGTTCTAAACCTGAGCACAACCTGCATGACCAGGCATCTACATGCAAAGCACGAGCTGCAGTGGAATAAGCACCTCAAAATCCAAGAAAGGTCTCGGGCCTCCTCCTGCTTCCTCTTCTGCTGCTGCCTCGGCCTCTTCCTTTACCTCTACAGTGCCAGTGTCACCTGCCACCCAGCAAACAGACGATGTGACAGCAACGCCACCATATCCGCCACCGTCCCCAAGCATTTCCACATGGTCCCATGGAAGCTTACAGCTTTCCATCTCCCAAACACTGGAGAGAAAGAGGAAGTACCCCCCACCCAACCACGATCCCTTGCCCTGAATGCCAGCATTTCAAATTTCCTGGCCTTTGAAATGCTGTCATTCCGTCTGGTGGACAGTTTTAAATACCTGATGGCGGTGGCTGTCCCGCAGTACATGGTTCTCAGCTGCCACTACTTTTCCAGGCGAGCCATCCCTTCCCTGCACAAACAAGTCAAGGACGAGATCAAGTGTGCACTGCGCAACGCCATCTGTGGCAAGGTCCACATAACCAATGATACGTGGAACAGTAAGCACGGGCAGGGATGCTATATCTCGCTAACTGCACACTGGGCAAATGTAGTGGTGGGTGGGCCTGAGGCGGCTAGCCGTTTGGCGCATATTCTTCCGCCACCGAGGATTGCAGGGCATTTCTCTTTGCCTCCTGTTGCCTCCTACTGCGCTTCCTCCTCCTCCTCTACCACCTCCTCATCCGCTCAGTGTAACACCTTCACCATCAACTTCAGCACATCCAGGGGGAAACGACAGCAGGCTGTTTTAAAACTGATATGTTTGGGGGATAAATCCCACACTGCGCAAGAGCTGTGGACGGGCATTGAACAACAGACCAATGAGTGGTTGTTGCCACTGAGCCTCAAGCCCGGCCTGGTGGTGTGCGATAATGGGCAAAATCTCGTAGCAGCTCTGGACCTAGCCGGTTTGACGCACATCCCTTGCCTGGCGCATGTGCTGAATTTGGTGGTGCAGAAATTTCTAAAAAACTACCCAGATATGTCAGAGCTGCTGCAGAAAGTGCGGGCCGTCTGTGCGCACTTTTGGCGTTCTCATCTTGCTGCTGCTCACCTGTCTGCGCTGGAGCGAAACTTTGGCCTTCCCGCTCACCGCCTCCTATGCGACGTGCCCACAAGGTGGAACTCCACCTTGCACATGCTGGATAGACCATGCGAGCAGCAGCAGGCAATAGTGGAGTTTCAGCTGCAGCACGCACCGGTCAGTCGCTCTGCGGAAAAGAACCACTTCACCACCAACGAGTGGGCCTCCATGCGAGACCTGTGTACCATATTGCGGTGTTTCGAGTACTCCACCAACATGGCCAGTGCCAATGACGCTGTTCTCAGCGTTACTATCCCACTTCTATGTCTCCTTGAAAAAACACTTCGGGCGATGATGGAAGAGGATGTGGCACAGGAGGAAGAGGAGGAGGAAGAGGGGTAATTTCCACGGTTATCAGGCCATTCATTCACAAGTGACTCGGAGGGTGGGTTCCTGCACCAGCATAGGCCAGGTAAAAAATTTTCAAACCAGGGCTCAGCTCTGGAGGATGAGGAGGATGAGGAAGATGATGATGAGGAGGAGGAGGAGGAACCGAGTTCACAGCAGGGTGGCACCCAACGCAGCTCGTGGGCATCACTGGAGCGTGGCTGGGGGGATACGGAGGACACAGATGACACACCTCCAACAGAGGACAGCTTGTCTTTGCCTCTGGGCAGCCTGGCACACAAGAGTGACTACATGCTGCAGTGCCTGCTCAACAACAGCCGAGTTGCCCATATTGTAACTTGTGCTGATTACTGGGTGTCCACCCTGCTGGATCCCCATTACAAGGACAACGTGCCGTCCTTAATTCCCTCACTGGAGCGCGATCGGAAGATGCGCGACTACCATCGCACCCTTGTAGACATGCTGCTGAGGGCATTCCCAAATGACACAGGGGACTCAATGGAAGCAAAAGGCGAAAGGCGGAGGAGGAGGAAGAGGTCACCAACACAGCTGTGGCACCGCCAGCACCTCAGAAGGCAGGGTTAGCATGGCCGAAATGTGGAAAAGCTTTGTCAGCAGCACGCCACAACAAACAGCACCTCCAGCTGATAGACAACGTCTTAGCAGGAGGCAGCATTTCAGCAACATGGTGGAACAGTATGTGTGCACACGCCTACACATACTGACTGATGGGTCTGCCCCATTCAACTTCTGGGTCTCCAAATTGGGCACATGGCCTGAGCTTGCCCTTTATGCCTTGGAGGTGCTGGCGTGCCCTGCATCCAGTGTATTGTCTGAATGTGTGTTTTGCACAGCAGGGGGCGTTATCTAAGATAATCGCAGCCGTCTGTGCACAGCCAACGTGGACAAGCTAACGTTTATTTATGAACCAGGCATGGATTCCACAAGACTTGTCTGTACCTTGTGCAGAATAGACATTTAGACAGGCTTCACACAGCCATTGGTATACTTTTATTAACATTTAAAATGTTTTGTTTTTGTTTTTGTTTTTGTTTTTTGTTGTTTTAAAATGTTTTTATTTTTTTTTTTTTTGTATACTTTTTTTTGTAACTGGAAACTGTAACTGTATCTTTGGAGACCCTATGAAAGTGTGCCCTATGCCTGTATAGTGCTGTACTTGTTTGATAACGTTTAAAACAGTCACTGATGCAAAGACCAGGCTGGTGAGGACAGGAGGGACAATAGTAACGGGTGTCACTCCTGTATCCGCGTTGTCTGCAAACACGACATCTTCTTTGGGGTGTTCGTTGGGTAGAGGTACCACAGAGGACTTCTGGGAAGTGCCTCTCATGCAGCCAGCTCACTGCATTTGCATTGGGAAGTTGTGGAACATCACCGTCTGGAAACAGAAGGGCTGTGACTATCTCTTCCTGGAATTTAGGGAAAGATCCAGTCCATCCTGATGCTTTGTATAGCACATAAGAGTTCAGCAGAGCTAATTGGAATAAATATACAGACACTTTTTTGTACCAGCGTCTGGCCTTACGGGCAATTGAGTACGGCGCCAATAACTAGTCCACACCTCCCATGTTAAGGTTGTATTCATGGACCATAAAACTATATGTATATCCTGTGGCCCTGTCACAGAGCTTATACATCTTGACCCCGTATCTGTCACGCTTCCTGGGGAGGTACTGTTTGAAAGCAAGACAGTCAGAAAATTTAATCAGGGACTACGCAGACAACTTGATCAAGAATAAACAGGGCTGCGAATTGTTGGTTGAAGTGGTTTACGAGGGGCCAAATTTTGTGGAGCCGATCAAATTCAGGGTCACCCCGAGGACGAGTTCATTGGCATTGAATGCATGAACCGCAAGATCTGCTCGTATTGCGCCCTGGTCATGGAAGCAGAGAACACGGGCATATGGTGAATTGGGTCAGTGGACCAATATGACCGCAACTCAGATTTTTTACATATGCCCATGAGTAGGGAAAGGCCCAGAAAGGTTTTAAATTTGGAAACCGTCCATTCTCTGGCAAGTGTCAAATGGTGATTAGCGGCGATGAATTGACCAGCATACAAATTGCTTTGGTCCACAATAGATCTATAGAGATCTTTAGTGAAAAACCATGAATAATAATCAAGGGCCGTAAATCAACTGTTTCCACCTGAATGCCGGGTTGGCCAGTGAATGGGTGAAGTACGGGCGCTGAATCAGTGGTGGGTTGCCAATCAGGGTTAGCATATTCAGCGGGAAGGGCACTATGGGCTCTGCAGGTCTGTGTTTGTCTTCGTCTTCATGGCTGTGGGACACCACTTGTGCTAGCCACACAGTGCTACTTTGTCTATGACCAGGATGTACTAGGTCGCTGGTGCTTGCAAGTTCACCAGAAGGATGAGCGGCACTAGTACTGGCTCTCTGCTCCATACGAGAGCCCTGCAGTTCTTGCACCTCAACAACAGCAGAACAGGATCGGGTACACCTGACCTTAGCAGGGACCTCTAGTCCATCGTCAGATTTTTCTGTCAGGATGCCGCTGCTGTCTATTGGTTCATATACTGAGCCTGAATCTGACAGTGGAGCTTCCCCATCACTCTCATCTGTCATGCTCAGCAACGTGTAGGCCTCTTCACTAGTGTACATCTGTTTGGACATTTTGGCCTCTAAATTTATTGGTACACTAGTGTGACTCACAGACTCGCATCTGGTTGTCAGAGTCTGCTTCAATCGCTACCAAAACAACTGTTTGCGTTTGCAGGGATCAGGCATGACTCTGTGAACACTGCAGTTATGTGTGTTGTGTTTTGTAAGTGTCAGTGATTTTTTTGATGCTACACTGGGCTGGGCGGAAGGGGCTAAACGCAGGTGCTAGCAGGTATCTGGGCTGATCCTGCTAACGCCGCGTTTTTAGGAAAACTAAAGTACTGGGGACCCTAGTATAGATCTGATCAGATCACAGATATTGATAATTTCAGATACTATACCAGTAACAGACCTATGTAGTGTGTGTGAAATATTGTTTTTTTGCAAAATTGCTTTATTGTTTATAGCGGTGATCAGAAATGACGTAGAGGTAATCAAATACCACCAAAATACCAAATACCAACAAAAGAAAGCTCTATTTGTGGGGAAAAAAAGGACGCAAATTTTGTTTGGGTACAATGTCTCCCAACCGTGCAATTGTCAGTTAAAGCGACGCAGCGCCGAATCGCAAAAAGTGATCTGGTCCTAACATGGGAAATCCTTACAATCCTTAAGTGGTTACGGGGGTTAAGGGGGGCACCTAGGCCTACTATTACCTACCACTACCTACCCTAAGGTGATTTAGTGTCACAAGTGACACAAGTACAGTGATCAGTGAAAAATTTGATCACTGCATATAGGCTTGCGCACAGGGTGTGCCAGGTGTGCCCAGGCACACCCTAATTACTCTGTGCAGCACAGATTCCCCTTATTGCTCTGCCCCCCCCATTTCCCCTGCAGGGCTGCCGGCTTTCCTCCCCTCCTCTCCCACCAGCTGCTTCTATAGGCAAACACAGGGGAATGTTTTAGGATGAGTGAGGAAAGGGTTCTGCAAATATGTAATTTACCGGCCCCTTCCTGTTCTAAAGAACACAATGAGTGATCGTAGCGTGTGTTTGAGCTTTGGGGTGCACACCCTAATGCAATAGGCTGCGCACACCTATATCACTGCACTAAGTGACACAGTGACAGAATGAAGTGGTTAACTGGGGGGTGGGCGATCAGGGGGGATCAAGGGGTTAATTGTGTGCCTAACGTTTTCTGGTGTCAGTGTAGTGTTGTGTACTCACGGTAAGATGTCCTCTCCTCTCGAGCTGGAACTGAAAAGGGCTCCACAAGGGGAGATGACATCATCTTTCTCTGCCTGTGTTTACATTGGTCTGGGCCTGGAGACTGATCAGTTCTGAAATTAATCCGATCATCGCAGGAACGGTGGGAGCACGCACAGGACCCCCGCCCCGCGCGACCGACCGATGTACAATGACAGCGGTTTGTGCAGCCGAGCAAACTTGCAGCAGCTGGTCTGCATCTAGTTTCAAAAAAATGAAATAACATTTGTCCCACACCTTTATAGATTCTCCACGTTAAAGAAAACCTTTATTAAGAGAATGACAAAAGTGGCATCTGTTGACTTCTCTCAGAAAGTGTTAGTTGCCTAGCTTTAATGATTCTTGCCGGCAGCTGCTCCTGGCTGCTGCTATTCGGCTGCCTAAATCTAGCCTAAACATTCCCCATAATAATGTTACTTTTTATGGGAAGTGAGGGAAGTGAGGTTATATATTTTGTTTAAAAATGTGGTTGGTTTAGCAGGGACTGCTGTGGAACAGCACTATGCATGAGCTGCAGCTATTAGCAGTTGCATTCTCATTAGAATTCCAATGGCCATTTAGTTTGGAGGCTTGGTAGTATGAGGATCAACCATGGCAACCAGCAAATCTGACAGCAAAGTGAAAAATTAAGAGGAAAACCATTAATATAAAATTGAGAATATATCAAATGCATTTGACGTGTTTCTATAAAGAGTCTGCTTCTTACACAGGATTCGCACTAGTAGGTTTTGGTCGAGCTGATATTAGTCTCCAATGCCTTCTGTTCTCCATTGCTTTTACTCCCCTCAGCCATCAAACTAATTGCTTCAGAATGTTATAGGAACAGGGTGTCCGGGTCTCACTGCTTGGGATTCTACTGCCAATTTGTCAGCATTATTTGGACAGGCTGGTTTGTTCTGTGCAGGCAAGTTTGTCTCTAAGGAACCATTTTTACTACATGCAGCTGCTGACACAGATACTACTAGTTCAGATAGAAACTACACCATCAGTCATCTTGATCAGTAGATTCTATAGCAGCTTATCATAAACTGACAGCTGCAAATAATATTTGAGAACTTGGCGTTATGGGAGAGTATGCTGGGAAATGTAGTACAATTATTGCACATGCATATGATATTTATTTTAGGAATAAAGCTGGCTTAGTGCTTTGGAAAATTGGCATATTTGAAGTAAACTTGTCAAACACATACAGTATCTCACAAAAGTGAGTACACCCTTCACATTTTGTAAATATTTTATTATATCTTTTCATGTGAAAAAAATAACACTTTGTTACATTGTAAAGTACTGAGTGTACAGCTTGTATAACAGTGTAAATTGCTGTCTCCTCAAAATAACTCAACACACAGCCATTAATGTCTAAACTACTGGCAACAAAAGGGAATACACCACTAAGTGTAAATGTCCAAATTGGGCCCATTAGCCATTTTCCCTCCCCAGTGTTATGTGACTCATTAGTGTTACAAGTTCTCAGGTGTGAATGGGGAGCAGGTGTGTTAAATTTGGTGTTATCGCTCTCACTCTTTCATACTACTCACTGGAAGTTCAACATGATACCTCATGGCAAAGAACTCTCTGAGGATCTGAAAAAAAAGAATTGTTGTTCTACATAAAGATGGCCTAGGCTATAAGAAGATTGCAAAGACCCTGAAACTGAGCTGCAGCACGCTGGCCAAGATCATACAGCAGTTTAACAAGACAGCTTCCACTCAGAATAGGCCTCACCATGGCCGACCAAAGAAGTTGAGTACACATGCTCATCGTCATATCCAGAGGTTGTCTTTGGGAGTAGACGTATGAGACATATGAGTGCTGCCAGCATTGCTGCAGAGGTTGAAGGGGTGGGGGATTAGCCTGTTAGTGCTCATACGCAACACACTGCATCAAATTGGTTTGCGTGGCTGTCGTCTCTAAGCCTCTTCTAAAGATGATGCACAAGAAAGCCCGCAAACAGTTTGCTGAAGATAAGCAGACTAAGGACATGGAGTACTGAAACCATGTCCTGTTCTCTGATGAGACCAAGATAAACTTATTTGGTTTAGATGGTGTCAACCATGTGTGGCATCAAACAGGCAAGGAGTGCAAAGACAAGTGTGTTTTGACTACAGTCAAGCATGGTGGTGAGAGTGTCATGGTCTGGGGCTGCATGAGTGCTGCCAACACTGGGGAGCTACAGTTTATTGAGGGAACCATGAATGCGAACATGTACTGTGACATACTGAAGCAGAGCATGATCCCCTCCCTTAGGAGACTGGGCCGCAGGGCAGTATTCTAACATGATAAAGACCACAAACACACCTCCACGACGACCACTGCCTTGATAAAGAATGAGAGGGTAAAGGTGATAGACTGGCCAAGCATGTTTCCAGACCTAAACCCTATTGAGCATCTGCGGGGCATCCTCAAACGGAAGGTGGAGGAGCGCAAGGTCTCTAACACCCACCAGCTCTGTGATGTCATCATGGAGGAGTGGAAGAGGGCTCCAGTGCCAGCCTGTGAAGCTCTGGTGAACTCCATACCCAAGAGGGTAAAGGAAGTGCTGGAAAAATGGTGGCCACAGAAAATATTGACACTTTGGGCCCAATTTGGACATTTTCACTTAGGGGTGCACTCACTTTTGTTACCAGTAGTTTAGACATTAATGGCTGCATGTTGAGTTATTTTGGGGAGACAGCAAATTTACACTATTATACAAGCTGTACATTCACTACTTTACATTGTAGCAAAGTGTAATTTCTTCAGTGCTGTCACACGAAAAGATATAATAAAATATTTACAAAAATGTGAGATACTGTAACTGTTATCAAAATAATAATAATGCTAAATTGCAAGCTGATGTGGTGTCTGCACAGGAAGGATAACAGGATTCTGGATAATTTTTTCCAATTTTTCCATGAGTGAAGGTTTTTTATGGGGGAGGTATAAGATAGGGCATGATGCATGGAGGTGAAGGGATGGCAGAAATGAGGAGTTATGAGGAAAAGGAACAGCGTGGGAGTGAAAGGAGGAGAATTGGGGGGGGGGGGGGGTTGGAAGGAGAAGACAGGCATTCCTATGGTTGGAACTAGTGTGTAATGTAAAGCTTATTCCATTAAAACCACATTGTATAGTATGTTTTGCGTCTGTTTTGGGAGAGAATGAGGTCCTCCATTCGTCTGATATCTTCTACTCTACATAGCCACAGGGATACATGGGGAGGATACCTGACCACTGTTGGTTCACTGGAATGAGGAAGCCTTGTTAGACTGGATTGCCCATTTAAATTTTGAGTTGTTCTTAAAGCGGTAGTAAACCACAGCCTTTTTAAAAATAAATAAAGAAAACCTGCAAGACAATGGCATAATGTGCTAGTGTGCATCGCACGGGTATGCTGTCCCTTCGAAATGCATACGCCACTGATGTCACCAGCTTCATGCAGTGTAAATATTTCCTAAACAGTGCAAGTACAGGAGATATTCACTGTACCTACAGGTAAGCTTATTATAGGTTTATGTCAAGAGAATTATCAATAGATAGGTTCAATCTTTGACTGAATGTGTTCAAGAAGATGTCAGACGTGAGATCAGTGTATCAACGGATTCTGATCTGCTTTATTGATTGTTCAATTCTTCTTTTATACAAGTAAAAAGGGATGTACATGTACATTAATAATTTTACAATTGGGAGTATACATATGGTAACAGTTATATATCTGGGCGTATGCATCATGTTAATAATCATACATTTGGGTGTACATAATTAAGAGATAGCTGATTCAGCTTTATATAATACCTCAAATCATATCATATCAAAGTACAATTTAACCACTTCCACACTGCCTACCGTATATTCACGGCGGCAGTGTGGATGCATCCTGCGAATCACTGTAAAAAAGCGGGTGGCCACTAGGGGGCGCGCGCCTGCCGTACTCCCGAGGAGTGTGCCCACGGCTCAGGCGGACCTGATGTCCGGCAGCGATCCACGATGAGCGGCCACAGCAAAAGAACGGGGAACCACCGATGTAAACACTGCGGTTCCCTGCTCTGTTGGTGGGGGCATAGGAGATCTACTTATCCCTGTCACTGGGATCAGTTAGATCTCTTATGCCCATGGTAGCCCAGCCCCCCCACAGTTAGAACACACCCAGGGAATACAATTAAACCCTAGATCACCCCCTGCAAGTTAACCCCTTCAATGCCAGTGACATTTACGCAGTAATCAGTGGATATTTCAATTTCTGATCGCTGTATAAATGTCATTGGTCCCAAAAAGTGTCAAAATGGTCCGACATGTCCGCCCCAATATCGCAGTACTGCTAAAAATCGCAGATTGCTGCCATTACTAGTAAAAAATAAAAAAAAATAAAAACCCCAGAAATTAATTCTCATCATTCATAAATGCGGCCACTTTTGCGCAAACCAATCAATAAACGCTGATTGCGATTATTTTTACCAAAAATATGAGCAAGAATATAAATCGGCCAAAACCGATGAAAAAAAAAAGTTTTTTCATATTTTTTTCTTGGATTTGTATTTTAGCAAAAAGTAAGAAAAACTGTTTTTTTGCAAAATTGTCGCTCTACTTTTGTTCATAGCGGTGATCAGAAATGATGCAGAGGTGATCAAATACCACCAAAAGAAAGCTCTATATGTGGGAAAAAAGGACACAAATTTTGTTTGGGTACAACGTCGCACGACCGCGCAATTGTCAGTTAAAGCGACACAGTGCCGAATCGCAAAAAGTGCTCTGGTCCTAACCTGGGAAATCCTTCTGGGGGTGAAGTGGTTAAGGCAAAAGCATTTTGATTAATCGTTTACTATTCCTTAAACACTGTTTCGTATATTTAAAATGTATTTGCACCGTAGACATGGACAGGCATTACAGGACTTCTTTACTTAGTGCAATACACACATACAGGATACAGGAGCAGGAAAAAGGACACAATAGATGTCTAAATATACATAGCTCTGCCCCAGAACAATAGAGAAGTTAACATATGTTACAATGCTTCCCCCTACTGGATGGAGAGCAGTATAACACACTAAATACATAACATTCCTTCCCCCTAGACTTCAAAGTCTTTGAGATAACTGGGAGGGTGAATATTTCTCCTTGGATGCCTAAGGACCACTATTTGAGACAGTTCATTGGGACACTCAGTTGCGTGCAATCCTTCTTCTTGTGCTGTGTTAGAGGTACTGAGAGAAACTGTCTCTGCAACAACATTTACTGGAGGAATAGCACCTGTATCAGCCAATGGTTTACCATGATCTGGTATCACTGGAATCCCAGTAACACTAGAACCAGCAGATTTGATCAACGTGCCTTCATAATATTCTAACGTCAATAATTTGCACTTTGTATGACAAAGGTCCTGTAGACACAAGCACCTTTGCCGGTATACGAGGCCCAGCAGCATAGTTTCTGACATAGACAGCACTGTCAGGCTCAAACACTCTCACAGATACATTCGAATCCTTTTTAAAATGCAATTCTTGCTTTTCTTGTAACTCCAATGTCAGATCAGAGTGTAAACGATCCAAACCTGTTTTTAGATAACGGTTCATTAGGAGCTCTGCTGGGCTACAACCAGTGCTTGAGCATGGTGTCACATGTTGTTGCAGGAAATTTGCAAGTCTCTGATTCCGATTTCCTTGAACAATTCTCTTCAATGAATCTTTGATGAACCATACGTTCAGCTTGACCATTTGATGATGGGTAAAATGGTGCAATCGTAACAAGAATAAGATTGCTTTCCATAAAGGTTTTGAATTCTGAGGAGGTAAATTGCTTTCATTATCAGACATGGTTGTTTCTGGCAACCCATGTGTAGCAAACAGCCTCCTTAAAACTCTTATGACAGTGGCTGAGTTGGGGGATGTAACTGATACACCTTCCAGCCATTTTGAGAAGTAATTGACAACTAAAAAAACATCTGTCCTTAAAAAAGCCCCGCAAAATCTATATGCAACCATGACCAAGGTGACCTAGTAACTTCACATGGATGTACTGAGGCTTTAGGTGGAGCATGACGGGTGGATTGACATGGCACACAGTTTTATATCCTCAATAACTTCATCCATTTTAGACCACCAAACATAACTTCTGGCTAATGCTTTCATGCAGACTATTCCAGGATGTCCTTCGTGGAGAGCATGCAGTACTTGAGCTTGTCCTGCTTTTGGAATTACCACTCTGTTTCCCCATAATAGGCAACCTTTATAGGCAGACAGTTCATGTTAGCGCACTAAAAATGGTTTGAACTTCACTTCAACTTTTGATTTGGGCCATCGCCTCCATACTCAGTTGAGCACAGGGGCTGGGATCTTTAGCAGTCATACCAGCAATGTCTCTGGCATGTAACAGAGGTTTTGAAATAGATTCCAACATGAGAACCTCAGGTACAGGAGGGACAAGAAAATCAGGAGAAATCAAAGGCAGCCGGCTCAACCCATCAGCATGAATGATATTCTTGCCAGGACGATATTCAAAATCACAGTCATAGGCATTCAGCATGAGTGACCATCTGGGCATTTGTGGGGAAATAATTTGAGGAGTGGGAGTACTTCTAGTGAACAGACCCAGCAAAGGCTTATTGTCTGTTACAATGGTAAACCTCCACCCGTACAAATAGTCATGAAAATGTTTTACCCCGGATACAATAGCTAAATCCTCCTTGTCAATTTGAGCATAATTTCTCTCTGTCATAGACAAGGTCCTTGAATGAGATGCAATAGGAACCTCAACACCAGTTTCCAAAATATGACTCAATACAGTTCCAATGACATGTGGAGAAACATCACAGGTAAGAGTGAGTGTTTTTTAAAATCATAGTGTACAAGTACACTGTCAGAAGATAGCAGCTTTTTTGCAGCATTGAAAGCTGTAGAATGAACGTCAGTCCACTTCCATGGAAAATCTTTTTTTTTTTTCAAATGTTTTTATTAAGATTTGCGTAAATACAGAAAGACATATGGTACATCCTCATAACAGTTCAATATTTGGTACATCACTGGTTTATATCTCACATAGGTGGTACATACCATCAAGGTAAAGCTGGCATATAAACATACTGTCAGTTTAGTTCTTTGAGTTCCCATCGATCTTACACCATATTCAGTCGGTTCCTTGTGTGGACAGTGTACCCGGGCACCCCTAATGGGAACCTGCTGTGCCCGGGTATATTCACCTGTGCAAATCTAGGGAATTACTGTATTCTATCAGGGAGCAATTTCAAGTGAGACTGATTTGAAGTGCGAGGAATTAGTACGCTTATCTAGCTTATAACACTGACGTGAAGAGAGAGGAAAACAAAGAAGGGGGGAAAACAAAGAGGGTATGTGGGAGAGGGAGAAGGGGGTCAGCCCTGGTTATGTATCACTAATCCTCAGTTAAGAATACCTATACACCTGGGGTTTTGCAACCACAGTTTCCAATTGTACTCAAATTTGAGGCGAGTGGCAGAGAGAGAAGTGCAGTCACAATATTCGATCTATTCGCATGATTAAGGAGCGTGAAGTTTAGTCAGAGTGAACTTTAACGAGGGACTATCTTATGTCATTAAGGGATCTAAACGTGTCCACTTATATGGGCCCGTGTCGTCCAAGGGTAATCCCCACGGGCCCATGTGACAGGTGTGTTCCTTGGCTGACTTATACCACATTCTAGCTACCCTTGAGTTTCTTGATTTGACTGTCATACAAATATACGGTCGAAATGGAACTACCATACATGGTGGATACACTCTATATTTGGTCACTACATGGTTTATAACTTGACAATACT
>BLSH010294862.1:19419-38267 GCA_018402905.1 Glandirana rugosa
TAATTTTTTTTTAGTGGTGGGTGAAATGCATATACCTAGCATTTGTGATTTGGTAGCGTTGAGTTTGTAATAGGAGATTGCACTAAATTTATTTAGAATGGATTGTACTTCTGGGAGCGAAGTTAGGGGATTAGTCATTATGATCATTATGTCATCAGCAAAGAGGCTTATTTTTTGTTCCCTACCAGCAAGGGAGGGGCCATGGATGTCAGGGTGAGCTCTAATTGATTCTGCCAGAGGTTCCATAAGGAGCGTAAAAATGGTGGGGGATAGGGGGCATCCCTGCCTGGTCCCATTGGTTATCTTAATTTGTTTGGAGAATAGCCCAGACGTGAGCACTCTAGCAGAAGGGTTGGAATACAGGGATAGGATAGCCTTTTGGATCCAGCCCGATATTCCAAATTTCTGCAGCAGCTGCCTCAAGTATCCCCAGTGGACCCTGTCGAACGCCTTCTCCGCGTCCAAGGAGAGGAGCAGAGAAGGCGTCCGAGAGGTCTCCACCTGGGATATGATATTTATTAGTCTGCGGGTTCCATCAGGGGCCTGGCGGCCCGTTACGAAGCCCACCTGGTCCGGGTGGACCAGTGAGGGTAAAACTTTTTGAAGTCTGGTGGCAAGAATTTTGGCAAAAAGTTTGATATCAGTATTAATCAATGATATCGGCCTATAATTGGCGGGTTTAGAGCAGTCTTTGTTAGGTTTGGGAATAGTGACAATTACAGCTCGTAACATATCATGTGGGAAGGAGCCAGAGGAGGA
Source organism: Glandirana rugosa (assembly GCA_018402905.1). Taxonomy (NCBI): domain Eukaryota; kingdom Metazoa; phylum Chordata; class Amphibia; order Anura; family Ranidae; genus Glandirana; species Glandirana rugosa. The sequence continues at coordinate 20,179 of BLSH010294862.1, forward strand.
GGAGGCCTCAAAGACTTCACACAAATGAGGAGATATTTCAGACTTTAGGAATTTGTAGTATTCATTTGTAAATCCATCTTCCCCTGGGGATTTTTGGTTGGGCAGGTCCTTAATAGCTGCTTCAACTTCTGAGGGGGTGATTGGTAAAGATATATCCTGGAGTTGGCTGGAGCTCAAACAGGGCTTGACTTCCAATAAAAAATCATTTATAGACTCTACAGAGGGCTGTGGTGTAGAATTGTCCTCAGCGAGGTCGTATAAGGACTGATAGTAGTCTGCAAAGCCATCAGCTATATCCTTGGGGTTGATCAGCGTTTTATTAGAAATGGGATGTGAAAGGGCATGGATTTTTTTCTTGAGCTGCTGTTGTTTGACCCTTCTTGCTAGCCACGCTCCCGCTTTGTTATGTAGGCTATAGCTGCTGGCTTTGAGATATCTAAAGTGGGTTTCGTGTTTGGTCATAAGGAGCAAACGTAGTTTTTCGCGTTCTTGCTGAATTTCCTGGGTGAGACATGGGGATGGATTTTATTTGTTAATATCCTCTTTCATAGTGATAGTCTGTAAAGCCTCATCTACCTGCTTCCTCCTCTGTCTCCTGATGGTTGAGGAGAACTTTATCAGCACTCCTCTCATATATGCCTTATAGGCATTCCAGAGTGTACATCTATTCATATCTGGCACATCATTATGCAGAAAAAATTCACAGTGTTCCTGTTTGATAAGTCGGGACCATTTCTTGTCTGCTAGAAGTTTGGAGTCGAGTCTCCACAACGGCAGAGGGGTACGGCTCAGAGAGTCTTCAATTTCCACTGTAATTGGGGTGTGATCAGACCAAGAAATGGTTCCGATATCTGCATTTAGAACATTTTGCAAAGCATATTTAGTGAGCAGAAAAAAATCTATCCTAGAGTATGAAGCATGTACTGCAGAGAGAAAGGTATAGTCCTTTTCAGACCCGTGGAGACAGCGCCACACATCATACAGTTCATATTCCTGAAGAAGGGGAACAATGGATTGAGTGGGCCTCCTGTTTACAGTGGTGGAGTCCAAGGCAGGTTGGGCAACTGTATTAAAGTCTCCCCCAATGATCGGGGTGCCTTGCAGGTTGTCTTTGACAAGTTTCAATAGGGGTTCTAAAAATTTGTGCTGGTTCACATTTGGGGCATAAAGGTTCACTAGGGTAAAAGGCATTCCATTTAGCTCGCAGATAAGGATTAAGTACCTCCCGGCTGGATCTGGGATTGTACAAATATGGCTAAACTTTACTGAGTCATGGATAGCAATGAAAACTCCACATGCCTTTTTCGGACCATTTGCCATAAAGAGGTGAGGGAAATGTTTAAAGTTAACCCGGGGGCATTTGCTGGCCGCAAAATGTGATTCTTGGACGAACATGATCTGGGCTTTGAGTTTGTTAGCCTCCTTGATCAGTGCTGATCTTTTGTACGGGCTATTAAGGCCCTTGGTGTTCAGAGACATAATTTTCAATGGCATTTTATTTGAACGTCGGTGCCTTTGACGCTGTAGCTTGTGGGAACTTTAACATCCATGTATACATGTGGAAATGTGGCATACCTGGAGGCGTTGTCCAAGAGTTGGGGTCCACAAGATCACATGAGGAGGCATCTTCCTGAGGTGCGGCTGTTTCGATATACCAGGGGGCTGACCCGGTTCCGGACGGTGGAGGGGAGGAGAAAGGGAAGACAAAAGAAAAAAAAAATACAGTAGAGCAACCATAAAGAGAACATAGAACATCATAAAAAAAGCCTGGCAATGGCAGGCAAATGGGCAGCAACAATGCTGCTGTCTAGTTTGGGGGAAGCTGTCAGGTTGGATTGGGCATTGAATGCCAGATTGGGTATGTGTCAAGTTAGGGGCCATCAATCAGAACTTCTCACACGCCGTGTTGTGTTGCGATAGGTCATTGACACAAGGGATCCGTTTATTTATGTATTTCCAGACTTATCTTAGGACCATTCCGTTGGGAGACGATCAAGGTGGTTCGGGCTCGGAGGTTGTGCGTCTGGGGGGAGTAATTTCCACTGCTTGAGGAGTTGTATTCCTTTCTCCAGGCTGTACATCGGAACAAGTTTCCCGTTCCAAGTAACCAGAAGTTTTGTGGGAAATCCCCATTTGTAGATTATGGAGTGATTCCGAAGTATCTTGGTTAACGGGGCCAGCTTCTTCCTGTTTGTGGCGGTTTGTTGGGAGATGTCCGTATATAGGGATACATTGATAAATTCGTCGGGAACCACTGGGTTATTTTTAGCAGCTGCCATAACTCTCTCTTTTGCGTGGTAATAGTGTATGCGCGTCAGTGTATCTCTGGGTGCAGTGTCCGGCAGGAACTTCGGTTTGGGAATGCGATGTGCTCTATCCACGCAGAGTTCTATGTCTGACAGGGTGGGCACAAGGGCTTTCATGAGGCGCTGTACATAATTAGTCAGTTCGCTGGGAGGAATGGTCTCAGGAATACCTCTAAACTTGATATTATTCCTCCTCGAGCGGTCCTCGAGGTCTGCTATTTTGTTTTGTAGGCGTAGGACTTCTGACTCCTGGTCAGCAAAAGCATCTATCAGGTCTTTGTGGGCTATGTATAGGTCGGCCATTTTGGTTTCTATATGAGATATTCTATTCTCATGTTCCTGGGCCTTTTCTTGTAGAGGGGCCATCATCTCATGAAAGTCTGTGAATGCCTGGTCTGTGGCCGGGAATGTCTCTATCGTGGGGCCTGAGTGTCTGAGCTGCCTTACTGCTTGTGGTGGTGGGTGTCCAATCCCAGGGGAGTCAGTGTCTTCCTCCCTCGATTTCTTGGTTTTGGTAGGGCTTCTGGTGGTAGGAGAAGGAGGGGGGGACGATTCGTCCATCTCCACTTGCTGGCCATGTGGTTCGTTGCGCGGAACGAACGGCTGTTGCGGCGAACGAAGGTTTCCCTGGGAATCGGCGCCATCTTTCTTACCTCCATTTGAGGCCGCCGGGAAGAAATCAGTGAGCCGCTGGAGCGGATGGTTCTCCTTTCGTCGCTTAGACATACCACCGGGTGTCTGCTGATTCTTGGGGATGTCGTCGGTCGCTTTTTTCCCCTTGTGCCTGCTTTTTTGTAGCTTTAATCGGCGTGGAGAGAGCGGAGCTCAGTGAAACACGTCCGTCTTCACTGCTGGCCGGCCACGCCCCCCATGGAAAATCTTTATCTTGTAGGGGTTCAGCAACAGTGGCTTTGTCAGGCAGAAAAGAATGGTAAAAAGTAAGTAACCCTAGGAAAGCTTGCAACTCTTGTTTGTTTGTTGGGACTGGAGCTTTATGGATCGCTTCAACCTTAGAATCAGTTGGATGAATTCAGTGTTCAGCAATTCTGTATCCAAGGAAATCCACGCTGTTTACCCCCACAACACAATTTTCTTTTTTAAGTTTGAGACCAGCATCAAGTAAACATTTCAAAACAAGTTGTAGTTGTGAAGCCAAAGACTGAATGCAATCTGTTCCAATGAGAACATCATCAAAATAAGGTACTACATACACCTGGAAGTCCAGATAAAAGGTCCTCTATTAATTTTTGGAATATGCCGGGAGCAGTGGAAACTCCAAACTGCAAACGTTTTGCTTGGAAAGCTCCTTTGTGTATTATTATTCACCGGTTGAAGTCCTGAGTGACGAAACGCGTCGTGATTGGCTGGTATGGCAACACCCACAAGCAGACGATCCACACGTTCGGCTCGACTCCCCGCTGGTCGGAGGAGTGGGAACGAAGGGACAGAGGCTAACTGTGGAGCTGTTTCACCTATCCAGGGACGAGTGGTGCCTGCATCTGATTTTGTATGCACTGATCCTCTTCCCTCTGGTAAGAGTTTGACTGCAGGGGGGACGTGTTTCCTATATGTTTATTAATTAAAGTCTGTACGGTTTTACACTATGTTTGGCACTTGCTTTCACATGTATACGCTTATGAGGCGGACCAGCATCCACTGTGTGTTCCTCTGATGTGCATAATTAAGCACTCAAAAACACTGTGGCTAGAGCATGAGAATTACCTAGCACAAAGTTGTGGTAAGCGACTAATCTAAGGGGGAAGGTGGTTATTGGTCGTCAGCTATGCATTAAGATATAATAATTGCATTTATCCCCAGCACATTGGTTGACAGTGATGTGCTGGGAATGTTTAGTGATTTATTCAGATATATCATACTCATTTTTTAGCGCTACTTATGTGTCATGTCACATGTTTCTGGAAAGTTTGTGTATTATTATTGTTTGTGTATCCGCAGCGTCGTCATCCACAGGTAATTGTTGGTAAACTTGTGCCATATCCAGTTTGGCAAATACCTTCCCTTTTGCTAATGTAGTCAGAATTTTATGTACAACTGGAATTTGATAGAGATATTCCTGCAGTGCTTTGTTGACTGTACATTTATAGTCAGCACAAATTCTAACATCACCATTTGGCTTTAATACTGGAACTATTGGGGTACACCACTTAGGGTGTGTTACAGGTTCAAGTATACCAAACTAAGAAAGTCCCACCATAGTCAGTGAGAACAAAAAGATGGTCAAATGAGTGACATCCACCAGTGTCAATGAATATAAAGTTCCGTTTATTATCGAAATTGAATAACTAAATCACCACAATAGTTTAACTGCCCGTGCTATAGTCTAATAGGTCATATAGGTGCTATAGTCACTAGGACCCCACTCGACACTGATAAAACAGTTAGAAGACAACACAAACATGACAATACACATGACAAACAGTATGGTTACAATCATTCGGACGCCAGTGCTAAATGTACAGTGGGACAACCGAACGGGAATCTCCCGTATGTAGCCTATCCAATATGTGGTGTAAATTGGATGTCCCCCTGTGAATCTGTCCCCGGTGGCTCGAGCCCAATGGGATGGGGAGGGGAGGTAGGGAAATGTGAGGTGGAGGGTGTTGGTGGCTTATGGTTTGGAAAGTGGGGGATGGTGAAAGGTGATTCCAAGAGTTTGTTCTTTATCAATGAAAATACACCACTCTCTTCCTAATAGTACAGGGTGGTGTGTCTCTGGACAATTCCCCTTTATGCTTGGAATATATTAGCACAGGCCAGGTCTCCGATTATGATGCTGGCATAAACAATGGTATGGCAATGGTCACTGAAATGCTGTAAAGATAGTCCCAAAAGTCACTACTTGACTAGTTGTGCATGCACAGCTCCATTGTTCCTGCCGTCCACACTGATCAATAGAGTAAACGCTTTACCTTATAAATGGCATATTTTGTGGCAGGTATTAATTCCACCCGGTACATTACCCTCCGTGGAAACAATCTAATTAGACATCCTGGTAAGTGTTCTACCTAAAATGCCAATAGCGTGTCTCCTTCCACAGGTTGCGAGTTCCAAGTGATTACCTCATTCCCGTCCAATAGCTCCTCTTATGTTCCAGAGTCCTCCTCTCTCCTCTCTCCAGTGAACATCCATGGTGGGAACACTATAGGCCTGCATCACGTGACGCTGATGACGTCAATGCGTTTCGCAAAAGTAAGCTTTGTCTGGACGATTGTAACCATACTGTTTGTCATGTGTATTGTCATGTTTGTGTTGTCTTCTCATTTTATGTACTGTTTTATCAGTGTCGAGTGGGGTCTTAGTGACCATTAGACTATACCACAAGCAGTTAAACTATTGTGGTGATTTAGTTATTCAATATTGATAATAAACAGAACTTTATATTCATTGACACTGGTGGATGTCACTCATTTGACCTTTTTTTTTGTTCTCACTGGCTATGGTGGGACTATTCTTAATTTGGTATATATGCGTAATAGGTCAGAGTGACATAGCTACACTGTATTGCAGCAGTCAATAGAATTATCTTATGTTGATCATCTGACTACCCTCCACCTTCCTTTAAAGGATTAAATTATACCTTGCTCCACAAAACGTGTAATCTCAGCATCAGTTTTTGGTCTGAGAGCTATTGCAACTTTGCACGGTTTCATATGAATTGGGGTTACTGTAGGGTCTAATTTGAAAGAAACAGGGGGGCTTTTATACATGCCAAGGCCTTCTTCAAAAACTGCACTTAAGTCCTCTATCACATTCTGTAGAGTTACTGGAAATACATTATGAACTCCTGATAAAGAAATTCCAAAAGGTTCAAACCACTCCCTACCCAGCAAATTTGCTCTTTGTCCCTTACTAATTATTAACCATAAGCATCCTCTGAAATTTCCATATTTCACTGGTACAAAGAGAGCACCCTTAACTTACACAACTTGTTTGTTGTTGTCTACCAACTGGATATCACAAGGTGCCATTGAAGGAGCATTGTGAGGCCATAATGAGGTAAACGCTTCATCTGAAATCAAGGAATATGCACACCCTGAATCTACTTCCAGTTTGCATGGAACATCTTGCAACACAATCTCTGTCTAAATTTTTAGTCCTTTTCCACTTTATACACAGTCATTTGTACAAACACCTGTAGAGGTTTCATAATTTGGGACAACAATTGGCACATTAATGGAGTGTGCTGCCGTTGGTATTATATTCACATTTGTAGACTGATCTTTAGTCTGACAGACTGTCTGTATGTGACCTCTACGTTTTCATGTGTGACAAGCTGCATTTCTAAAACGAGCGTATTATGCCTGCGTTTCCCGCCGCAGCTGTAACACTTTCCTATCAATCGAACTGCAACATCAGTGTGTGGTGGAAAGTCCTTTGATTTAACTTTTGCCTCTCAATTTATATCAGGTGAATTATCTTTGCTGGAGGCAGACTGAATTTCTTTTGAATGAAGGTATGCAGCTTCATATGTGAGCACAGTAATAAAAGTTTAGTTCTGTTTGGCTAAAAGTCTCCTCTGCAGTGCTTCATCTTGTACCCCACACACTAGCCTGTCCCTTAGCAAGGATTCTAAACTGGCACTAAAATTGCAATTTTCAGATAGCTTGCACAGTTCTGCAATATATTCTGCTATGTTCTTAGCCAGTTGTTGGTTTTGACTGTTGAAATGGAAATGCCTCACTGTTTCAGATGCAGAGTGAAAAATGTTTTTTTTAGCAGTGACAGCATGCCCTCATATAAGCAGTCTTTTGGCTTAGCAGGAGATATCAGTGAGCAGGCAATATCAAAAGTCTTAGCTCCAATAACACTCAGTAACACAGCTCTTTTCTGTGCAGCATCAGCCACCTTATTGGCTTCCAGGAAAAACTCTAACCTGTCAGCATAAGAGTCCCATGAGGATGGATTAGCCACATCAAATTCCTCCATGTGTCCCAGAGAAGCCATGCTGGAGATATTTATAGATGTGTCTATACAACACAAGTTCTGATTCTTCACTCAAGCTGCTTACCTGTTGTTTCTGCAGTGCCCATTCACTGAAATTGCATCCTCGTCGCCACTTTTCTGTACTTAAAATGTATTTGCATGGACAGGCATTCCAGAACTTCTTTACTCAATGCAATACACAAATACAAGATACAGGAACAGGAAAAAAGACACAATAGATGTCTAAATATCCATAGCTCTACCCAGAACAATAGAGAAGTGAACATATGTTACAATGCTTACCCCTACTGGATGTAGAGCAGTATAACTCACTAAATACATAACACACTGCATGTTTAATCTAGCTAAAGCAAGCAAGCAGAATAAACTATCATGTTGATTTAAATTGTGTATTTATAAGGTTGAACTGACCCGTTCTACTTGTTTGTGAAATTATGTTAAGTTGCAGTAAATCATGTTTCATCTAAACTGAAAGGTTTTAGGCCTGTTTGAAGGTAATGGAGCCTTACTAAAGTAATGTCAAGCATAGACTTATGAGTAATACAACATACATATATTATATAGCCTTATTTGCCTCGATACTCCCCCCTTTTGTTTCTTCAAGAAACAGAATCATTTAAAAATGATTTATTCATTTTGTTCTTCCTTCTTATAGTTTAACATTTCCCAAAGAATAAAGCAGTCTGTGTGTGGTGTGATACATTGAATTCCTATAAACGGTATAAGATAGATTACTAATGTGCATATAATTATCATAATTATATATACCCCTACTTTTTGCAACCTTGATCCTATAGAATATATGATTCTACTCAAACCCTTAAAGAGGTTTCCAACCATCCTTAGTTATACTTCTAGCTTGGTGTTGCAATTTAGCTATATTTTTGTAAATGTGCTTCAATTAAATCCTCTTGGTCTGCTATCCATATGCAGCATTCAGTACCTATAAATTTACAAAACCCCACTTCTGAAGCTAAAAGATAATCTAAAGCAAGTTTTTCTTATAATGCTAATTCATGCAGTTCCTTTACTTTTTCACTAAGATGTATAGCCTCTACAGTTTCAGATACCATTTCATAATGTATAGCATTTGCTACTAGATGCAAAAGGAAAAGCAAATAAATATTCCTCATATTGGTAACAACTTTTTGCAATGACTGGCATGAATCCAAGCGGACTCCTTCTAGTTTCACACTGGGTGTTGCATTCAACAGTATTTGAAGAACCTTGGTAGTTTGGTTCAGGCTTCTTCCTGGTATGATTTTTATCACCACCCAATCACCTAGTTACAATGTATCTAAATATGCAATAGAATCAGGATCGGGTCATGAATCATACACTCTACTATGTACCTTTAGCCAAAACTCTTTTGCAGTTTCTGTATATAACCAGTAAGATCAGAGTATAATGCTTGTAATTGCTGAGGGAAGTAGAATCCCATTTTTGGCTTTCCCCCAAACAGGTTTTCATATGGAGATAGACCATGCGGTTTTCTTGGTGTAATTTTTACTGAATACAAAGCATGGCAAGCAATCAACCCATGGTTTCCCAGTGTCAGCTGGGATTTTAGAAATCCTATTTTTTATCATGCCATTGAGTCTTTTCTGACTACGTTGAGGATTATATGGAGTATGTAGGGCCTGTTTTATTTATAAGACTTGATCTCTGTGAAATGATTTCCTGTATCACTCTCTATATGTGGCACCCTGGGTTGAATCGGGATGCTGACAAATTTAGTTTTGCTAGGTGGTAACTAACCTGGTTGATTATTGTAGGATCTACTGATTTCCTCTCCAATTCCAAGTTTGATGCATCTCTCCTCTGCCACTGGGTGGCATTGTCATTCCTGGCACTGTACTGACAAGGTGTAAGTGAACTTGGAATGTGAGTGAATAGGTTGTTATAGCCAATGGGCGGGGGTTTTCTTTGGCACCATGGCCTGCTTATTGCCTCTTTATTGGAGAGGAGTTAGATGATCGGGGTTTGGTGCCACCTTTATGGGTGTCTGGGTGGACATGTATTAAAAAGTTGGTAAGTTCCATACCAGATGGAATTGACCACCAAATGATAGGCTGATCACATAATCCTTTGGAGAAGTATGGTTTCTACACTACCTCTGCTCGCTTTCTCCCCGTGTGGTCGGACTGTCAACTTGAATCCTCCTCACATCACAACATCATGTGCATAATGTGTTAACATAAAAGGATCATAGTGTATTTCTACCTCACTGGGTGATTGCACTGGTTTCTATCTCTGGGTATACTGAGGACCGATCACCTATAGCTGCATGCCTCTTCATGTGATTTCTCTCACAAGATTTCCTGTATTGGCTTTGGACTGTCAGCTCTATTGCTTTTTATTGTTTTCATGCACTATCTTTTATAATTGCGTTTTTTATTGCAATTTATATATAGAACAGTGTTGCACTTTTGTGTATAATTGGTTTTAAGGTTTGTATCTTTACTTTTTGTGCTGGCTGCTTTCAATTTGTTATTGCCTGAGCGTGGGGTTACCCTATTTATATTTGACTTTTGTTCTGTATATATGCTGTGTTCTAACTGGAGCTATTATTTTTACTGCGGGAGCTGTTGGCTTTGTCTTTTTACTTGCTCTTCCCACAACCCCCTTTATGTCACCCTGCCATAGTTTAGTAATTAAATGTGCTTTATTCGTTTTACCTGTTACATCTAAACCTCGCTTGTTACCTTGTTCTAATAGTTGCACATAGTTTCCCATTGAAAAGGGACCCTCATACTGATGAAAATCATCAGTGGCTAACAAAATTTCCAAGTCCTTCTTTGTTGGATTATAGGGCATGTGTGACACTGACACTGCAATCCTTCCAAAGATATTCCTTCCTTTTTTTTTTTTTTTTTTCAATGAACATGTTATGTTTTTTTGTATACTGACAACTGTTAATACCTGTGTTTCTTGCCCATGCTGTAATTCTACTGTTCTTTGATTATTGTAGTGTGCATATATATGTAATTTCTTACAGTTTAGGATACTTTATTTTGCTTAATCTTGACTTTCAGCCCTTGACCCACTATAGGTGGGCGGGCACATGTGCTCCATGCATCCAATTAGGATGTAGATGTTGGGCTTCATGAGGCAGACGTTCTGCTGACTCAATTTGCGTTGGTCCAATGCTCCGCCTCTCCCATAAGCCCACATCACATGCGGCACGCAAGGCTCTACAGGGCATGCGCCGCATGGTGGACCGCACGTCGCGACGTGTGTTGACGTTGCAGTCCAGCGACGTTATGTTACGTCACCCGTTCTGTCATGGGGGCGTACACACGCCGCAATGGGGGATAAATGCTGAGACGCCATTACAGCATCCCCACGGCGATGGACATCCACACACTGGCTATTTTGAAGGTATCCATTATACATCTTTTAGCGACACGACCATCTACACTTTACATCTCTAACTATTGGAATTTCTTTATTCTTGGCGGAACGTAGGGTTAAGGGAGATCTTTCTCTCCCTCCCCTCCTCCTCTTTTCTTCCCCAAATCTTTCTCCATTGAGGACCCTGGCTTTTGGCATCTGGCTTCCTTTTATTTGGGAACTTACATACCAAGCAATCAAGGTATATACATCCAATACAATCCTCCCTAATTGATATGGAAAATCAGTGTACTGCAAGTAATGTCCTATACATTATCTATTATCCAGATTCATTGGGATTGTCAGTGTCAAGTGGAACCTTTTTCCTTTTCTCCCTCCCTTATTCTGAGTTAGATCAATCCATTAGCCTCTGATCTTCATAAGGTACTTCCTACACTATTATAGTCTATTATAGCCACCATACACATGTTTTTTTTTTTTTTTATTTATTTATTTATTTACACCCAATGTTTTTTGGCATCTAGAACATTTCGGTTGGATGAGGGGGTCTCAGGTGTGTCCCTACCCCTTCATTGAACAAACTGGCACTAGCTCCCAGCTTTAACACAGGTATAGTACTCCATTCACTTTTCTCTTAGTCCTTTTTTCCATATACTCTTCTTCCGGTGACACCATGCATCTTTTATATAAAGAATCTTTAGATCATCCACCGGAGTCCTCTGGGGAGCTGTGATTCCAGCATTTTTAGCACAGATCATTTAATCTTGATCAATCTTACAGGTATTCAATTTTTGTTATAATATAAGTTTGTTGTTTTGCCATACACTGCCAACAACTTATTCATCAGTGAATTGATTACACATAGATAATACACTACAAGTAATATGGACACTTGTCCTTATATATAGATTAACTTAAGGTATCGCTATATTCCAGTGATTACAGGTCCGCTGCCCACAAGCTTTTTGTCCCCTGTTTCCCCCCCCCCCGAATTGTCGGGTCTATTAGGTCACCTGTTAGTCAAGTAAGCTCTGTATACATATCTCTACAGATACAGTACCATTATAAATTAGACTGCACTATATGCTATATGCTTAATTGTATATATTTTGTTTGCTGGCAGTCCTTTGAAATAAGGTCCAGAAGAAGCCTCATGGCGAAATGCGTCGACCTTCATCAGACTTGTCTTGATTTCAGTATTGGGTACTTTTGTATCACAATCTGTTTCATATATTGTATACCTATAGACTGCCCCTTATGTATATTTAGGTGCCTATTCTCCCAGAGCACCATTTTAATATTTAATTTTGGATATGTTTTAATTGATTGTCATGAATACATTTATACTTTTATAAATATCAATTTTAGTCTCATGTGTGCTCATAAAGTCCACATTGCTATATATGGATTTTCCATATATAAGAATCTTTTTTCCTCTTCCTATATAGGATGGTAGCACGCCATGGAGGGCAATTTTTTCCATTCCTTTATAATTTGCAATGGTTGTCAATATTGGATCTAACTCCTCTCGTTTAAGTTTCTTTAATGCGGTAGAGAAGGATGGTATACCATCATTATCATCCTCTGGTATATCATCTATTATTCTTTCATCAGGCCAAGTATAGAAAATTAACCTATACTGTGCCATATTCTTACTTTCCCGCAACCACTCCTGTGCCTTCTGTCACCCTCCGCTGTCAACCAATTGGGGCCCATAGTCTTGAATAAACTGCTCCCAGAACTGTATATCAAAAGACCTCTCAAGACTTACTGGTTTGGCTGTCTCTCTAGTCCATTTTGCCCATTTGGAAAGAATTTTACTATACTCTGGTCCGTGAACTAGCTCTATGTATTTAGCAGCTGTCATCTGTTTAGTAGGGGAACCCTTTCTTCTTCTACAGGATCCTGAGTTCTCTGGTTGCAATTCACCCATTCTAATGGCCGGCCGAGCACTACTCTCTTTGGCTGCTACTTAACTCTACAGCACTGTATTATTTCTCTATAATCTTGGAACACAGAGATCCCCTTTTTCTTCCCAAATAATAAAATCTTAAACACACTCTTGTCTAACCTATGGCAACAAAATGGTACTATATATATATATATTATTATGTTCTCTATTCTCTAAGCAATATTCACAGTCGCTTACACAGTATTCACAGGATATGGCACTATATACTTATATACTACAATACTTCAAAATTCCCATGCACTTCACTTAGAACATATGTTTGTGCATTTGAACTTTCCTTCTTACCACAGCTCACACACACTTTCCCATATGCATACAACATATACAATGGTACATATAACTTACCACCAACTGTCAAAGAGTTGAGTATGTGGAAATCGGCTTAGAAACTAACCAGCAAGAAAGCAAGGAAAACAGAGCAAACAGACCCCCTAAATGGGACTTTAAATTGGGAAAACCAACTCATCAAAAATGAAATATATTGTGTTAAAACAATCTATATTTATTTATACAATTTGAAATAAATGAACAAAATACATAATAGAATGAACATAAGACATGGGTGTACAAAAAGCAGGGGGGAACAGAAAAGGGAGTGTAACCCCCTGCTGGAGGCAACAACAAGTGACACAATGACACACTTGTTAAAAGACCATTGGTCTGCCCCACATGGGGGGGCAGAACAGGACCCAATGCGAATTTAGATATCTTCCTCAGGGGTAGATGGTCAGTAATTAAAAACAGTAAATATCTGGGACCAGATGTTTATACTTAATACTTCAATTTTGCTGATCAGGAGACATACATTCAAAAGGATATTTCAGATGTCGGGAAATACGATAAGGAGAGCCGACAGGAATTAGCCAAACAAGGCTAGTTGCCAAAGCAACGACGAGAGGGATTCCCAGATGAATACACGGTCTTTGACGGAATTGACGTGATGACAAATATCAAGATAATGGGCATTAATCCTCAAGAGAGGGGAATTCCAATAAAAGAGAAAAAGGTCTGCAAATGTTGGAGGTAAGGAGCGAATTGAGGTGCCGATGATCCACATGTAGTCACCCCAACAAAACGGGGGACACCGAACCCGAAAGGGTTATTGCGGGACACACCATCCTTAAGAGGTCAGCAACCCGATATCTTCAAAGTGATTCAGCTATATAGCAGCATCGGCACCCTGCCTCAAATGCGCTCACACGGTCAATTCCTAGACAAGAAAGCAAGAGGAGAAGAAGTGGAGAGCATACTTAAGAATCAGTGCTTCACCTTGCCGGCAGTAAGGTCTGTGTCCTCCTGATTTCAGCTGCTGAGAATTGTAGTTCCCCAGACCTTACACAATCCTCCTGGCTGTCTCGCCATTTCTGTCAAGAGGATCAATGGATAGGTTCGAACTTTGACTGAAGGTGTTCAAGAAGATGCTAGGCGTGAGATCAGCGTGCCAACAGATTCTGATCTGCTTTATTGATTGTCCAATTCTTCTTTTATACAGGTAAAAAGGGGTGTACATGTTCAATAATAATTGTACAATTGGGAATATACATATGGTAACAGTTCTCTATCTGGGTGTATGCATCATGTTAATAATCATACATTTGGGCATACATAATTAAGAGATAGCCGATTCAGCTTTATATAATATGTCAAATCAAGTCATATCAAAGTACAATTTAACCACTTCAGCCCCGGAAGGATTTCCCACTGTAGGACCAGAGCAATTTTTGCGATTCGGCACTGCACCGCTTTAACTGACAATTGCACGGTCGTGCAACGTTGTACCCAAACAAAGTTTGCGTCCATATTTTCCCACAAATAGAGCTTTCTTTTGGTGGTATTTGGTCGCCTCTGCATCATTTCTGATCGCTGCTATAAACAAAGAAAGAATTCCAATTTTGCAAAAAAAAAACAATATTTCTTACTTTTTGCTAAAATACAGATCAAAAAATATACCGTATATAAAAACATAAATTTATTCATCGGTTTTGGCTGATTTATATTCTTCCTCATATTTTTGGTAAAAAAAAACGCAATCGGCATTTATTGATTGGTTTGCGCAAAAGTTGTCGCATTTACCACCCATGAGAATTCATTTCTGACGTTTTTACATTTTTATTTACTAGTAATGGCGGCGATCTGCGATTTTTATCGGGACTGCGATATTGCAGCGGACATGTCGGACATTTTTGACACTTTTTCGGGACCAATGACATTTATACAGCTATCAGAAATGTAAATATCCACTGATTATTGTATAAATGTCATTGGCAGTGAAGGTGGTTAACTGTGTTCCCTAGGCTTGTTCTAACTGTGAGTGGGCAGGGCTACCTTGGGTATAAGAGATCTAACTGATCCCAGTGACAGGGATCAGTAGATCTCTTATGTCCCCACCGACAGAGCGGGGAACCGCCGTGTTTACATTGGCGGTTCCCCATTCTTTCACTCTGGCAAAGTGCGACAGGCACGAGAGTGTGACGGGCATGAGAGTGCACCGCCGGTGGCGCGCTCTCGCCCCCTAGCTTTGCATTCACGAATTGCTGTTTATTTATGGCGATTCAAGGAACACTGTCGCCGTAAAAAGGCAGTGCGCGGTCAGGAAGTGGTTAACTGCTTCCCGACCGCGCGCCGTCTTTTCACGGTGGCAGTCGGGGAGCCCTGCGCGAATCGCCGTAAATAAGCGGCGATTCGCATTTGGCCACCAGGGATGAGCGGCTACAGGGAAAAGAACGGGGAACCGCCGATGTAAACACCTGTCATTGGGGCATGAGAGATCTACTGATCCCTGTCACTGGGATCAGTTAGATCTCTCATGCCCATGTTAGCCCAACCCCCCCACAGTAAGAACACACCCAGGGAACACTATTAACCCCTAGATCGCCCCCTGCAGGTTAACCCCTTCACTGCCAATGACATTTATACAGTAATCAGTGGACATTTAAATTTCTGATCGCTGTATAAATGCCAATGGTCCCAAAAAAGTGTCAAAATGGTCCGACATGTCCCCCCCAATATTGCAGAAAAAAGGACGCAAATTTTGTTTGGGTACAACATCGCACGACCGCGCAATTGTCAGTCAAAGCGACGCAGCGCCGAATCGCAAAAAGTGCTCTGGTCCTAAAGCTGCAAAACCTTCCGGTTGGTAAGTGGTTAAGGCAAAAGCATCTTCATTAATCATTTACTATTCCTTATACACTGCATGTTTAATCTACCTAAAGCAAGCAAGCAGAATAAACTATCATGTTGATTTAGAAGGGTAAATTGTGTATTTAGAAGGTTGAACTGATCCATTCTACTTGTTTGTGAAATTATGCTATGTAGCAGTAAATCATGTTTCATCTAAACTGAAAGCTTTTAGGCCTGTTTGAAGGTAATGGAGCCTTACTAAAGTAATGTCAAACACAGACTTATGATTAATACAACATACATATATTGTATAGCCTTATTTGCCTTGACACTTACCTGTAGGTACAAGTTAAAATAAAAAGACTTTACTTCCACTTTAATGTATAACTAAAGGCAACTTTTTTGTTTTGGATAGAGTGGAGAGGGATTAAAACACATATTAGGTGTTTATTGCTGTCTGTGCCCCTGTTTGTCCCATTTACCATTATCGTTGAAAGTAAAATTCTAAATTTTGGATGGTCTCTAGAAAAGTAATAGAGGAAAATCTTCCAATGGAGACACTAGTTCTGGTGACCAGGGGGGCCTCAAGGATTTCATTAATTTGCATGGATTTCCTCTCACTTCCGGTTTTAGCTATTGGAAAGGAAGTGAAGGTAAATCTGGAATGCAGATGCCAAAAAAACTGACAGGGGATATAAAGCTCCCTTACAAAAAAAGTTTTGCCTAAAGTTCTACTTTAAAGCAATTTGTTTATTGGGTTGTCATGATGATGCACATTGCTTATGTTTTATGTAAGTTAATTTTGAGATGGGAGAGTTTCCCATATAATTCAAATTCTTTTAACAGGTTGGGAGATATGTGATTGGATGATTGAAAAAAGGTGTTCTTCTGTGTAAGACATTTGATATTTGAGATAGATCTCACTTTGCACAGAAAGGTTGTAGAAAGAGTACATAGAGAAGAGGCGAGAGTGGGCAGCCTTGGTGGGTGCTTTTAGAAATCAGAAATGTCTCTGAGAAAATGTCACTGATCTTTACTGTGGCAGAAGGGGTTGAGTAAATTATGCTAAACCACTTCAGTATATTATCTTCCAGGCCGAAATGTTTAATACAGCTTTCATAAATTGACAGTTTACACTGTTGAAGGCCCTTTTGGCTTCAGTTGATAGTAGAAGACAGGGGTACTGGAAGAGTTGGCAGAATGGATTAAGTTGACTACTTTAATGATGTTGTTTCAAGCCTAATAGGAATGAATAAAGCCCACCCAATCAAGGCTTAGTATGTCAGAAATGTGATAAAGAAGTTAGTTAGGCAGGGTTGTTCTGAGAACCTTTAGGTCTATATTTGGGAGAGAAATTGGGTTGTAGCTGGGGATGAAAGCCCTGATGCATTTATTAACTTAAAGTGTATCTTTTTTTTAGTTTAGGATAGAGTGTAAGGAATTTAGAATCCATGTCAGATTTCTAATGTGGTCTGTGTCCATACTGGCAAGAATCACCCTCTATATTTGCTCTAGTGACTATTATTATGGAGACAGAAACTGGTGTGGAAATCCAAAATTTTGAGTTTTCACTGGAACCGGATTAGAGAGGATATCTTCCAATGAAATTAAGATTCAGAATACTTTATTAATCCCAAAGGGAAATTATTATGATACAGTTACATTCAACAGGAAAACACAAGATCACAATAATGAACAGAACAAGACACAATGACATAATAGAATTACCAATAACAACAAGTACCAAATAAAACAAATTAGAACTATACACTAATACACCATGCATACTGTTAAAATACAACATAGAATAAATAACACAAATTGAAAAATAACAGAAAATAAAACTACCAAAATCAAAAATGTATTTCAGTGAAAAGTGTCCAAGGAACCATTTAGAGTTTTGCATTGTGGTAAGGTGCATTAATACATGTTTTGGGCAGGTTAATGCGTGACACAGCATGCATTAATGCACTGTTATGAGCCGTATAAATATAAAGGGGAAACTAGAGGATTTCCTTACTTTGGAGTGATTTCCTCTCACTGTCTTTGGGACACAGATGGCAAAAAAAACAATAGGGGTGTTACCAATTCCTTATTCTATCAAAATGAAAAAAAAAACAAGCTTTGGTTTTTTAAAAAAATCATTCACCATGGCCATTCTCACAATGTCACATAGCTAGAGATGGGAAGGCCTGGAAAAAAAATTAACCACTTAACAACCGCCCCATAGACAATTGACGTCTACAGGGCGGTTGCTTAATTCTGGGAGGACGTCTATTGACGTCCTCCCAGAATCGCGCTTCCCGCGAGATCAAAGGGGAAATATAAATATGCCGAGTATTGTCACGTAATTACGTACGACACAGTGCGTA
>BLSH010294862.1:58303-69913 GCA_018402905.1 Glandirana rugosa
TGGATACATATGCAAATACAAGTGTGTCTGACCTATTTTGAGACGTTGGCCTGCTACAGGTACCCATAACTGGCCGAAGTCTGATGTCTATCTTCCTGATTATCTAGGAGCAGGAGGGTCCCCCTCGCCGGCACCCCAACCGGGAGCTAACTGTGCCGGGCGGGGGGGGAACCACCCTCCCCCCATAAAATGTCTTCTGTATCGTGACACCACATCGGTCAACAGAGAATGTTAATTGCGGCTATACAATGGTCAGATCACCCACAATCGATTTGTATCCTATTGGAACTTTAAGTCCTTGATGATCCACCTTTGCATATTACAAAAAAAAGGAAATCAAAATAATTCAGAGACAGAGAAGAGAGTTAGAGAGGTAGAGAAGAGAGGATAGAATAATGAGAAGGAGGAGAGATATATATAGGGGAGTTAGAAGGTAGATCAAGAGGTTCCCAGCTGGCATGGGGTGAAAGACTTTGAGACAACTATCATAAACAGTGCTTATAGTTGAATACACAATGTGACACACTGCTAATGCTAATGCTAAGGGCCTAATGCATGGGGAGAGTGATTGGCACAGATGCAGGGGAACCCCCCATCAACACCGGATCAGGGGATGAGATAGTATCCTTGTAGGTGCGTGTGGTCTTAAATTCGAACCATGAGGCCGATATTTTGGTATGTTTGCCAGATTCCCCTCTCGACGGGTATGTAAGTTCCTCCATATAGCACAAACCATTCACCGTCTGTAACCATAATTTACTAGAGGGTGTTTGCGGTTTGTTCCACATAAGAGGAATAAGGGACTTAGCCGCGTTAAGAAGGTGTGGAGTCATGGAATGTTTATATTGACCAATAGTTTCTGCGGTATTGTGAAAGAGTACAGTCCAAGGCTCCAGTGAGAGAACGGATCCCATGATTAAGTTGATGAGTCTGATGATTTCTGACCAGTAGGGCTGGATGAGTGGGCAATGCCACAATATATGCGCATGTGAGGCCACTTGACCACAGTTCCTCCAGCATAGAACAGGGTTGGTATGAGAAATATAGTGCATTTTAGTTGGTGTATAATACCACCTTGCAAGCAATTTATAGTTTGACTCAGCCGTTTTTGAGGAAATGGAGGAAGTGTGGGTGAGGGCCAGTATTTTGTCCTTTTGGGTATCTGTTAGTGAGGTGCCTAGCTCAGTTTCCCAGCGGTCAAGATATTCCGGGTAGCCGAGATATTTTAGGGAGATGAGAGCCTTATAAAATTTTGATATTACGTGTAACGGGGGGTTCCTTTGGGAGAAAGATGGCCTCAATGGCTGTTAGCTCTTGGACAGTTCTTAGTGGTTGTGGTAGAGATTGAACAAACTGTTTAAGCTGTGAGTACCTCCATCGTTCCATGAAGATATTCGATCTTGAGCCAACAATAGATTGTAAAGGTTTAAGAGAGCTGGTTTGAAGGACGTGGTGTAGGCAAAGACAGCCGTCAGAGAACCATGCATTAAATCCCTTATCCAGTTTGCCCGGAAGGAAATAGTCATGGTTCGTTAAAGGCATAAGGGGGGAATTATAAGACCAGGAAAGTTTCTTGTGTAGTGTATCCCAGGAGGATAACAAGAAGATCATTAAGGGGGAGGCTGAAGGTGAAAGAGATCTGTACCTGGGAGGGATCCAAGGAATGCCGTCCAATGCTGTACCACTCAGTTCATATTCTAGTCTGACCCATGATTTGCTAATACTGTGTCCTTTTAATCAGTAAGATGAGGCACAAATAGGTTACATTCCACTGACTTCATGAATAAGATTAGTCTCAACTGCTAAACTGTATTCCAAGAGGCAATAAAGATATGCTGCAAAGACAGTAGGTGTACTCATATGTGTGGGCTCTGAGC
The DNA here is from genome assembly GCA_018402905.1 of Glandirana rugosa. Lineage (NCBI taxonomy): Eukaryota > Metazoa > Chordata > Amphibia > Anura > Ranidae > Glandirana > Glandirana rugosa. Next base: position 60,181 of record BLSH010294862.1, read on the forward strand.
CCTCTCACCGATTCCAAGGGACTGTTTGAAGATAAACGATCAGTCGATGATGCTGGGAACGCTGATCGATAGATGTGACTGTTGCAGTAGCTGATGCGGCTTCCATCCAGATAGAGATGAGCGTCGGATAATTTTGTTGTCCACTCATTGTATTGCTGGAGAGCGAATACTAGCTGTATCACCTGCAGATGATTTCAGTCGGCTGGAAAGCTTTGCTTAGGCCACAGGCCTAAATCTGATGGCAGCAGCACGCAGGGTTTCTCTCTGATCGATCACGCTATCCCAAGAGGCCGTTGTTAGCTCCTCCTTCCCCTTAAATAATCCTCCTACAATGCATTGCACCTCCCAGAAGTCTTCAATGCAACACAGCCTGATGGGAAATGGAGTCCTTCTTATTAAGAACCTGCTGACTAATTCTTCGTTCCGCACTACAACTCCCACAAAGCATCATCCTGGCTGCAATTATAGTCTTTTCCAAAAGCAAGCACTAGAGGGAGTTCCCATGTTAACCACTTGCTGACCGCCGATCGGCATCTGACGGCGGCAAAGTGGTTCGTTCCCGCAAAACGCTGTCATACGACGGCGGCTGCGGGAACGAGCTTAGTGAGTGCGCGTGCGCCGCCGGAGGCGCGCCCGCGCACTCACTGTGTTCGGGGAGGGCCAGGGAGCGGGTGCGGCGGCTTCGATTGCCGCCGGCTACCCGCGATGGCCCCCCCGGAGCGAAGGAGCGGAGGTCCGTGTATGTAAACACAGACCTCCGCTCTGTGTGAGGGGGAAGGGCTGTGATCACAGCCTTCCTGTACGTGAAGGCTGTGACCACTTCCCTTCCCCAGATAGTGCAGTTCCCCTACAGTTAGAACACGCCCAGGGAACATAGTTAACCCTTAGAGCGCCCCCTGCAGGTTAACCCCTTTACTGCCAATGGCATTTACACAGTAATCAGTGCATTTTTATAGCACTGATCGCTGTATAAATGCCAATGGTCCCAAAAAAGTGTCAAAATGGTCTGACATGTCCGCTGAAATATCGCAGTACCGCAAAAAATCGCAGATTGCCGCCATTACTAATAAAAAATAAAAAATAAATTAAAACCCCAAAAATGAATTCTCATCATCCGTAAACGCGACCACTCAATAAACGCAGATTGCAATTTTTTTTATCGCAAATATGAGGAAGAATATAAATCGGCCAAAAACGGTGAAAAAAAATGTTTTTTATATTTTTTTTTTGGATTTGTATTTTAGTGCCTGTCGCACTTTGCCAGAGTGAAAGAATGGGGAACCGCCGATGTAAACACGGCGGTTCCCCGCTCTGTCGGTGGGGACATAAGAGATCTACTGATCCCTGTCACTGGGATCAGTTAGATCTCTTATACCCAAGGTAGCCCTGCCCACTCACAGTTAGAACACGCCTAGGGAACACAGTTAACCACCTTCACTGCCAATGACATTTATACAGTAATCAGTGGATATTTACATTTCTGATGTATAAATGTCATTGGTCCCAAAAAAGTGTCAAAAATGTCCGACATGTCCGCTGCAATATCGCAGTCCCGATAAAAATCGCAGATCGCCGCCATTACTAGTAAAAAAAATGTAAAAACGTCAGAAATGAATTCTCATGGGTGGTAAATGCGACAACTTTTGCGCAAACCAATCAATAAATGCCGATTGCGTTTTTTTTTACCAAAAATATGAGGAAGAATATAAATCAGCCAAAACTGATGAATAAATTTATGTTTTTATATATATTTTTTGATCTGTATTTTAGCAAAAAGTAAGAAATATAGTTTTTTTTTGCAAAATTGGCATTCTTTCTTTGTTTATAGCAGCGATCAGAAATGATGCAGAGGCGACCAAATACCACCAAAAGAAAGCTCTATTTGTGGGAAAAAAAGGACGCAAATTTCGTTTGGGTACAGCGTCGCACGACCGCGCAATTGTCAGTTAAAGCGACGCAGCGCCGAATCGCAAAAAGGGCTCCGGTCCTAAAGCTGGAAATCCTTCCGGGGCTGAAGTGGTTAAGCAATGAACACCATTGTCTGTATGCCAGAGGAATATTTCAGAACTCCTGGCCACATTCCTAAGTATTCACCTACAGCTAGTTAATGGAAATAGAAGAGCAACTTCTACTTACCACCTGTTGTAACAACATCAAAATGTTCATGTAGCTCTGATAATTACATGGAAGTAATTGCTCACTAATTTTTTCAAATTTGTGCATATTCTATATGTAAATACCAACTAGCTATGTAAATACTTCCTTTTCCAAGTATTAATCAAACACATTTACGCTAATCAGCCAAATATTTTACTCTACAGGTATTTTTAGCACATCTGTATACCAGATGTTGTTGGCTGTTGCACTCAAATATTACGTTACTGTATACAAAGGCACTCACTCGCACATACTGCCAGGACCAACCCCCTCCTGCACAGGCCATCCTTGTTACTCACACGGCTCCCCGCACCTGCAATCTTGGCATCCGCCCGTTCCTGCTCATACTGCTCCTCGCACTGGCAATCTCTGCATCTCTCTGCTCTTGCTCACACTGCTCCCCGCACCAGCAATTTTTGCATCCATCTGCTCCTGCTCACACTGCTCCCTGCACCAGCAATCTCTGCATCCGTTCGCTCCTGGCCCAGGCTTCTTACTGGAAGGACCCACTCTATGAAGCCGGGAAGGCGTTGCTTCTGCTCCCTGCCCAACAGGAAGTGGGTCGCTAATGTCACACAACTGGGTGGGCTCAGGGAGCAGTGCTCTGAGCCCACAGCCCACCCTTTTTTAAGTCAATTAGCTCCTCAGGCTCTAATAATGTGCTTAAAAAAACCCCATGAAATCCATCCGTCCTGCATCCTGCATGTAGATTAGGGGCTGGTGCATGGATTAAGGGGGCTGCCACTGCATATAATATTGACAGTAACATAATTATTTCTACAGTTGTTAGATGTGACTTTATTGTTAGTAAAATTAAAGGTATACTGTGTCCTATCCTTGGGCTGGAAAAAGGATATTGGGTTTTAAACGTTTTCTTTGGCATAGAATATTGATGCTATTAGATCTCAGCAGCACTTATGTGAGAACTTGTGCTGGACACTTAAGATGGCCATAGATGGATCAAAATTCATCTGGTTCAGCAGGGACCATGTAGACAGGTAGAGTTTAACTTTGCCTCAGCTGGAAAGGTTAGGAAGGCTTTGTGTGCTTTCCTGGGTCCAAGCCACTGGTTCTGTGTATTATAAAAGGGACAGGGGTCCAAACCCAGGGAGCTTGAGGACTTGCATGCACACAAGAGGCTATTGGAAGTCTGTGGTTGCTGCTGAAACTGTTGTCAGACTTTGTCCTGTTGGCCTTCTGAATATGCTGAGTCCGAAATGACAATTAATGCACGTCTGCTCTCAGGACAATACTGCAGCCTGAAGGAGCTGCTGGCACTTGCAGTCTGTCCTGAAGATGCCAATCTTGGATACTATTGTCATGGACTCTGCCAAGAATGGACTCTTTGCTGTGCAGGTATGCTGGGGCCGCCACAAGGCTGAGTTAGGAACTATGGATGTTAGGAAAAGAGTACACCTTATGTTGAACTGTCATGTTAACTTATTCTTCAGTGAGACCGGGTTCAGACATCGCATATGATTCGCGCCCGCACTGTAGTGCCGATCACATGCTATGTCTGAGCAATGCGAGTTCAGTCATACAGTTGTATGGCTGAACTTGCATTGGCTTCACACAGAAAAAGGTGCAAGGACTTTTTTTTTCCCCGCACTGGAATCGGATCGCATGAGTGTTCTCACCCATGCGATCTGATTCCTAATCGAATCCACAGTTCACACTGCAATCTGTGAACCAATCTGGGGGTGTCATTAACATTGTATTGACACCATTTGAAAAGACTTGATTGAACCGAAGTTCCAGGACTTTTAAGGTGCCACAATTGAAAACAGAATAGCTTTCATAAAAAATCCATATACTTTATTTATACAACATAGAAAAAAAAAATAGATAAAAACATTTTCATTATTTGAAACAATTGCTTCATATAACTCTCCAGCTGCCCATGCTCAACATGTTTCACCCTGGATAGGGCCTCTTCAGGAGACTTATAGGAGCTGTGTAGAATGAATACTATAAATGAAAAAGATACAGTAAATAAATATAATTTACAAGAAACAAATATGTAACGTATCATTTATCATATTTACTATGTCTATTCCAGAGTAGAAAAACATATAATATATATAGTTCTACAGTATATGGAAAAAAAAATCATAACAAATAATAAACATAAACAATACAGGAGAAAGTCTGTTATTCAAAGCCAGGCAACGGACACCTACCAGTTGTTCAAATAAATCTATCATGCAAGAGGGTATGTGTGGGTACGTTTTTTGAGGGGTGGGTAAGAATTTTTATGAAAGCAATTCTGGCTTCAATTGTGGCCCTTTAAAAGTCCTGGAACTTTGGTTCAATCAAGTCTTTTCAAATGTTATCAATTTAATTGGATGCGGTGCCAATTTGGCTTCTCATTTTTCATCCTCTCACTTATTGTATTGACACCCGCTGAGGTTTGCAGAGGGCAGTGTGAACTACCTGCGGGAGAGATGCGATGCGGGAACCGGTGCTGGAATCACATTATTTACCGCATCGCACCAGTGTGAACCTGGGCTAAAGCTTTTGAAATTTGCCTTTACCTGGCCTGAAGTTACTAAAGGGGTGTAACGCAAGTAACCGGCATGGAGACAAAGGAGGAACGGCTGCACACCCAAACTCAATGTAATGAAAATGTATTAATAGGAGGTCATAAAAACAACTTACAAAGGCACAGGCACAGGAAAGGTGATGCATTTCACACGATAAATGTGCTTTATCACAACCATCAAGTAGCCGGCACACATATATTCAGTATCTCACAAAAGTGAGTACACCCTCACATTTTTGTAAATATTTTATTAAAACTTTTCATGTGACAACACTGAAGAAATGGCACTTTTCTACAGTGTAAAGTAGTAGAGTGTACAGCTTTTATAACAATGTGAATTCGCTGCCCCCTCAAAATAACTCAACACACAGCCATTAATGTATAAACCGTTGGCAACAAAAGTGAGTACACCCCTAAGTGAAAATTGGGCCCAATTAGCCTTTTACCCTTCCCGGTGTCATGTGACCCGTTAATGTTACAAGGTCTCAGGTGTGAATGGGGAGCAGATGTGTTAAATTTAGTTTTATCGCTCTCACTCTCTCATACTGGTCATCATTGACACCATCTGAACCAAATACGTTTATCTTGGTCTCATCAAACCACAGGACGTGGTTCCAGTAATCCATGTTCTTAGTCTGGTTGCCTTCAGCAAACTGCGGGCTTTCTTGTGCATCATCTTTAGAAGAGGCTTCCTTCTGGGATGACAGCCATGCAGACCAATTTGATGCAGTGTGTGGCGTATGGTCTGAGCACTGACAGGTTGACCCCTCACCCTTTCAACCTCTGCAGCAAATGCTGACAGCTCTCATACGTCTATTTCCCAAAGACAAACACTGGATATGACGCTTAGCACGTGCAATCAACTTATTTGGTTGACCATGGCCAGGCCTGTTCTGAGTGGAACCTGTCCTGTTAAACCGCTATATGGTCTTGGCCACCATGATGCAGCTCAGTTTCAGGGTTTTGGCAATCTTCTTATAACCTAGGCCATCTTTATGTAGAGCTACAATTCTTTTTTTCAGGTCCTCAAAGAGTTCTTTGCCATGAGGTGCCATGTTGAACTTCCAGTGACCAGTATGAGAGAGTGAGAGCGATAACACCAAATTTAACACACCTGCTCCCCATTCACACCTGAGACATTGTAACACTAACGAGTCACATAACACCAGGGAGGGAAAATGGCCAATTGGGCCCAATTTGGACATTTCCACTTAAGGGTGTACTCACTTTTTTTGCCAGTGGTTTAGACATTAACCACTTCAGCCCCGGAAGGATTTACCCTATTCCTGACCAGAGCACGTTTTACAATTTGGCACTGCACTGCTTTAACTGGTAATTACGCGGTCATGCAATGCTGTACCCAAACGAAATTTGCGTCTTTTTTTCCCCACAAATAGTGGTGGTATTTTATCATCTCTGCAGTTTTTATTTTTTGCAATATAAACAAAAAATTAACGTAAATTTTGAAAAAGAAAATGATATTTTCAACTTTTCATTATTAAAAAAATACAATAAAAATACAATAAACTCAAATTTAGTCCTACATTTTTGGCAAAATGCATTCAGCCACATGTCTTGGGTAAGAAAAAAGTAAATAAGCGTATATTTATTGGATTAGCGCAAAAGATATAGCATCTACAAACTAGGGTACATTTTCTGGAATTTACGCAGCTTTTATTTTATGACTATGATCTTATTTCCTGAGGTGCTATAATGGAAGGCCAGTACAACCCCCCCCCCCCCAAATGACCACATTTTGGAAAGTAGACACCCCAAGGAATTTGCTGAGAGGCATGTTGAGCCCATTGAATTTTTTTTTTTTTTGTCACAAGTGATTGAAAACTGACAAAAAAAAAATACACAAAGTTGTCACTGAAATTATATATTGCTCACACATGCCATGGGTATATGTGGAATTATACCCCAAAATACATTCTGCTGCTTCTCCTGAGTACGGCGATACCACATGTGTGAGACTTTTTGGGAGCCTAGCCGCGTACAGAACCCCAAAAACCAATCACCCCCTTCAGGAGTTCTAAGGGCGTAAACTTTTGATTTCACTCCACACTACCTATCACAGTTTCAGAGGCCATAAAATGCCCAGATAGCACAACCCCCCCCCCCCCCCAAATTACCCTATTTTGGAAAGTAGACACCCCAAGCTATTTGCTGAGAGGCATGTTGAGTCCATGGAATAATTCATATTTTGCCAAACGTTTCGGGAAAATAACACTAGTTGTCACTAAATGATATACTGCCCAAACATGCCATGGGTATATGTGCAATTACACCCCAAAATACATTTTGCTGCTCCTCCTGAGTATGGGGACATCACATGTGTGGGACTTTTTGGCGGTCTAGCTGCGTACAGGACCCTGAAAACCAAGCACCGCCTTCGGCCTTTCTAAGGGCGTAAATTTTTGATTTCACTTTTCACTACCTATTACAGTTTTGGAGGCCATGAAATGCCCAGATAGCACAACCCCCCCCACCCCCCCAAATGACCCCAATTTTGAAAGTAGTCACTCCAAGCTATTTGCTGAGAGGCACGTTGAGTATTTTGCAGATCTCGCTTTTTGTCACAAAGTTTTTAAATTTGAAAAAAAAGAAATTTTCCTTTTCTCTCTTCATTTTCCAAAACAAATGAGAGCTGCAAAATACTCACCATGCCTCTTAGCAAATACCTTGGGGTGTCTACTTTCCAAAATGGGGACATTTGGGGGGGTGTTGTGCTATATTGACATTTCAGGGCCCCCGAAACTGTGAATCACAATTTTAAGCCCTTAGAAATCCTGAAGCAGGTGATTGGTTTTGGGGTCCTGTACGTGGCTAGGCTCCCAAAAAGGCTCACACATGGGGTATCCCCATACTCAGGAGAAGCAGCAGAATGTATTCTTTTTTCAAAATAATTATTTTGTGGTATTTGTGGATGAGGCTCTTTATCTTCTCAGATGGTAAAGCTGCCCATTCCTCTTGAAAAAAGCCCAGTTGTGGCTGAAATTTTGAGTTGGTCTACTTGACCGTGGTTTGGTTTCAACAGAACCCCTAATTTTCCAGTTCTTGATTAGAGTTTGAATACTGCTGATTGCCATTCTCAATTCCTCTGATATCTTTTTATATCCCTTTGCTGTTTTATACAGTTGAACTACCTTTTCCCACAGATCCTTTGACAATTCTTTTGCTTTCCCCATGACTCAGAATCCATAAACGTCCGTGCAGCACTGGATGACAGATGCAGGTGAGGATGGTTACCTTTTAATAGCCATTCAAACCCCTTTGTGTCAACCTGTGTGCATAATATCAGGCCAAAATCCCCAGGGTATTTAAACTTTTGATCAGGGTCATTTGGGTAGTTTCTGTTGTCATTATGATTTAAAAGGAGTAAACACAGTTGATTGATAATAAATGGATTCAGCCAAACACTAACCATGAGTGAAAAAAATGTTTTGTTTTATCATTCATATTCTCTGAAAAATAGCCAATAAATCACAAATTCTGCCAGGATATGTAAACGTATGAGCGCAACTGTATATAAGGAATAGCACTCAGTGTACAGATATCAGTGTTAGAGAAAAACACTCAGTGTATAGATGTCAATTATATATAGGGAATAGCATGTAGTAAGTAATATTCCCTATGTGTTACACTGACATTAATACACTGAGTGCTTTTCCTTATATTATACAACACTGATATCTGTATACTTCAGCTGAAAGAACTCCTCTTACATTGGTGGTCAATGAGAAGAATGTTCCTTATATTGGAGGTCAGTGGGAAGAATGTTCCTTACATTGGTGGTCAGTGGGAAGAATGTTCCTTACATTTGTGGTCAGTGAGAATAATATTCCTTACATTAGTGATCAGAGAGAATAATGTTCCTTACATTGGTGGTCAGTGAGAAGAATGTTACTTACATTAGTGATCAGAGAGAATAATGTTCCTTACATTGATGATCAGTGGGAAGAATGTTCCTTATATTGGTGATCAGTGAAAAGAACGTTCCTTACATTGGAGGTCAGTGAGAAGAATGTTCCTTACATTGGTGATCAGTGAGAAGAATGTTCCTTACATTGGTGGTCAGTGAGAATAATATTCCTTACATTGGTGATCAGAGAGAATAATGTTCCTTACATTGGTGGTCAATGAGAATAAAGTTCCTTACATTGGTGGTCAGAGAGAATAATGTTCATTACATTGGTGGTCAGTGGGAAGAATGTTCCTCACATTGGAGGTCAGTGGGAAGAATGTTCCTTACATTGGTGGTCAGTGAGAATAATATTCCTTACATTAGTGATCAGAGAGAATAATGTTCCTTACATTGGTGGTCAGTGAGAATAATACTCCTTACATTGGTGATCAGAGAGAATAATGCTCCTTACAATGGAGGTCAATGTTCCTTACATTAGTGATCAGAGAGAATAATATTTCTTACATTGGTGGTCAGTGGGAAGAATGATCCTTACATTGGAGGTCAGTGGGAAGAATGTTCCTTAGATTGGTGGTCAGTGAGAATAATGATAACATTCCTCGTAATAAGAGAGACTAGTAATAACATTCCTTATAATAAGGGTGACTGGTGGTTACATTCCTTGTAAGAAGGGTGACTGGTGGTTAGATTCCTTGTAACAAGGGTGACTAGAGGTTACATTCCTTGTAAGAAGGGTGACTGGTGGTTACATTCCTTGTAATAAAAGAGACTAGTTGTTACATTCCTTATAATAAGAGTGACTGGTGGTTAGATTCCTTGTAAGAAGGGTGACTGGAGGTTACATTCCTAGTAAGAAGGGTGACTGGTGGTTACATTCTTTATAATAAGAGAGACTAGTGATTACATTCCTTGTAACTGGAGGTAACATTCCTCGTAATAAGAGAGACTAGTGGTTACATTCCTCATAATAAGAGTGACTGGTGGTTACATTCCTTGTAATAAGAGAGACTAGTGATTACATTCCTTATAATAAGAGTGACTGGTGGTTACATTCCTTGTAAGAAGGGTGACTGGAGGTTACACTCCTTGTAAGAAGGGTGACTGGT